>JAJHSJ010000003.1:68022666-68142666 GCA_021015155.1 Magnolia officinalis
GTACAGGGACAACGGTGATTCGATCAAGTTGATGGAGATGGCTAAGATTTGATGAAAGGTGGGCCCGTGGCATGCATATCAAGAGTTCATACGTATGGAGGTCTAAAAAAAATGAAACATAGTGATATATGAAAAATGAAGGGTTCGATCATCTTTTACAAGGAATATCATCCTGCCGAGTACGGATAACAGTACATTCGAAGTGTGCAGAAAATAGAAAACTCGCCAGCAGATATTAATCAGCCTTCACTAGATGAACATGTTACTAAGGGACCTAATTTTCCAACAGCGACCACTGTGAGAAATAGTAAACCTTGAGGAAAGCCTTCAGATGAGAAGTTAGTTTAACTGAATCAGGCGTTGCTCACCAACAAGTAGACGGATTAATTAATGAATTAACGAATTCATCGGTCAATAAAGAACCTTGAGGGCATCATCACAACTTGTCAGAGTAGAAAAGCAAGTTAAAATTGCCATTTGAAAAGCCCTAAAGTGAAGTTGCTCAACTCTCATATGAATCAGCTATTTGAAAGTCTTAAGAGAGTAGCAGCAGACACTGCCAAAGAAAGAAAGCAAAACAAAGGATCGTCAAAGGTAAAGAGTTGAAATTTCGCTATAGAGAACATCAGCGATTTTACAAAGAAGAAAGTAAAGAAAGGGTTCGGACAATTCAAGGACTACTGGAAATATACATTTGAAGAAGACGACATACTCCTTATGATTGCTAGTTGGGGAGAAAGTCGAATTGCCACGGCTAAAGTATTAAAGGAAATAAAGCAAAGAAGAAAGAAGAATAGGCAAGAAGAAGCCAAGATAAGTATATTCATCATGGGGGCAAATTTTCATCAGTATATCTGCCAGTTCAGCAAAATATATCATTCCTGAATACCAAGAAGAATAACTGCGTTTTGATCAAGAAGATTTGCGATGTTTTAACTTAAAAGATTCACGGCGTAATTGTTCAGGGGGCAGACAAAAGCATACAAAATACGTTATCCTTGAAGATAATTGCAGTTTTGATTCCGAAGATTATTAGCATAATACTTTAAAATCAAAAGGGGGGAAGATAAGAAGGATATCAAGAATGTCAAAGCCTCAAAGTATCAAGAAAGCTAAAATTTCAGAATGAAAAGTTTCAAAATGCAAAGTTTTAGAATGCAAAGTCTCAGAATGTTAAAGTCTCAGAAGTCCGATGCCATGCCATACATAAGAAAAAGATAGACTTTCAAGTGCTGACGGTTATCGCCAAATCAACAATAGTTACCATTTTCATCACCATATCGCTGACGTGAAGATTATTTTATTATAATATCATCAACAACAATGGGGCGATATATCAATCATCGATCAGTCATCTTCAATTATTAATCTATTATCTTCAACAAAGACTGTACGATCAACTGTCACGTCAACGACAACAGTTTATCATTTAAGGCAGCCTAGCCAAGCCCTATACTGCCAACTATGCATAAGACCTATATTAATCGGGATAGTAATGTGGAGCTAGCGGCCCTAAAAAGCCCATATAGGCCACATCACATGCATAGCCATGCGGGCAGCTAACAGAGTCAGTGATTAAAAGCCCTAAAAGGCCAAAAGTCATCAACGACCAGTCATTCGTGAGACCAATGCCGTCTGTGAGCTCTCCGACAACGTCATGGGACGGATGAAAATACCTTCCAAGGAATGAGTCTGAACTCACAGACAAAGAATACCCAGATCCCTGGTTTGATTTCGGTATTAACTCATGGGGAAGGGCTAGCTTAAACCTACTCATTGATGGACCGGTGACCTTGAATTTGGTACTTAAGGTAGCCAAGTAAAGCCCCATGAACTCTAGAGAGTTACTGTAGCCATCTCTGTGCGTAAATCCCATTCACGGCTGTGATTGCTCCAACTACTCAAAAGCTTAAACTGTGTGTTGCTCCACTGATCAAAGAGCCTAAACTGTGTGTGTAAGTGTCAATCCAGTAGTGTCAGTCCAGTTAATTCCAATAGTGTTAGTCTAGTCTAGTTCAATCTAGACTAGTTAAGTCAAGTCCAGTCAAGTCAGGACAAGTCAAGTCTTGTACAGTTAAAGTATGGTCAGTCAAAGTACACTATCTCCACTGCTCAAAAACATAAACTAAGTGTAGCATCAAAATGCTGCAGATACATATTTCACTTTAGATATGCTCAAATATACAATTACCTGATGGAAATTTTAAATATTGAGTAACAATATACAAAAATGTGTTTCTCTTTAATCAGGTTCAAATTACAGCAAAGCAACAGCAATGCCTTCTTGATGATAAAGAAATATTATCGCACAGGATTCTCAAAAAGGAAAAATAAACTAGTGAAGAATTATCATTCTCTTCTGTAAAATATAAAGATTCAGATATATTCTTTGGATTCGTTAAAGGAGCAGCAAAGATTATCCATCTTTCAAGGGTATCAGCAGCCACTTCACTTCAAATATTATCTTCCGAAGAAATCATTACGTGAAGATTGACGTGGAGAGGGGGCAGGATTTATGTCTTCAAAGTAATCTGTGCCTTGGTCTTTCTGATAATCACTTATGCGGGGCGAAGGAATTCATATGCCGATGCCGTAACTTCTTGTTATCCTAGTAATGATATCGTAAGATTCTAAGTACCAGCTCTAATGGAGATAAAGAACAAACAGAATCATCATCAGTAACTTCTATGGCCTTTGAAAATCTAATAAATGAAAATTGAAAGAAGTCTTGTCTATTTTTCAGAATCAACAAAGATCCAAGGAAAAGTCTATGAAGAAATGTTATGGAGCACAAGCTAAAAAAGATTCAGCGATTAAGCCTTTGGAGCTGAAGATGACATTCCTAAAAGCGCAATATAATGAACAAAGGATGCAACAAATGCAATGCAAAACACGATGATAAGCACAAAGATGAAATGATTAAATCGTTGTCATATTGTGAATATCGCAATCATCTTAAAAAGAGGAGAAGTTTTCAATATTTTTAAAAACTATTAATGTTTCATAAAGCTAAATTGAAAAAATTATAATGTATTGAGATACTAATTCTGATTAATTTGGCAGGAAAGATTATCATTCGAAAGCTTGGGTTATGCAGATCATGAATAAAGGAAACAATCGAAAAAGTTGTTGCGGTAGGAGTAGCATTAAAGGACAACTCCCTAGACACAGAGTTTAAGGAAAGAGTTGTTAGAGTTGATCAAAGAGACCGTTGCAGGAGCAGCGGTGTTGGGAGAAAGTTCTCTGATCAAGTTACTCAAAGATGAAGTTGCCACAACACTATTACAGTGACAAGTTTTGATGACCAAGATAGTTCTCCCTAGTGAAGCATTCGCTCGAAACTGCTAGCATGGGGCATTCAAGCCTTCCTTTCGAACACGATCATTCAAGTCTTCCGTTCGAACGCTATCATTTAAGCCTTCCGTTCGAACACGATCATTCAAGGCTTTCATTCAAATGTGATCATTCAAGTCTTCCGTTCGAATGTGATCATTCAAGTCTTCCGTTCGAATGCGATCATTCAAGTCTTCTTCAAACGCGATCATTCAAGTCTTCCGTTCAAACACGATCATTCAAGTCTTCCGTTCAAATGCGATCATTCAAGTCTTCCGTTCAAGCGTGATCATTTGATCTTCTAGGCAAGCAGGATCATCCAGTCATCCTTCAGGTTCTTTAGTCGGAAGAAGATCGATCCTCCATTTGATTTCATGAATCAATCAAAGAAGGATCGAGGGGGCATCTGTTGAGGCACAAAAATATTTCATTGCAGTAGTCAGAGAATTCCATGGTGCGGATCTTTCCTAGGGTCACTCCGTATTTCGATAAAAATCAATATCCAAGGGTATTTTAAGTATTTTGGTAAAAATCAGTGTCCGGGGGTATTTTAGGTATTTTATTAAAATCAATGTCCGGGGGTATTCTAGGTATTTTGGTAAAAATCAATGTCCAAGGGTATTTTGGGTATTTTGGTAAAAAATCGGTGTCTAGGGGTATTTTAGGTATTTTCGTAAAAATCAGTGTCCGGGGGTATTCTAGGTATTTTGGTAAAAATCAATATCTGGGAGTGTTTTGGGTATTTTGGTAAAAATCAGTATCCAGGAGTAGTTTAGGTATTTTGGTAAAAATCAATATCCAGGGGTATTTTAGGTATTTTGGTAAAAGTCGGTGTTTAGGGGTAGTTTAGGTATTTCAGTAAAAGGCAGTAAAGAGGGTGTTTTGGTAAAAAAGGGTGCACAAGTGTCATTTTAATGAAGAAGTGGTTGTATACCACCATTTAAAGGAAAGTTGGTGGACACCGTTGTTTAAGAGAAGAGGGTGGACATTATGTGAAGGGAAAAGAAGTGGTGATCACCACTATGTAAGGGAGTGGGGCCTCTAAATACGCCTCCCCATGCCTCATTTGAGGGGTTGATCAGTTAGTGGGCCAAAGAATGAGAGAGAAGTAGGGTAGGAGAGAGAGAGAAGGAAGTTGTTGTGCCAGCCCGCGCAACAGGAAGTCGTTGCGCAGACCCGCGCAATGGAAGTGGAGAAAGGAAGATAGGGCCTCTACACCACTTTTAAAGGGGTTTTTCCAAATGTAAAACCCTTGCGCCACTTTTCAAGGCGACATTGTCCTGAAGTTGTTTGCACAGAATCGCGCAATGGAAGTTGTTTGCGCGAACCCGCGCAATGGAAGTGGAGAAAAAAACTCCTCTGCGCCACTTTAAGAGGAATGCTTGTCCTGATACAAAGTTCCAACGCCATTTTGAATGGAGCTTTGTCTTAAAGCTTGGCTTACAACGCCATTTTGAATGGAGATTTATCTTAAAGCTCTCCTTCAACGCCACTTCCTAAGGAGTACTTATGACGCCCTGTCACTATGGCCACATGTGGGCGGACGCACGTGTGGGCGGGCCCCAAGGTGGCTGACAGGCTACTGTGCCCACAGTGAAGGTGAAACTTTGTCACACATCGGAAGTGTCGTCTGAAATTGTGGTGGTTATATGTGGAGTTGCTACCCTATACTGTATGAGGCCTTTTGGGGGAAACTCCGAGAACAAAACCGTATGAGCTATGCCAGAGCGGACAATATCATACAGCGTGGGTGTGGGCTGTTACAAATGGTATCAGAGCCGAGGACGGCTCTGCCCTTGGTGGGGGATATTATGACCCCCCGTCACTATGGCCACATGTGGGCGGGCCCTAAGGTGGCTGGCAGGCTACTGTGCCCACAGTGAAGGTGAAACTTTGTCCCACATCGGAAGTGTTGTCTGAAGTTGTGGTGGTTATATGTGGAGTTGCCACCCTTACTGTATGAGGCCTTTTGGGGGAAATCCCGAGAACAAAACCGTGTGTGTTGTACCCAGAGCGGACAATATCATACAGTATGGGCGTGGGCTGTTACAGTACTTGTCTTAAGATATGGCTCGTGCGCCACTTCATGAAGAAACATGTCTTAAAGCTCTCCTCCAACGCCACTCCCCATGGAGGATTGTCCTGAGACAAGGCCTATGTTGTCTTAATAGATAGCCTATGTATCACTCCATGTGGACTTTGTCTTGATGGAAGCCCTTTGTCCCAAAGTAAACCTCATGCACTCCATGTTCCTTGTTTAAGCCTGTATACTTCTACCTTCAGACAAATGGCCCCCGCACCTTCAGAAGTTGAGTGCCAAGGAATTCACAGAGAAGAGAGAGAAAGGAGAGTATGAGGAGTTGCCGCTCCACATTTCAAGGGATAGTAGTCGCTCCACATTTCAAGGGATGGTCATCGCTCCACATTTCAAGGGATGGTCGTCGCTCCACATTTTAAGGGACGGTCGTCGCTCCACATTTTAAGGGATGGTCGTCACTCCACATTTTAAGGGATAGTTGCCGCTCCACATTTTAAAGGATGGTCGTTGCTCCACATTTCAAGGATGGTCGTTGCTCCACATTTCAAGGGATCGGTCCACAATTCAAGGGATCGCTCCACAATTCAAGGGATCACTCCACATTTCAAAGAAAGTAAAGGAAATGTGAAGTACCAAACAAAAGGATGATCGGAACTGATCTCAACTGTCAGATTAAGGAAGAATGAACAGAAAGATTATCAGAATTGATCTCAACGGTCAGATCAAGGAAAAATGAACGGAAAGATGATGGAATTGGTCTCAATGGTCAGATCAAGGGTTTCAAGCCCACACAACCCATCTCTCCTGGAGATGTGATCAAAAAGCGTCGAAATGCTGCCGAAATTGCCATCAGACTGTTTTCTCTTTCATTCATTGCTTTGATTGATTGTACTCTGTTTTCAGAATCAAGGGAATCCGAGGATGTAAATGAACTCAGAATAAATGTGATCATTGTTCTCTCATTCTTTCTTTGTTATCATTGAATAAATCCCCCTAATCAAACGCATTTATTTTCTTGTCGAAATACATCCAAAAGTCAACTCTCACCCATCCCTCTCTTACACACCCATTCCTCTCATCCCATCCCTCTTACACAACCCCACTCCTCTCTCATTTCACTCCATCCCATCTCATTCTCTACCATTTCCAAGCTTTAAGGAGAGAAAAGAGAGCCAAGTGTGTGGCCCCTTCCTACCTCCTCATCTCTCATCCTAGCCCTTCAATATTCATCATCCTCCATCATAGTTGAAGCCAAGGAGCTTAACATTCCAAGGAGACAAGAAGAAGTGGAATTGGTGGGTGTTTTGTAGGATTAGATTTGTGTCTTGATGATGGACTAAGTGGGGCTACTGATTGATGGTATGGATCTCACTTTGGACCCTAGGTATGGCCGATGGCCCACCATGATTCATATGTTCATCCCATGATGGGGCCATTCTCCATGGACCCCATCATGATGTTTATTTCCCATTGTGAAAGGTCATCTAGACCTTGCATTTTTGGTGGAAAAGGGATCTCCACCATTGATTTTGATTGGTGGGCCCACATGTATTAGGACCCACTTGATGTATGTTTTGTAATGCATAAAGGGAGGGCTCATAGTGGCAAAGCTCTCCATCGCACGTCTCTCTCTCTCTCTCTCTCTCTCTCTCTCTCTCTCTCTCTCTCTCTCTCTCTCTCTCTCTCCTGTTTGCCGCCCACCATGACTGATGAATTCCATGTACACCGACCGGTGGCTGGACGCGGGACCCACGTGATGTAAGTGTTTTATCTAGGCTGCCCATCCAACCATCTGGCCAAGCATGGAAGAAGGAAAACACGAATATCATCTTGACGCTGAGTAGGTGGGCCACACGTATGGACCCACCTGATGAACATCCACCCCTGTCCGTCCGTGGACCCCATCTACGTGGCCCACCATATACACATGGGACATCCAGCCCATCCAGAGCATTGGACCGACCATGATGTAATTGTTTAATCCATATCGTCTAGTCCTTGGGCGAGGACTGGACCCCACATTGATGTATGTATTATATCCATACCGTCCAGTTTTTTTCTAGACGGTGGGACCCACCTCTATGTAGGTATTTCATCAACGTCGTCCATCTGCGTGGGCCCCACCAGCTATATAGCTGTTGTATTGACGTCAACAGGTTCTGTGGGGCCCTGATGTATATGTTGTGTAACCACGCCATCCGTGCTGCCTCTAGCACGTGGGGCCCACTTAATGATGTGCTAGATGCACACCGTCCAGACCCTGGACGGTGGGTCCCACGCAACTCAAAGCTGCTGACTGACGTTAACAAGTTCTGAGGGTCTGATCATGGGTACGTGTTATATCCAAACCGTCCATCAGCCCACTAGCTAACAGCTGCTGTACTTGACGTCAGCAAGCTCCGTGGGCCTGATCATCAGGAATGTGTTATATCTCAACCATCCATCTGTGGGTCCCACGCAGGGACCCACCTATGATGTATGTCTTTCATCTTCACCGTCCAACATCTGGACAGTGACCTCCCACCCACTCCACACGTGTGGCATCCACATCGTCTAGTGCAAGGACAGTGAGATCCACCGTGATGTATATGTATTATGTCCGCACCGTCCATCTGAGGACATGGGACACCCTGGTGTATGGGTTTCATCCTCACTGTCTAGGGACGTGGGTCTCACATGATATATGTGTTTTATTTATACCGTCTAGCCATCTGTAAAGATCGTTATATGGCATTACAAAGAGAATGAGATAGATCTAAATTTCAAGTGGGACCCACCATTATATAGATCATTATATATCGTCCAACCATCTGTATATGTGGCCCTTTTGTGAGGCCTGATGTGGTGTATACTAGGCCCTTATATGAGGCCCAATTGTGATGGGTGATTCCACCATGATATATGCGTTATATTCACACCATTCATCCATTGCTCAAAGGCCATGGGCCCCATTGCATTGAGAGGCCCACCTTGATTTATGGGCCATATGTCCACCATGGAGATGCCTTATAAGGCCCATCATGATGTATGTATTACATACACGATGTGTATCCATTCCCCGATTTGTATAAGGGTCGTGGGCCCTATAGAGAGTTAGATTCAAATCCCAAGTGGACCACAAACTAGGAGACAATAGTGGTTAAATGTCCACTGTTGAATTCCTCCCTAGGGTCCGTTGTTAAGCCCATTACCTTGGAGTAATGATGGTTAAATGTCCACGTTGTAAACGGTGGTTAAATGTCCCCGTCGTACATCTCCCTAAAGCCCCTTGTTAGGCCCATTCTCATCTCCTCTTATTAGGATTACCCCAAACCGTTGGCCCCGATTGATGATTGTATTACCCACCTTCCCTTATTAGGTTATCCCAAACCTTTGGGCTCCATTAATGTCAATGATACCCACTTTCTCTTGTTGGGTTATCTCGAACAATTGGGCCCCCATTGATGCTAGTACTTGAAAAGGTCGAGTTAAGAGTCCTAGGAGGGGGGGGGGGGTGAATAGGACTATGTTAAATTAAAAAATTAAACTGCGGAATTAAAGAAAGATAGCACTTAAACAATCTACAATGCAAAAATGTCAAACAACCTCAAAAATCTAGTATTGAGAGGTTGATACAAACTTGGTTCTAAGGACAAACTGACACAAAAAACCAATGGTTTATGGCAGGACAACCTTACTAGAACTTGGGTGAGTATCAAAAACTCAAACTGAAGAGGATATAAAAGAAATAAATAGTAAAGGAAATATCTAAGCTATTACAACATTCCCACATTTGCATAAAAGAAATTACAACATTCTCCACAAATGCAAAAAGGAAAAATTCAACATCCACAAAATAAATATTTAAACAATCACCACAAGACCAAAAATTATAGTGGTTCGCTTGTGTGTACACCAACTGTTTAGAAAAACAGCCACACAACTACTCCACTCTTAATATCCTCACATAGTGGATATTAGCGTTCACTATGAAAATAAAATTTTCAAGGTTCACCTAAAACCCTCACAATTGTGTCTTTCAAGTGGGCTTACACAATTCAAAAAACTCCACACTTTGAGTTTTCTAGATCACCTCAGACAAACCAAAATAAAGAGATTTTTTTGGCACAATCTCAATGAAACCAAAAGAATAAATTTTACAAAACCATAAAATACTTATCTGGATATTCTCCTTTTGTTGCAGCCCGGAAGAACCAATTCGGAGTAGAAGATCAACGTTGATGTTCAATGTTCACGCTCACATACGAATAGGTTCTAAGTTCTAAATTGATTTTAAATTAAATCACCTTGGGTTAGCTTGATTTGATTTTGATTCCAAGAAATGGGAATACAACAATCCCTCTTTCAAATAAAATTGGAATGCAAAATTCAAAATCAAATGCAAAAAGCTAATTAAAGAGAATATAAAATAAGAACTAAATAGCTTAAGAATATCACTAACTTATCTCTCAAAGTGGTGTATTGATTTTGCTTGAATTGAATATCAAACTTTGAAATTCATGTTCTATTTATAAGTGCAGAAATCGCATCTTCGACTGGTCCTGAGATTGCCACGACTGGTCGTATGACCAACAAAATTTTGTAATTTTGAGCGCGATAGGATCAGACCGTTCCACGACTGGTCGAAGGACCTGCTCGACCGGTCAAGCGGCCTCCATGACTAGTCGAGTCCTGTCCACGACTGGTCGTGCGGGACTCAATTTAGTTGCTGGACTTTGAATCGAGCCTTTAGGACTGGTCGAACATGGGTCGAGCATTGTTCACATGACCGGTCGAGCAGTCTCTAGGACTGGTCGAGGCTCTAACAAAAAATTTTAAAAAATATAAACAAACTTAGGACTGGCCGAGGATTTCTTGGACTGGTCGAGACAGTGCTAGGACTAGTCGAACATAGCCTAGGACTAGTCGAAAAACAGACTATGCACTTATAAAATGAGCCAATTGAATTATGTATTCAAAATGACCTACCCTAAGATCAATCTAGGGTCATTCATACCTTTGTTAGTGATTTATGAACATTGAATCTTCTCTTACTTCAGTTGATAGTCGTTCTTTGAAGTTAACGAAGTTTGAGATCTTGACATATGATGAAGCTTGAACTTATGACGTTTGAAGCTTGAATATGACTAACATTGAAGCTTGAGCTTGTGGTTCAAAGTAAAGAACTTTGTCTCGACTTGGACGAAGCTTTGAATACTTGAACTGTTGAAGCTTGAAAGATTCAAAATCCACTTGATGTAGATTGAAATCTACTTGATGTTGAGCTTAAACATGAACATGTAAACTTGCACTTGAAGTTCTTGAGGAAATGACCTTTGTTCTTGTACATGAGAAGCACAGTATTGAATATGTAGATGCACTACACAAGACATAGATTCCAAGAGGTTTTGGCACTACAAAATTTGACAATAATAGGAGCTACGAAACATAGCACTTACAATCTCCCCCTTTGTCAAATTAGTGACAAAACACACTTCATTAAAAATAAGCATAATATGCACAATAAAGAATCATGCACCAGATATAAATATAAACCAGTTACAACCTGGTCAAAGATTCATACACCAGTTATAAAAAAGTCAAAATAATTCGCATCAACAATTAGCATCAACTCCCCCAACAATACTCCCACTTACTTACTCCCCTTACCAAAAAAAAAAATGGACGACTATCCACATCCACAATCCATCCACATCCACATCCACAATCCATCCACATCTACATGCCATATCACAAGCATAAGCATGATAAAATTCTCTCCCTTTTGTCACAATATGACAAAAGAAGAAATCCAATAAATGGAACAAGAAGTAGATCAATAAGGAAGAATAAGAAGAGTAATGAGAAAGAAGAAAATATATGATCTAGATAATCAAGTTAACCAAAGTCATAAGTAAATTAGATCATAACCAAAATACATGTTCAACCAAGTTTAATCAACTTCAACCAAGTTCAATCCCCAAAATATCCAAACCAAAAACCAAGTATCATAAGAGTTATTACAAACCACATAATTAAAAACTAAGCAGAACCCGATGAAGGAGCAGGTATGGAAGGATCAATCTGATGAAGTCCCTTGTTAATGCGCCTCATATATTTGCGCATATATTTGAATTGTAAATCATGGGACACATTCATATTTTCTACCTTCTCCTCTAGTGGACGCAAACACGCATCAAGTCAGATGGCTAATAGTCAGGATCAATTGGAGCTTCCCCAACAGGCATTGCTACTAAACTATGGGTGGCCACACAGTCATAAGATAGGGGAAAGGGATGTCACTGTCTTGGATGGAGACAGAATTGAATGATGCAATGACAAATTAATGAAGGAAGACACAGACGTACTAAAGATGATGGAATGGAAAATACGGACCATGAACGTAGTGAGTTCGGTTTTGTTACTAGAACGAGGATATACGTTAGAAATAAATATCTTATGAAGGACTCTGTATCTGGGTAACAAATACTTTGAGGCAAGCGCATTTCCAGCAGTATTCCATTCCGCAACTATATGGCATAATTCTCTAGTAAGCATACGTTTTTCAGTTTCAGATAGTTTAGCTACTAGAGTGCTAATGAGAATACCTTCATCATTGACAGGTAAATCCATTAAGCTAGAAATGAGATGTCGATCCACTTCAATTAGACCTTCTCTAGTAGAGATAGTGAATGTTAGATTTTCAGTCGAAAAATAGGTAATACATGCATACATAGCTTGCGCAATGGACCGGTATGCGGCCCACTCCAATGCAGTATGTTATCCCTTCCTACAGACTAAAGGAGGGGAAGAATATCAGAAGGAGTAGGATGATCAACATTAACAGGTCCCTCAACAATAACATTACACAACCTAATATCCCATACATATGAGGGATCATCTACGGGTGACCAAAGGTGACTCACTGTTATAGGAGCCGAACGTGATGTAGAGGGACCACGAGACCCTTTCTTTTTGGTTCTCCCTTCCATTTGTATCAAAGATAACAAGGAACCAAGAGATTACAAAAGAAATAGAGAGGGTTTTCACTAGATCAGATTTTGAAAAAGAAAATCCCAAAAATAACTATGAATCACAAAATAAACAACACTAATGATGAAATGGGAGTGCTAAGAACTTGAATCTACAAGTAAAACGAAAACAAAGTACTAACCTTGAGGAAATAGGAGATGGGTTCAACCGATCGACTTAGGAGTCGTTGGAGAAGAAGCCCAAAATGAGGAAAAAGTGATTTTTCCCCCAAATAAAGCACCAACCCGCGCTACACACGACTGGTCGAGTACATGCTCGACTGGTCGTACCCCGACCGGTCGAGTATGCACACATTCTTTTCATCCACACAAGCTGAGTACATGCATTTCCTGCAGCAATGTATTCAGCCTCACCAGTTGAGAGCGATATGGAACTTTGTTTCTTACTTAACCAAGAAACTAAACAGTTCCCTACGTAGAAACAACCACCACTGGTTGATTTTCTATCATCAATATTACCAGCCCAATCAGCATTTGTGTAACCAGCTAATTGCACACTAGTATCATGTGGATACTAAAGACCCAGATTTGATGAACTTGCGACATATTGCATAATTCGCTTAACAGCAATTAAATGTGACTCTTTAGGGTCAGATTGATATCTAGCACAAATTCCTACGCTAAATGCAATATCAGGTCAGCTTGCAGTTAAATAAAGCAAACTACCTATCATACTGTGATCTAATTTAGGATCCACACTATTACCTGTAGAGTCCTTTGAGAGTTTTAAGGAAATACTCATAGGAGTATCAAAATTTTTACCATTCTCAAATCCGAACTTTTAACTAAGTTTAAAGCATTTTTAGTTTAAGAGATAAAGAAACCATCAGGTTGCTGTTTTACTTACAACCCTAGGAAATAATTCAATTCTCCGACCATGCTCATTTTGAACTTAACTTCATAAGATCTGCGAACTCAACAGTCATGTTAGCACAGGTAGATCTATAAATAATATCATCAACATAAATTTGCACTATTAAAATGTGATCATTATGTTTCTTTACAAACAATGTCTTATTAACACTTCCCATTATAAAGTTATGACTTAGCGTACCATGCCCTGGGAGCTTGTTTCAAGCCATAAAGTGCCTTTTTGAGGCGGTAGACATGATTAGCATTCTTAGGGTCTTAAAAACCCGTTGGTTGTTCAACATACACTTCTTCATGCAAATCGCCATTTAAGAAAGCACTCTTTACATCCATTTTGTATATTTTGAACTTTCTAAAGCATGCAATGGATATAAATAGTCTAATTGATTGAAGACAAGTTACTCGGGTAAAGGTTTCATCATAATCGATGCCTTCAATTTGAGTGTACCCCTGTACAACTAGCCTAGCCTTATTCCTAATAATATTACTAAGTTCATCAAACTTATTTTTGAAAATCCACTTTATTCTGATTATGTGTTTATCTTTAGGTCTAGGAATTAAGTACAAAATATCATTTCTAACAAATTGATTAAGCTCTTCTTGCATCGCTATAATCCAATTTTCGTCAGTAAGAGCTTCTTTTACGTTAGCCGGTTCTATTTGAGATGTAAAACCACGTAATTATATATATCTTCTAGTTGTTTACGAGTGCGCACACCAGTGAAAGGGTTTCTAAGAATCTGATTAGTTGGATGGTCTTTAACTGTCCTCAGTTCAGTGTTCTATTAATTTGATGAAGAGTCTGATTTATCAATTAAAAGAACTTCATTATTTTCTGAACTTAAGATAAGTGTATTCAAGTGATCGTCAATAACTACATAATGGACTCTTGAATAACACTGGTCCTCTTATTAAGAACCTGATATGCTCAACTATTCAGAGCATACTCTAAAAATATCCCTTCATCACTTTTGGTGTCAAACTTACCCAGATTTTCTCGGTCCACGTAAAATGTAGCACTTGTTGCCAAAAACTCGAAAGTATTTGACTGTAGGCTTTTTATCAACCATATTTCATAAGTCGTTTTACCATTTGATTTTCTAGTATAAATGCAGTTAATTATATAACAAGCAGTATTTATGGCTTCGGCCCAAAGATTTTTAAGGAGCTTCATACTATTTAACATTACATTAGCCATTTCTTGAAGCACTCTATTTTTTCTTTCTACTATACCATTTTGTCGAGGTGTTTTGGGCGCTAAGAATTCATGTGATATTCCCTGATCATTGCAAAAATTCTCAAAACTGCTATTCTCAAATTCTGATCCATGATCACTACGGGCCTTACAGACTTGAGAACCTTTTTCCTTTTGAATACGTTTAAGGATCCTTTTTACTTCATCGAGAGTTTCAGATTTGTCCCTTAAGAAGACTACCCATGTATATCTGGTAAAGTCATCAACAATCACCAATATGTACTTCTTGCCTCCTCGACTCTCCGTTCTGGTTGGTCCAATAAGGTCCATGTGGAGAAGTTCGGGCAGTTTAGATGTGGCATTGGAGTTCACTTTTTTGTGAGTACTCTTGGTTTGTTTGCCAATCTGACAATCAACACATATCTTATCTATTTTATGTATTTTGGGTAGGCCTCTTACTAACTCTCTTTTGCTCAATCTATACAAGTTGCGGTAGTGTACATGTCCAAGGCGTTTATGCCATAACTCATTCTCATCGGTATGGACCATGTAGCACGATAAATTAGATGAGCTAGAATCACTTACGATATAACAGTTTTTAGAAGTTCTACGACCAGTCAATATTACAGATCCATTTTTATTTAAAATTTCACATCCTTGGTTAGTAAATTTTACACTGATTATTATCGCATATTTGAGAGATGCTTAATAAGTTGTGTTCTTACCCTTCTACGTATAAAACATTCACAAATAAAAGGAGGTTAAATAGTTGAACCGTACCTTGGCCAACAATCCTGCAGTTGCTACCATCACCGAATGTGACTGAGCCATCAGTCATATCTTTAAGATTGGTGAATAGACCTTTGTCACCAGTCATGTGTCTGGAGCATCCACTGTATAGGTACCATTTTGAATGGCTTGTAGCTTTGAAAGTAGTGTGGGCAACTAAACAAGTAACCTTAGGAACCCATTTCATTACAGTCTTGGTTTTAGAAGTATAGTTGGTCTTCTTATGTTTGTAGTTGTTATAAGACCAACCCAATGAGTTAGATTTTAAGAGCTCCTTAAGTAAATCAATAATTTTCTCAGTTAACGGATTGTGATTGTGATTTTTGTAGTTGATATAGTTACTTCTAGGTTTTAGGGTTTGAAAAGACTTAACATTTTTAGAATGATTTTGATTCAGGCTTTTCCCTTTTAAGTTTAAAGACTCCCCTTTCACAAATCTGGGTGGAGTATTCTTATGTTTAGGAGGAATATTTTTGTCGTAGCCCAATTCAGATTGATCGCCACATTTTTTGAACCCAGATAAGAGTTTTTCTAACTGGGATCACCTTGGGCGTACCTCCATATGTGTTTTAAACTCAAAAGTGAAGAGACTTCAAATTTTAGTTTTTCATTTTCAGATTTTAAGTTTTCAACTTGGGAGTTTTTGAAATCTAAGTTGCACTTAGTTTTTTCAACAATCTGAAATGTGAGATTTTTCTAAAACAAGATTATCAAAATTTTTTTAAGTTTTGAAAACTTTTTTTTTAAATTTTTAGTTTTACCGCAATTTTACAACTTTCCTTGTATAAGGCATTATAAGCACCTTGAAGGTCTTCTTCATTTTCATGATCACTATTCAGATTTTCTTCACTAGTTAAATCATTATTATCTGAAAAAGTGAACTTGGCTAGAGTCATAAGGGCTTTAACTTCATTACCTGACTCAATTTCAGAATCTTCTGACTCATAGAGGCTTCAGAGCAAGAAGATTCATCCCAAGTAGCCAACATACCTTTCTTTTTTGATTTATCCTTTTTAGGACACTTGTTGTTAGATGCCCATATTCATGGCAGTTGTAACATTGATTGTCTTTTAAAGATTTTCAAGTTTTAGATTTAGATCTTTTCTTATCATTAGATTTTTTAAAATTAACCCACTTTTTACTTTTGAAAATCTTATAAAACTTTTTAGCTAAAAGGGTCATATCATCTTCAGAATTTTCTAAATCAGAATTACTATTATTTTCTTGAGAAGAAGATTTAAGGGCGATTGATTTACCTTTAGGAGCTTTAAAAGTTAACTTGTAAGTCTGTAATGAGCCAACTAATTCTTCTACCCTCATATTATCTGTATCACAAAGTTTCGAGATCGTAGTCACCTTTGAATTGAACCATTCAGGTAGTGAGCATAGTATCTTTGCACAGACTTTACTTTCTGGGATTTTATCACCGAGACCCCACATAGAGTTGACAATGTCATTCAATCTAGTATAAAAGTGTAACACCCCGTACTTTCGTTACTCGAGTGTTTCCGTGTCACCCAACTTAATATGAACACTAACCTAGCTTATTTAAACGTCCACCCTTATTCTATGCTAATCCAACCGTCGAAAACAATCCCCATCCACGTGTCAAACTACCCATTTGATTGGTCTTTAGGAAGGTCCATCATGACTTCAGAGACACCTACTATAGGACTTCAATCACTCAGACAGACCAATCAAACTGCTCATTTTAATATAAGGGTTGTAATCTTCCTATCCATCGTCCATCATTATCATCCTATCCATCGTCCATCATTCCCACAACATCCCTAGAGCGATCCGCTACTTGATTGCACCTACCGAACAACCTAACCATTAAATCAGGCACTAAAGCCCACTTAGACGGCTCTTAGGACTATTAGAGCGATTGATATGTGATTGAATCAATTCGACCATTGGTTTATAGGGCAAGCATTGTAGTTGAGCATGTAACTACAAAGATGTGTAATTGCTCAAAAGTAACCTAACCAAATGGTTGGATGGAGGCATACATCATAGCTGGTGGACTAAGCAACTTAAGAATCAGTAGGGGTTGATCAGATTAACACTTAAAGCCAATCTGACCGTTAAACGTTGGTAAAACTCCAAAGATCATGTACTGTGGTCCACTTGAGTTTCCAGATCAACTTGTATATCATGCCCGACCATGGATGTTCAATTTGGGATTAATCTGACTGCCGAAATGACAATAATCGATAGTCCGAGGTCATGATTTAGTTGGTATGGCCCACTTAAGACTTAGGTCAACCATTTCTTTGGTTAGAGACATTAAGAGGGCCCATCAAGCGAGATGGTCAGATCATATCTCCCACAGACATCACTGTGGACCCCACAATTGCTGCGTATGCACAGCTGGTACGTGCACCCGCTGTGCACTGAACCAAGGAGACCGGTCAGAGCATCTCTGACCGAAATTTCCTAAGAAGGAAATCCTTCCTTTTCCTTTCCCGTGCCCTGACATTTTGAACGGACAGACAGCTATCCGTTTGTTCGAATCATGGCCCACAATCAAGACCTTGATGGACGATCTGAACCATCCATTGTAGAGGGCATAGAGCGGATGAAACCCTATCCAGTTCCACCCGTTGGATCGTACACGTGTGCACACAGTATCAGCTGAAAATCAGGCAACAAGCACAGTCATTTTTTAAAAATAGAAAAATCTGCATTTCTTGCCTTTCCACGCTAGTGATCCACGTGCAATGGCTCCTACAACATCTCAACTCTCCACTTGGCGAAATAGGAGCCCTTCAAACCAAGGTTTTCCCAACGATGGCTTGAAGACTTCCTTCCGCCGCTTCCGTACGTTGCACTCGAACTCTTTAAGTGAAACTACCCATCACCGTCTGTTTAGTGGGTCCCACTGTGTCGTCTGATCGTATCCACGCCATCCACGAGTGATGGATAGGAAGATTAGCCGTCCATCAGTGGTTTGCAATTACCGATGGAGCCATCTTCTCCATTAGCTGGAAAAACCCACCACCTCCTGGTGGGCCCCATTTAGTGATCTGGAACGTCCATCAGAGGGACCATCATGCCAGAAACACATCCATGTGGAAGCATTATAGCCTTGCACAAGAGATTCCACTCGATCAACAATTCTCGAGTCGTTTAGTTCGTGTGAAAATGCACTACAGCTAATACGGTGATTAGCATTCTAAAACTAATAACTAGGTTATTAACGTGGCTTGGAAAGGCCACCCTTTTAGGGGGCAGCCATTCGAAAGAAATAAAAGAAAAAGGAAATGAGAAAAAGGAGAAAAGAAATGGAGAAAGGAAGGTGGCCGATGCACCACCTCGACTAGACTCGCTGCGAGCTCGAGGCTGGTCATCCTAAGGGTTGTGGACCTCCAATATACGAAAAGAGAGAGGGGAGAGAAGTGAAAAGAGGAGCCAGGAAGAAAGAGAGGAAAGAAGATAAAGAAAGAAAGAGAATGAGCTGAGTGTATGACTCGTTCATGTCTGGCCGAGTCTGATATAGACCTGCTGGTGTGTGATTTTCTAACCCGGCCATCTGAAATCGCAGAGGCTCACAGCAGACCCTGTTCGTCCAGCTCAAGTCCCCAGCCCCAGTCCAGGTATTGAAACTGAAATCCCCTGTTCAACCATACATCAGACTCTTTGTTAACCCAACCCAATGCCCTGCTATATCAGACTCGTATCACCGCGAAACGGCGACTGGAAACGAGTCAGGGAGGCGTGGTTCTGATTTCTAACGAATCCGGAGCTGAGCACGCCGTTATCTAGACTCCTTTCAGCATCCAAACAACGGCCCTGATCAAGTACCCACGCCTGTCCTCTCTCAGTTTCGGGAGTGTTACACCAACTCGACCGATGGTGTTCTCAGCCACTCCCAACTCGGTCACGAGTTGGCATGGCTTAGATCCACACTTCAAGGTAAAAATCCTGATTTATATCAGCGGTTAGGTTCGGTTTACATCGGGCACTATAGAGCCTCTCGAACCGATCTCAGTTACTTCTTTAATACTGCGCCGAGCTAGTCGAAATAATCGACTGGGTTGGGTCACTACTGAGTTAGTGACTCAGTTATGTTTCAGGCAGAACCCTGACTCAGTTTGGGCCAGGGAAACAGTCCGTCCCAGGTAACATGAAACCCTATTTTAGGGTAACTCGAACTTGTTCGATTGAGGGTTGATTCGGTCAGATATGCCCAACTGAGTCAGCATTACACTCGGTAATGAGTTAACTCACCCAGTTCCCTAATTGGGTTGGGATTTAAACTGACCTTGGATAAGTACTAGGGTTCATGTGTAGAAGATCTAAAGTACTGCTACAGGCCCAAAGATCAATAACAATTTACTTCAACAGGAGTTTTTCCTAAAACCTCAACTCAACTACCTCGTTGGGTAGAAATCCCAATCGAGTCAACCAGCAGAGCAGGACTCCTAACATCCTGTAACCTTCAACAGGTACTACTACAACTATCTACCTTAAAGGACACCCCTCCCTTCCATGAGTCTAAACAAGTAAGTGGAAAATAAGGTTATATATCTATTAGATGATATGTAAGTTGGAATAAGAAGATTAAATTTTTACTTGCTTGGATTTTAGGATCTGTACATTCACCTCATAAGAACATCTCAATCGAGCGAGGGACATTCATTCAAGGTGAGGACTCACCCTTTTAGCTCCCACTTAATTTCATCAATCTAGATATAGATGATGGCATGATTCCTCTAATTGAAATACTTACCTTACTATTGAATAAGCTAAATGGTTGTATGTCTGTCGTTTGTGATTGAGTGATGTAATGAATGAGACCTGCCATGAACTCACCATCTTGCAGTCCATATTTGACTTACACAACTTGGATCGCGCATCCTTATATGTCTTGGACCGCATATTTGCCCTACGTGGTTTGGATCGTTTATTTGCCCTTCGTGGCTTTGATGGCTCGTTGGTACCCTTTTATGGCTTGATGGTTATATTCGCATATCTTGTTGTTTTCTAGCCATCTTGCGGTGTTCGGTCGTATTGTGATTTCCGGGTGGAGCGGGTGTTCGCTTGGCGATTTCTTAACCATCTTGCGGTGTTCACATACGATACGATTTCTTGATGGTCTAGAGTTTATATGTTGGTTTTCTAGCCATCTTGCGGTGTTCAGTCGTACCATGATTTTCGGGTGGAGCGGGTGTTCGCTTAGCGATTTTCTAGTCATCTTGCGGTGTTCACGTACGATATGATTTTCGGGTGGTATAGAGTTTGTATGTTGCTTATCTCTTCATCTTGCGGGGTTCAATCGTACCATGATTTTCGGGTGGAGCGGGTGTTCGGTTAGCGATTTCCTAGCCATCTTGCAGTGTTCATGTACGATACGATTTCTGGGTGAAGTAGACATCGGTTATGTTATTCTCTCTTCATCTTACGATGTTCAGTCGACCATGCTTTTCGGGTGGAGCGGGTGTTCGCTTAGCGATTTCCTAGTCATCTTGCGGTGTTCACGTACGATATGATTCCCGAGTGAAGTAGAGGTTTAAAGGTTGATTTTCTATTCACCTTATGGATTTCACTTATACCATGATTTTCGGGGGGGGAGCGGGTGTTAGCTTAGCGATTTCTAGACATCTTTCGGTGTTCACGTACAATGTGATTTTCGAGTGTAATAGAAAGTCGTATGGTTGATTATTTGATTACCTGAACATATATCTTTATATTGCGATTGCGATTATGTTTGCTTATGATGAGATTCTGTTGACTGGCTTGATTTTTGAGTGTATGATCATGATTATGAATTGTCCTATTTAATATATCCATCTTCATGACTTGCGAGCTGTATTGGATTATGAATGATGAGTGTGCAATCTTAGAGAGTGCTCCTCACTGCGATAGCCATTGGCGCTATCAAACCGTAACAATTGATGCAGGTATAGAGCAAGCCAATGTTGTTCACAGGGTTGCTAAAGGATTTCACATCCCAAAATTGTTGTAACTTACTTTATTTCCTATGTAATATTATTTCATTTTGTATTGTAAGAATGGGGACATTGGTTTGTATAAGTCATTATGGGCAGCTTCTTATATATTTAAATGATAATGCAACTTTCCTTTATGTCTGATTTGTCCATACTACGCTCATCTGCTTACTCTAATGAAAGAAAAAAATATATATATGCGGACTTTGACTCCTTATAAGTTAACCCTCGAGTTTTTGGAAAACGGGTCATATTCTCGGGTCCTGAAAACACGGGGCGTTACACAAATTGACCGTGAAATGAGTGGAAATAACTGTGAAGTGAAGGGAATTGACCGTGAAATGCATAGAAATTACCATGAATCAACACGGAATCGCTAGGAATGATCGTGAAATGCATGAAATGACCGTGAATGTGATGAATCAACACGGAATCGCCGGGAATGACCGTGATGGAAATGCATGAAAATGACGTGTGAAGTGAAGTGAATTGACCGTGTGAAATGCGTGGAAATGACCGTGAAGTGAAGGGAATTGACCGTGAATGCATGGAAATGACTGTGAATCAACACGGAATCGCCAGGAAGGAATGACTATGAAATGCATGAAAATGACGGTGTGAAGTGAAGCGAATTGACCTTGAAATGCGTGGAAATGACCGTGAAGTGAAGGGAATTGACCGTGTGAAATGCATGGAAATGACCGTGAATCAACACGAAATCGCCAGGAATGATCATGAAATGACATGAAAATGACGGTGAAGTGAGTGAAGTGAATTGACCGTGAAATGCGTGGAATGGAAATGGCCATAAAGTGAAGGGAATTGACCGTGAAATGTATGGAAATGACCGTGAAGTGGAGCGAATTGATCGTGAAATGCGTGAAATGAAATGACGTGAAGTGATGAAGTGAAGGGAATTGACCGTGTGAAATGCATGGAAATGACTGTGAATCAACACGGAATCGCCGGGAATGACCGTGAAATGCATGGAAGTGACCGTGAAGTGGAGCGAATTAACCGTGAAATGCGTGGAAAATAACCGTGTGAAGTGAAGGGAATTGACCGTGAAATGCATGGAAATGACGTGATGACACGAACGTGAATCAACACGGAATCGTGGGAAGGGGGAATGACTGTGAATGTGAAATGCATGGAAATGACCGTGAAGTGAAGCGGGAATTGGCCGTGAAATGTATGGAAATGACCGTGAAGTGAACGGTGAAGTGAAGGGAATGACCGTGAAATGTATGGAAATGACCATGAATCAACACGGAATCGCCGGGAATGACTGTGTGATGTGAAATGCATGGAAATGACCGTGAAGTGAAGCGAATTGATTGTGAAATGCGTGGAAATGACCGTGAAGTGAAGCGAATTGACTGTGAAATGAATGAAATTGACTACGAGGTGAATAAAATGAATTTTTGACCATCAACCTAATGGAGTCTTGGAAAATGACTACGTTGGTTGGCTAAATTAGCTTCTCCTACCCCAAAATCACATCTGGTACGTTAAGTAACTCATTCTAGTTTAGGAGTTATGCTTGTTAAATAAATAGACAAAGAAATAAATTAATAGATAGAAAAATATTTTTATATACTTATATATACATATTTACATAATTACGTATTAGAGAAAAATGCACGGAGAAAAGTCTTCCTTGCAAAAATAAATCACGGCAGTCTGCACTTTTTTTTTTTTTTTTTTAGTTGCTTTTGTGGGTCCCATCATAAAGTCTGTGTTATATCTAAACCGTCCATCTATTTGGCAAGCTCATATTAAGGTTTGAGACGAAAAATAAGATAGATCTAACTATCAAGTGGACCACACTGTAAAAGGCCATCGGGAATTGAACGTATACCATTGAAACCCTTTTAGGGGTTACAAAAGTTTTGGATCATTGTGAAATTTGTTTTTCCTCTTGACCCAGGTCTTTGTGACCTTATGAATAGATTGCATAGAAAATAAATTTTATGGTGGACCCTACAAAAGTTTTAACGGTGAAAATCATTTTCCCGCTGCTCATCGTGGTGTGATCCAGTTGACCTTTGGGTATGATTTTTTTTTTTTTTTTTGATAATGCTCCGAAATGATCTCGAAATGTGGATGAACGTTGTGGATATAATAAATACATAACTGTGGGGCCCATGTAACTTTGATATATTTTGAACCGTTCGTACAACTCGGAGTTCGAGGAGCGTAAGCGCTCGTCTTCGAGCACCAGGCGATCCGCATCAGGAAGGAAAGTAAGGGCGTTTTCGACCTGAGAAATGGGCCGTACAGCTGGGGATTACTCTTGGGAGGTAAAAAGCAAGTGGGCTTAAAAAGGTTGTGGGCCATATACTGGTCGTATAGTTGGAAATTTCTCTCTAAAAAACCCGCTTTTGGCAGCTACGTGAAACACCAAAATTTTTCTGAGCCCACCATGCTTCATACTTAAATCCACTCCGGCCATCAGCTCAAAACCACCATTTGAACCTTAAAATAAAAAAAATGCTGTGATAACATGCTAAGGTGGGCTACCTGAAGAACGGGTTTGAACCTAAGCAAGATTCATAGTGTGGGCGGCGTGATATTTCGGATCAGGCCGTTTTTATATTTTCGCCCCATCCTGGTATGTTACGCCTGAAGAACGAGTTTGATGAAGGATATACACTTTGTTGACCCCACATATAAACCTACGGTTGCATCTCATCCCATTTTGTTCCCAGTAGTGTGGCCCACCTGTAATGTAGGTCTCACTGAATTTTTTTCCTTCATATCATAGAATCATGGATAGAACCTGATGGACAGTGTGGATTTTTCATGCACAACATGATGTTTACCAGAAGTTTGTATGTTTTTTTAAGGCGGTGCGTAAACAGGTGTAGAAAATTACAGCCCGTGTATTAACTTACGTCCTCACCCCTCGAGAGAAGAAATGCCCCCTCGAGAGAAGAAATGCTTTGGGCTTGGCACTTTAAGGGGTACTGTAAACGGGTCTGACAGCTGGATCAGGTTGACATGTGGATCGGGTTCCTCACACCAGACCCGATAAAAGACAAACTTTCCTCGTGGGACCGTACCTTCCCAAGGAGAGGAATGTACAACTCCTTCTGCCTTGAAAGACGAATACAGCATCAGGACATATCCACTTTCATTTATTTTGTTATTTTCAAAAAATTTCTGACTTTCTTTCAATTCTTCGCAATTTCTCGACCCCGAAAATTGCGGGAGATTTTCGTATTTTGGGGTTTTTCTGGGATCTCTTGCTAAAATAAAATAATATAAAAATATTTATTCTCATTTTAAAGTTTTATATATATATATACACACAATAAATTCAAGGGTTTTTTAACCGTTTTCACGATAAAATGTGATTTTTTTGATTTTTTTTTTTTTTTTTTTTTTTTTTTTTTTTTTTAAAGTATGGCCGTGATATTGCAATAATATACTTTTCGTTGTATTTTTCGTAATTTATTTTTGAGATTTTAGTAATCTTGGTTATATTGGCGACATTGAATTATAGTAACAAATCCCATTCTGCAATTTCTCAGTCAGGGATTCCCCTTCAGATTTTGATTGTTTTCCAGTAATATTATTAGGAAAATATTTCTAAATGGATTTATTTTAACTTCTAAATATAAAGTTATATTTTGATTTATTTTAACTTCTATATAATTTTCTGTCAAAATCACCTTAATTTTGTGATAAATTTGCTAGAGTATGTGTATTGAGACTTTTTTGAAAAGTATGTTTAGAGAATTTTTTAAATTTACTTAATTAATTTGAAATTTATGTTTCAATACTTTTTTAAAAAGTTTTTTAAAAACTACCTCATTAAGGAATATAATTATCACTCTCACAGCCACTAACGCAAGCAAATGGTTCAGCTCCACCAGAATATTCATGTAAAATGTACCCTAAAAATCATCTCCATGTTATGCCAAGATCTAAAAAATCATCTCCATCTCTTATTCAAGTGGATTACATGATTGGAGACAAGGTAAATGATAGTGCTCACCCTCCAAACCTTTTCCAATAGTGTGGCCCACTTGAATATGAGTATAACTTTTTCTTCTTTTTTTAAATAATTTTTTGCATAGAATCTAATTATTGGAGTAGATTTCATATAACTACTACCCTAGAAAAAATCAACAATGAACATCTCTCTCCCAACTATTTCCTTAGCCCACCATAATCTAGGTCTAACCTAATTTTATTTTATTTTTGTATCCAGGCCTAATATGGGATTAAATATTAATAGTCGGAATGGATCTTACATAAACATCACAGTGGACCCTATCAAAATCAATAGAATTGTCACCTTGAATTTTTTTTAATCGTCTTCGTATGTATGTCTAGACAGACGGACACCACCCACTTAATTTTTTACGGGAGCCACCATAATGTGTAAACTCCATTTAAGCTCAAATCCAAAAATAAGTTGACACATGATTCAAGTGGGCTACAGCAAAGAAAATAGTTAGGAGAGAGATTTGTATACTTGATTTCTATAAGGCCCATCATAATGATTATATGAAATCCACTCCATCCCGTAGACGTCACGCCAAAATTTATGCATGAGGGTAAAAACTTTGGCTCATACTGTTGTCTAATGTCTTTAATCTGTATATGAACAGGGGTTTATCGATGTCATCAATAAACCACTCGATCCCATCGAGCGTCTATCGATGCCATCGACAAACCGCTCGATCCCATTGAGAAAATCTTGATTTTTCCATTTTGCTCATTGGACAGTTTTTTAAGTATTCTTCAATCCCATTGACAAGGCATCAATGGTTATCGGTCATATTGAAGGTCCTATCGATGACACATGTGGTTCTATGTAAGTGCGCGATTTGTTTCTTATTCTGGGTGCGACACTATATATATGGGTGTAAACAGGATTATGGTGTATTCCAATTGAGGGTTAAACGTATCCAGGGTTTAGGGAGGAGAGATGAGAATTTTTAGATCGGTAAATCCATCCACCTCTTATAATTTCAATTTCATAGTGGATTCATTGTAGTTTTGTGTTTTTTTCTGTAAGGGTTTTTCCACGTAAAATTCATGTGTGTTTGTGATTGCTTTCTTTACGTTTGCTTAATCCCATGTGATCTGAATTCGAGGTTTGTTTCCTTGGATTCCCAACAAGTGGTATCAGAGCGATTGTTGTGTTTTGATTTTGGATTAGCGTGATGACGATTAAGGGATTAAACGTGAAGTGTGAAACAGAAAAGTTCATCAGGAAAAAATAACTTTGAATTATGGAATGTGAAGATGAGAAGCCTTCTAGTTCAGCAAGGGTTGCAACATGAACTTCGTGGTGTTGAGAAGAGTCCAGCATCTATGAGCGACGAAGAGTGGAAAGAGTTGGATGAAAGAGTGAAAACCTTGGTCCAACTATGTTTGGTGGATGATGTCATTTACAATGTCCTTGATCACAAGACCACCGCAGGACTTCGAAAGAAGTTAGATATTTTGTACATGATGAAATAGTTGTTGAATTGTTTGTACCTGAAGAAGCAATTTTATAATCTGAAGATGACGGAAGTGTCGGATCTTAATGAACACATCAGCGTGTTTAATCAAATCATTTGCAAATCGATGAGCGTAGAAGTAAAGATGGGTGAGGAAGATCAAGCCATAATTCTATTAAACTCTATTCCAAAGTTTTACGATAGTTTTGTAAATATTATGTATCACAGTAGAGAGACCATTGATATTGAGATTGTCAACTTAGCCCTTTAGTCGAGAGTGTTGAAAAAGAAGGACAACGATGCAAGTTCCTTTACAGATGCGTTAGTAGCTAGGGGAATGAATTGAAAGCAGGAGAAGGGAAATTCATCGCATTCACCGTCTAAGTCTAAGGGCAATGGAAAGATGAAGTGTCGGAACTATGGAAGACAATGGTATATGAAGAAGGATTGCAAGAATCCAAAAGCCCAAAAAGGAGATAAGGCAAATGAAGCGCCGAAGGAAGCTTGCACAGTGGAATCGAGTGATGATGTGGACACTAGTGATGTTCTAATCCCATCCAAATCCAACTATCTTAGTGATGAATGGATTTTAGATAGGAGCGTCATATCACATGACCTCGCATCGGGATTGGTTCACCATATACAACAAATGTGACGGTGGTCAGGTGTTTAGGGCAATGATGTTGACTATAATGTTGTTGGAATCAGATCGGTGAGCATCGGGATGTTTGATGAGATAGAACGTATTCTGATAGATGTGAGACACGTTCCTGACTTACGGAAGAATCTGATCTCTCTGGAGCTCTCGAGACAATTGGGTGTCAATTCACCAGTTTTAATCATGTTATGAAGGTTTCAAATGGGGCACTCATAGTGATGAAGGTGAAGTGGAGCAGCAACATTTACAGGTTGATCAGGAATACTGTATTGGGTGGAGCTACAACACATGTAGCAGAGTCCACGTCGTCACGTTTGTGGCATGCACGTCTAGGACACATGAGCGAACACGGCATAAATGTACTTTTTGATCATTCATCAATTCCTGCATTTTAAAGTGTTGATTTTGACATATGTAAACATCGTATAGATGGTAAACAATCACAGTTATCTGTTAAATCTGGAAATCATGTTAGTAAGGGTACTCTAGATTACGTGATATTTTTATGTATAGGGATCATCGCCCGTAATTTATGGAAGGGGTCATTATTCTTTGTAGCATTCATAAATGACTATTCTAGAAAGGTTTAGGTGTACTTTATGAAGTACGAGTCAGATGTTTTTGCTACCTTCAAAGTTTTGAATGTAATGGTAGAGAAACAGTCAAGGCGTAAGTTAAAAATTCTGAATACAGATATTTGTGATGAATTCACTTTAAATGAATTTAACCAATTTTGTAAAGAAGAAATGAGCGTACGACATAACACAGTCAAGCATACACCAGAAGAATTGTGTGATGGAATAAATGAATCGAACACTCTTGAAGAGAGCCCAAACTATGTTGAGCAATGGTGGGTTATGCAAGGAGTTATAGAGTGAGGTCGTTAACATGGCTTATGTAACACTCAGCCCAATCGGAATAGTGTCCTGAGGCATCTACGTGTGAATTGATGCAGGACCGTACGATCCGATCGCATGTGTGGATTTGTTACCAGTAAATTAATCCAGATTAAGCTACTAATGCGATTAAATCCAATTGCGTTCGGGCCGAACACAGGCCGTAGAGCCAGACAGCCTAATTGTACTTGGCGATTGTTCATACGAGCCGTGCACCGCCCAAGGAAGAACAAAAAATTCCGATACTTGGGGAGGCTATGAGCCTCACTGGGCATGTGGTCCATCACGGACGACAGGCTCGGACTACACCCGAAAATGGATAAATTGTGTCATCCGTCGGCACTTGAAAAACGCAAGTTGCCCTGCCTAGGGAATAAAAATCCGAAATTTTAAATCAATTGACCCCGCTACTTAAGTCAGTGAATTTGGGTATTTCAGCCGTCGGATCTCTTCTAAACTTACATCGAAGGCTGAAGATATTTCCCTGTACTCGCCCATGAAATCTAACCACTGATCTAGAATCGGTGACCGTTGATCGTAAATCGGACCATACTGTAAAATCTCACATCGGTTTGCTGCCGAACTTCACCCAGCCCTTCATCGGGCCATGGGGCACCTGTCCCATGAATTGGATGGGCCAGGGGCCATCAGGGTCACCCCAATGACCAGAAATGGGCTCCGCAAAATTTCTGGGTATATAAGCTCTTAAGCCTTTCTCTCTCTCATTTCCACTGAAATTTCAGCAGCTGAGAGAGAGAGAGAGAGAGGAGAGAGAGAGAGGGAGAGAGGAGAGAGAGGAGAGATAGAGAGGAGAGGGAGAGAAGAGAGGGAGAATTGTGTAGCGCATGTGGTGCTTGGGGACTAAAATTCCCCGCACCCACACCCCTACATTGACGGAAACTCCGACCTGATCGTTGTAGGATCAAGCTACACCCGATTCAAGGTAAGATTTGGACTCCAATCCATCTCTCTCTAGCAACAAGCCACGTGCATGCATCTTACCACAATTTTCATGTAACGCAGGGCCCTGACATGTCGAGTTTGCGGACTCGACGTCGTTAGAGCGGCTGCAAGAGCTTTCGGTCAACAACAGGTGCGAACTATTATCTTTAGGTGGCCGATTATCGTGCCTAGCATAGATCTTAGTGAATTTGTGTGGTGTATTGTTTTTGCATGTTACTGAATTTTTGGAACTTCTTGATTTGGAACGTGGACATAGGATTACCCTAAATTGAGAGAGGGATTTAGGTCCCAAGCACTCCCGGATGTATGGAATGTCGGTTTGTTTGTCTATTTAGGGAACTAAGCATCCAATTCCCCAAATATTGCTGATTTGGTATCTTGAACCTTGTCGCATGCAAATTGCTAGGCGTAGAATGGGTGAATTGTCGACGTCTAATTGTTGAATTGCCGAATTTATTGTACTTGATTCCCGTTACATTGCTGAATTGTGTGATTTATGTTGGCACATGCAAATTAAATTATTGAGAAAGGGGTGTATGGCTGTTCATCTTTGCTGAATTGCTGGAATGTGTTGACCTTGAGCTCCATTTGCTGTTGAAATTGAAATACTGACTCTTTCACATGCGGATGTTTTGGAGAAGTCTAGTGTGTTGTTGTCCATATGACTGTAACGCTGATATATGCTTATCATTGTGAGATTGACCCTAAAATTGTTGAATATATGTTATCTAACTGTACACACGTTCCCCTATGGATCGGCCAATCAACCGGAATCCCTTGGGCAACCTTTCCGTTGAGTCAGCCCATGGGCATATTTAGCCCGACTAAGTTAAACCGTGAATTGTCGGCCATAGTTGGACTACACGAGACGTTGTTTTCAGGCCGTACAGTCTGTGGTTCGTCTTGTGGGGGCATATTAGCCCACTGATTGGCCATCCTTAGATGTTAAGCATGATTGTACACGCCTGATTGAACCTGAGGTACCTTGTGACCTTTGCGCCCACTGATAATCATGATTTGCGGCCCATAAGACTCATGAGCCGGGGATGATGGTATGGGACAATGTGCCCATGTTGTCGACCTACGCTGGGGTGACGAGCCTCCCCGTAGTGACCAGTGAGCACCAAGACTCATGAGCCAGGGACGGTGTTATAGGATACTATGCCCGTGTTGTTAGCTTATGATGGGGTGACGACCTCCCCGTAGTGACCGTGAGCAGGACTTTAGAGTCCCAATTATTTTCGTATGAGTTTAAAAGCTATGGGATTGATGAACCCACGAGGGCTAAGCATCGCGAAAGTCATACAGCCATGACCATTAGAGTTGCGCGATCGGATTAGGGCAATGTTTTCGACAAGGGTATCTCAGTTTCCCCAACCTGCTGGATGAATGAACCTAATTAATCAACTTGGATAACATTTACATAACATTGTATTATTTACTTTGGCAATTCGACAGTCGAGGTCGCATTGAGGGAGTGTTGGTCATTCACAATCGTTAGATGTTGTCGCTCGAGGGAGTGTTGGTGGTGAGAGGCATGCATAATGTCATTAAATCATGCATTGCATTAACCAGAGTACCTAGGATTCTATGATGTATTTTTTTCATTAAATTTACTCTTGTGTATGATAATTTGAGTAACTTATTGTTAATGATACCACTGAGTTAGCTACTCACTCCCACTCTGGGACGGTGTTTTAAAACACCAACCAGAATCTGTCATAGATGCAGGGATGAAGGAGTAGGATGCGCTGGAGGATACCAGCTTGGACGACGAGGAGGAGCGGACGTACTTCCAGACTTTTTGTGGGCCGTTCTAACTTGGTTGATGATCTTGGGATTAGGCCAGGGCCCTAGTCTTTTTGGGATTACTATATGGATGGGACTAGGCCCCTGATGGATGATGTTTTGGATATTTGGATTTATGTTTGGATATTTACTTCATTAGCAGCACTTAATTTTTCATCTGGTTTAATGTTACTTTATGCTTGGTTTAACTCTCCATTGGCCATAAGATACCTTACATTCATATGCATATGAGGCCCATTAGGGCACACGTGGCACTCGAGAATTCGAGAGCCGAGTTCCTCCTCGGCCCTTGAATTTCGGGGCGCTACAACTTGGTATCAGAGCATGGTTCAGATTAAATTAGGCCTAGGGTGACGGGTCTATCGTGATACATTTCTGACTTAGGAGGGAGCAATTGAACTTAGAGACATTCATAGGATCCCGAGACCATGTCATTTGATAAGCCCGAAGTCGGAACACTGGTCTAGGGCTTACAAATAAGAGGATCTAGGCCACGTGAAGTGATCTAAATCACTTATAATTAGAAGTCCGACAACTTGAGTCGACCCGACTTAAATACTGTAAAATCGAGCTGCTTGAGTAGCTCATGAGATTCCGACCGTCTAGTATACAAGTTCGACGGTCAGACCTGATGTAGAATCCACTCAATTTTTAGTTAAGATGAGACGGAACGTCTCCGCATCAAACCTAAAGAACCTTAGGCCCACCTGGGTCAGCGTTTAGAAGATTTTCCAAGCTCGAGAGATTCTCATCAATGCCAGAAAACAGTCCTTGGGCCGCGATGAGTGGACCCGACGATCGGGGGATTGAACAAACACCTAGGAGGGGACCGATGCAACCCCACAAACTTCAAAAGGGACCCGAGGGTGGTGGGCCACCGCCGAATTGGTGGCGCACCGCCAAGACCACCAGAGGACGGCAACGCACCGCTGCTGGCACCAGAAGACAGCGGCACGCCGCCGATCCGACGGACACGTGGGGTCCCTCTGATGTGTGGGGACCCCCTCTACTTGTTTTTCACCTCTTTTAAGGCTTGGGGACCCTCCTCCAAGCCATTTCCTACCTCTTAAACCTCTCCAAACCCTCTTCTCTCTTTCAAATCTTCATTTCCTACTTCTTAAACCCACCTCCATTTTTGCGTGCACCACCTTTAACCTCTTCTAACTCTTAATCATCCGAAAAACTCCTTGAACCCACACAACCTTAACCATTTGAGCACAAAACCCTTTCACCAAGGGGCCCACAACCCACATTCCCTCAAATCCATCACCTAGCAATCACCTTCTCCTAGAACTTCCACTCTATGGCTTTCTTTGAGGTGGTAACATCCATCTTATCCATCTCCATGCTTCTATCACTCATGGGGAAGAAGCGAGCGGCCCCTGATGAAGTCGGGCTGAGTTGAGAGAGAAGGTCAAAGAAGAAACTAGACGTCTGTGTGGACCCAAGCACCGAGTAGGGGTCGAAACGGGATCTCGATCCCCTAACCCTGCCAACAAGGATGCTACCTCCGGGTACCGAGTACGGTAGGTTTAGGAACCATAAGATTGTATTCGAGGCCCACATAGACGAGAAGCTGTTCGGTGAGCATCCACTACTGGACCACCTTCTCAAAAATGGTTGGGGTCCAATGTTCGAATGGAAGTATCAGGCCACTAAGGGTCTAGTACGAACCTTCTATGCACACATACGGAAGCTATCTCTCAAGCCCTTTGGATTCTCCATTCCTCTAGGCATATAGGAGGCTCGAGTCAACGTGGACATAATCGCACGCATCCTTGGGGTAGAGCGCGGAGTCGTTCATGCTAGTGAGGATAACGTATCGGAAAAGCGTATAAGAGACCGCCACACACGCCACTTATGCGGCCAACTTATTGCGTGGAGGCGAGAAAACAGCGTCAAGTCGATAGACATGACCCCTGACTATCGCATACTCCACTACATTTGCACCTATAATGTGTATCCAAGGTCAAGCAACCGCACAGAATGCACTAGGTTCATGATAGACTTCCTCTACCGAATGGGGCAGGGAGAGAAGTTTGCCTACCTACGATCATGCTAACTCAAATCGTGAAGGCAGTGCAATCCCATCAAGAGAATCAGTCACTCCCATTTGGCCAACTGATCTGTAAGATTGCCCAAACTATGAGTACGAGCATCCTAAAGAACTCCCTGTCCGTATCAATATGGTCGATGAGAACACCCTAAACAATATGAAGATAGGCCCTAAGCAGCATAGGGCCCGCATAGAGAGTTTGGGGATGAAGTGGAAGAAGAAATTGAGGATGAGGAAGAGAGTGAAACTTGAGAGGAGGAAGAAGAAGAGGAAGGAGGAGAGGCCCAGGACACTGACTGGGAACTTCCTGCCACTCATAGAGAGCGCTATAGTAAGGATGCGCTCGACACCCGCCTGGCCAAGATTGAGGAGAACCAGGATAACCTAGGGAGAAAACTGAAGAAGATGTCCCGCACACTAAAGGCACTCCTATGCTGCATGCAGGATAAGGGAGCACCTCCTCCACCTGTGTTCGCCCGACCTGATCGTGTTTGTGGGTACTGCAAGAGGGTGGGGCATTCGAAGTATGTACCCCCTCAACGTATGAACCGACCACCCCCAACAAGCATTACCGGCTGTTGAGACTCAAATATTGCATAATTTCCCCATTTATATCTTGGTTTTATGAACATGAATCCGCTTAATATTCTATTTTACTCATGTATGGTTGCAAGGTGAATTAAGTGTTTGGATTGAAAAATGGTGTTAAAAGCATGATTTTGATGCTCAAGAATTACCAAAGCAAGGAATTGATCTTAGGAGACCAAGATTGAAGAATTCACATGCTAAAGATCTAAGAAAAACCAAGTGAAGAATGAAGAGAATCGAAGATTTGAAGTGAAGAATCCTGAAATCGTCCTGAAAAAGTATATTATGAAGCTGTAAAGTTTATTTTGGAAAACTGCTTAGCAGGAAGTCTGTTTTAAACGAACTATGCAGCGAGAAGTCTATTTAGAAAAATATGTATATTTGATGCGATTTCTAGGGTTTTCAAATTTGTACGAAAATTGGAGGTCCCTACTTATAAATAGGGCTTCCTAGGGCATTCTAAAACATATTCAAGGCATTCAAGAGCAAGGTTTAGGGTTTTTAAAGAGTTTTTAGTTTATTAAAGCTTTATAAGTTGTTTTGTTTAGATTTTTCTATTTGCATTTTTCTTTCTTTATTTCTTGTTGCTTTTATTTCTGCAATTTAATTATGTTTTTCTAAGTTCCTTCTATCCCAAGCTAGAAGGGAAGCACATGGGTTTAATGCTTCTTTAAGATTATGATGATTGATTGTTTTAATGATGAGAAAAATGGGTGTATGTATGTTATCTATTATTTAGGTTTTGTTTTTTATCCTCTTGTGAGATCCATATGTTTCCATCATATGAGATCTACATTGATGGATAGGCTTACCCTAGATCAATCAGATTTCCTAGATAGGAGAGGTTCTCAACCTGTTATATTTCTTTGTATTCATTATCCTATAGATATTGAATACTTAAAATCACTGACGCTTGAGAATATATGTCAATGGTGCAAATCCATGATTTTCTAATTTTTTATATCATTTATTAAAATATTTAAACTGTTTTATTTTCCGATTAGGCTGACCATAGTGATCAGATCCTAGTTGTGTTATCCAAGTCATCATGATTTTGGAACATTAACGTATGTGTGGAACTTTGAAGCTTGGGTGTTATTTTATTCAATTGAATTACATCCATTCAAAAATCCCAAAATCAAATAATCAGATTAATTTTTATTACTTAGTTTATTTTGCGTTTGATTTTTTTCTTCTCACAATTCATCTCCCTGTGGGATCGACCCTGTATTCACGGGATACTACTTACGAACCTCTGCACTGGAGGCAAGCAAACACCGGCTCCCCTCAGCAAGCCGCGGGTCTGGCCCAACAGTTCCATAAGCCGCCGGCACCTTAGAATAGGTCGTCGCCTCGACATACGCACCAGCCCAACCGCCCACAACAAGCGCATGTGCACGCACTAACAACAGAAGGTGTGGATGCAGCCATGACCACCCCCTCGGCATTCGAAGTGACGACGCACATAAAAGGTACCCCTGTTTTTCTTCTAGTGTACACTGGGTCCGTAACATCGCTCATATCATACACAACTGTCAAGCATTTAGGGCTACCCACCGCTCCCATGTTGGGAGTAAGGATCATAGCGGCAGCAGGAACCTTCACTTAAGCTACATCAGTCTGCCAAGGTTGCCCCATTGACCTGGGGGGATAAGAGGATATGTGTGGATCTTATAGTCATCAGAGTCTTCCACTATGATGTCATTTTGGGCATGAATTGGCTTTCTGTAATAAGAACCGAAATCGACTGCGAAGACCGAACGGTGACAATTCGTGAAGATGATGGCTCATCCTTTACGTTTTTGGTCCAGGTTAGCTATCCATAACGAGTCCTATGTTATGCTTCATTAGAAGAGGGTAGTGAAGAGCTTTCATTAACACGCAAGCCCGTTGTTAGAGACTACGTTGATGTATTCAAGCACATACTGGGACTCCCTCCTCGACAGGAGATTGATTTCACCATAAATTTGGTGCCGAGTACTACGCCCCTCTCTCTTCCAACCTACCGAATGCCTCCATATGAAATGGAGGAACTTGGATCCAGGTCGACGATCTATTAGAGTCGGGTTTCATTCGACCCAGTGTGTCACCTTGGGGAGCCCCAGTCGTGTTTGTAAGTAAGAAGGACAGTTCTTTACGGTTATGCATCGATTACCGAAGATTGAATCAAGTCACCGTAAGGAATAAATACCTACTGCCTAGGATTGATGATATGTTCGATCAACTGAGAGGTTCCCAATACTTCTCGAAGATTGACTTACAATCTGGATACCATCAACTACAGGTTAGAGCAGAGAACATACCAAAAACGACATTCAGAACCAACTTTAAGCACTATGAGTTCCCGGTCATGCCTTCCAGACTCACGAATGCACCAGCTATGTTCATGGACCTAATGAACAGAGTTTTCAGACCCTTCCTGTACCGGTTAGTCATCGTATTCATAGATGACATCCTAATATACCCTAAGAGTTGTAAGGAGCATGAGGAACACTTACGAGCGGTCTTGGAAATGCTTAAGCGGAACAAGTTATTTGCTCAATTCTGGAAGGAGGAAGTCAAGTTCTTGGGTCACGTGGTGTCTAAGGAAGGCATCTCCGTGAACCTAGCTAAAGTGGCAGCGGTACAAGATTGGAAGCGACCGGGCTCGGTCACTGAAGTCAGGAGTTTCTTGGGATTGAAAGGATATTACTGCCGATTCATCAAGAATTTCTCAAAAATAGCCTGACCTTTGTCCCAGCTCACCAGGAAGGATTTCAAGTTCGCCTGGAACAAAAAGGCAGAAGCGGCCTTCCTAGAATTGAAGGAAAAATTGACCTCGGCTCCAGTGCTCATTTTGCTTGAGCAAGGGGTCAAGTACACTATCTACATAGATGCGTCTCGTGTGAGACTGGGTTGCGTCCTGATGCAGAAGGACAAGGTCATTGCCTATGCCTCTCGGCAATTGAGATAGAATGAAGAGAGTTACCCTGCCCACAACCTCGAATTGGCTGCAGTTATCTTCACTTTGAAGTTATGAAGACATTACCTCTACGGGGAGGAATTTGAGCTCTTTTGCGATCATAAGAGTCTCAAATACATCTTCACCCAGAGGGACTTGAATATGAGACAACGTCGCTGGATGGAGACGTTGAAAGATTTCAAGTTCAAGGTCTCCTATCATCCTGGCAAGGCCAACTTAGTGGCCGATGCATTGAGCCAAAAGAAGGCGTTGGAATTTGCAGCTCCATTGATGGTGGGAGAGTGGTGCATGATGGAGTTTGTACTGGACTTTGAGCTGAAGTTGACGATGGAAGAGCCATACGAGGTCATTGCACATGCTCACGCCCAACCGATGATTGATAGTTAGGTCATCGAGGCCCAAAGAGGCGATGAGTTGCTAAGGAAGATGAGAGAATTTGTAGAAATTCGGAGTGACTCTGAGTGGAGGATCAGCTCCGATGGAGGCCTACGATTCCATGGTCACCTCTGTGTCCCAAACCATCCTAGATTGAAGGAAGAATTGCTAAGCAATGCCCATAACTCCAAGTTGGTGATGCATCCAGGAAGTACCAAAATGTACCGAGACCTTAAACAGAATTATTGTTGGGAGAACATGAAAAGAGAGATAGCTGACTATGTATCTCGATAGCTCACATGTCAGCAAGTCGAAGCCGAACATCGCCGACCACTAGGCCTCTTGCAGCCCATGCCTCTTGTCGAGTGGAAATGGGACTTCATATCTATGGACTTCATTTCGAGTTTGCCCAAGACAAGGAAAGGACATGATTCGATTTGGGTGATTATGGACCGATTGACAAAATCGGCACATTTTCTTCCAATTCGAGCTTCTTACTCGACCGACGATTTGGCAAGGCTATACATTAAGGAGATAATACAGCTCCGGATTCGGCGATCAGAAACTCTATGAGCCCGGTTTCTGAGTTTGGGACGTAACACAAAATCCCTTGGGCAACCTTTCCGTTGAGTCAGCCCATAGGCATGTTTGGCCCGACTAAGTTAAACTGTGAATTGTCGGTCGTAGTTAGACTGCACGAGACGTTGTTCTCAGGCAATACAGTCTGTGGTTCGTCTTGTGGGGGCATATTAGCCCACTGATTGGCCATCCTTAGATGTTAATCATGATTATACACGCCTGATTGAACCTAAGGTACCTTGTGACTTTTGCGCCCACTGATAATCATAATTTGCGGCCTACAAGACTCATGAGCCGGGGATGGTGGTATGAGACACTATGCACATGCTGTCGGCCTACGTTTGGGTGACGAGCCTCCCCGTAATGACCAGTGAGCACTAAGACTCGTGAGCCGGGGGACGGTGGTATGGGACGCTATACCCGTGCTGTCAGCCTATGCTAGGGTGACGACCTCCCCGTAGTGACTGCGAGCAGGACTTTGGAGTCCCAATTGTTTTCGTATGAGTTTAAAAGCTATGGGATTGACGAACCCACAAGGGCTAAGGATCGCGAGAGTCATACGGCCATGGCCATTAGATCCGCGTGATCAGATTAAGGCAATGTTTTTTGACAAGGGTATCTCGGTTTTCCCAACCTGCTGGATGAATGAACTTAATTAATCAACTTGGCTAACATTTACATGACATTGCATTATTTACTTTGGCGATTTGGCAGTCGAAGTCACACTGAGGGAGTGTTGGTCATTCGCGGCGTTAGATGTTGTCGCTCGAGAGAGTGTTGGTGGTGAGAGCCATGCATCATGTCATTAAATCATGTATTGCATTAACCAGAGTACCTAGGATTCTATGATGTATGTTGTTCATTAAATTTACTCTTGCGTATGATAATTCAAGTAACTTATTGTTAATAGTACCACTGAGTTAGCTACTCACTCCCACTCTGGGACGATGTTTTAAAACACCAACTAGAATCTTTCATATATGCAGGGATGATGGAGCAGGATGCGATGGAGGATGCCGATGTAGACAACGAGGAGGTGTTGAGGGTCGAATATTGCATATTAGACCCCGTTTTTTACCTACAATTACGAACATGATCATGTTTAACAGCATATTTTACTCGTGCTTGTATTGCAAGGTGACTTTAGGGGCTTGAACTGAAAAAGAGTGCTAAATGCATGGATTTGACGCTCCGAATTCACCAAAGCACGAGACGGACTGCAAGGGACCAAGATCGATGAATCTACACACCAGAAATCCGCGGAAATCGAGAAACTGAAGCTCAAGTGGCCCAAACGACGTCCAGAGTGCAAGATCACAGGGTTTCAACCATCCATTCGGCTCGAGATTTGATACATGGCCTGAGGACCATAAATTAACCGTACACGCCGAATTTCAGCCGTTCGATCCTATGGAAGTGGCTTAACGGACAGATCAGCCCTCAGGATCATAATTCTAGGCCCACCTGCTGTTTGGATGGGCCTCATCTTCGGTCCCTACAGGTTAAATGATATGACAAAACTGATGGATGGAGCGGATTTCTCGAAAACATCAAAGTGGAGCCCACCTTGCATACGCACGTGTACAGCCCACGCACTCCCGCGTACCACCGAGACCATCCAAGTCGGTCAGCTCGCGCTGACCGACTCCTGCTCGAATTCAAACAGAGTTCTATCTCTGTTGCGCAACGGACGAACTGCGTCCATTAAGTGGGCCACCACCTTTGATCAACTGCTCAATCTAGACCGTTCATTCACTCCAACGGACAAAACCGACCGTACAATGGGTGGGTTTTCAGATCTCAGCACGTGTACGCAGGAAGACACCATCACCGCATCAAACGGACGGTGAGGTAAAAGTCCTGGTGGGCCACACCGAATCCAATCCGGACCGCGTCAATTTCGACCGGTTTTCCGAGCTGAATCCAACGGTCGGAGTGGATTTCTCAACATGATAACTTCTTGGGGCCCACCAGGATCTCAGCGGACGACTGCGGAGGCTCTGATTCTACGGCCGGATCTGTTGATCCAGGTGGGCCACCGAGGCTGGCCGATGTAAAGATCCAGTCCGTCCATCGTGTAGGGCATGAAAAACCGTCCGTAGGGACGTTTTCTTTTTATAGAAACTGGGCCCCACGAAGAACGCGCTGCATCGTTTTTCTGCTGCGAAAGATGTTGCATGCGAACGGCTTACGCATTCTCCACCGACCTCACGATTCGCACACTCTCACTGCCTTGCGTATGAGAGATTCTCCGACTCCAGCAAGGACTCCAGCAACCTATAAAAAGGGAGAGAGAGAACGTGAGAGGGGAAGGAGGAGAAGGAAGATCTGAGGAGGGAGATAGACGGCTGGAGCTGGGAGCTGATCATGTGAAGGTGGCTGTGGGGAAGGAGAGAGAGGAACACTAAAGGTTTTTTTTATTATTTTATTTTACTTGTTATTTTTATTTAATCTTTTGAGGTGTATAGCCTATCTATGTCGGGCTAAACCTCTTGGCTAGGGCCAAGAGGTGAAGCTTGTAGTAGGATGGGAGATTTAATGTTATTTTTAATTATGAATTGAATTTGGTATTCGTTTTATTAAGGGAATATTTTTAGTCTTTAATGGTCTGTTGTGACTGAAATTACAGTAGATCTGCGGTGGCTTTGAGTATTTCCTTGCCTTTTTATGTTTATGACGTCAGGAAGCCCTGTTGTTCACCATCGTCTCCTGGGCATGGTTGGATGTCAGTACCCTTCCTAACCTTCATAAACATGTTGACTGGTTGATAATTAGTTTAATTCTGTTGTTTGCTTTGTCTCCTGGGCATGGTTTGGTGATGGAATCCATTCTAATTCATATACCTCTCATCTCTTGAAAACTATATCAACATCAATTCATTTAATTTCCATGATTTGTGATACATGCATAAGATCTCCCTGATCTCTACAAGTGGATCCTCTGAATCCCTAGTTTCCCATCTCTGAATTTTATTCTCAGTTTAGATTAATATTTCATCATTATTCACACTTATTCACTCGGTTTTTATTTCATCTTATTCTAGTTCTAGTTCTACTTAGTTCAGATAACGTACAGGTTTCAGTCCCTGTGGATTCGACCTCGGTCTTACCGAGTTTATTACTACATCACAACCCTACACTTGGGGAGTGAACAGGAGGACCGAACGTACTTCCAGTCTTTTGGTGAGCCGTTCTAGCTCGGTTGGTGATCGCGGGATTAGGCCAGAGCCCTAGTCTTTTTGGGATTACTATATGGATGGGACTAAGCCCCTGATGGATGATGTTTCGAATATTTGGATTATGTTTGGATATTTACTTCATTAGCAGCACTTAATTTTCTGTATGGTTTAATATTACTTTATGAAAGTGCACCTACTTGTGCCCTGGTTTGTCAAGTTACGTGAATGGTGAGTCAGACTGGCTACAGAGATCGATAGGAAGAACAATTCAAGCGTCTGCCTCGACCGGATGTGTGGAAGCTCACAATAGGTAAATCATAGCCTCACATCCCATGTCCCAAAACACCAGGTGACTAAAACCCTTAAAACAAGATAGACATCTTAGGGTTTTATGGTGAGAAAACTTTTTTAAAATAGGAAAATCTCTAAGTTTTTCTCGCCTTGTCGATTTTATCGAAGCACCCTCGATATGATCGACCTGTTCTGTCGATGTCCTCGATACCTTAACGATATGATCGATAAGAGGACTAAAAGTGTCCAGCAACCAAATATTCATCTTGACGGATTTATCGATGAATCGATACACATATCGATATCATCGATATAAGCACTAAATATGTCCAGCAACTTCATAATATATCTGGACGAATTATCGATGTATCGATACACATGTCGATATCATCGATATTCAAATCTCGATCACATCGACGGTGGCTCGATATGATCGACAGACAGTTTTTCGGCGCCCCTGTTTTTTAATGAAAATCTCAAATTTCTTCGATATATCGATGACCGTCCGATATGATCTGAAATCAAATACCGATAAGATCGGAGGTTCATCGATGATATCGATGGTGGGCTCGCATTTCTTACAGCAGTTATTTCAGGATATTTTTAACTATGATCGGGGGCCCTTCGATTTAATCGATATTCAAATATCGATGATATCAACACCAGATCGATTGCATCGAACTAAGCCATAATCTGTCCAGCAAGTTCAAAGATAAATCTGCTGGAATTATCGATGCCTCGACTCAGATCTTGATATCATCGACATTCAAATTCCGATGACCTCAACGGTTCCCCCGATCATTCATGAAAACCTGAAATATTTTCAAAGTCAAGTCTCTCTCATTTTTCATGTGTCGAGGGATCGACCCAGTCATCGATGGAATCGAAGTTCGAAATCCGATGACATAGACAACTGTTTCGATTCATTGACCTATTGGCAAGGAGTTTCAAAAGCGTATGACATCGAGTCCGAGTCATCGAGCAGACCATCGATGCTATTGAGAGTATACGCTCGATGATATCGAACCTACTCAATGATATTGAACTCTGTCATAAATGAAACCATTTTATATCCGTTGGAACTTCTTGCCTATATATGAAGGACTTGTTCTTTGTTGCTGTAAGAGAGAAAAGAGAGAGCTTTTGTGTGTTTCAACTTACATCTTATACCTAAAGCCTTTCTCTCTAGGAAGTTCATCCTCCAATCCACCCTACCATTGATATTAAATAAAGTGGATTGGGGAATGAACTTCCGCATTCAAGGATCCTCCAGCTACTACCTTAATGACAAATCATTATGCTGGGATGCCTTGAATGCATAAGAGAGGAACCACTCTATCTTCCTTATAGGAACATCTTTAGAGAGTAGGATTCCATCTCATCCTTGACCCAACCCGAAGCCAAGCATTAGTATATCATCTTGTGTTGCGGATCAAGGGAGCTGAAGACTCTTCGTCAACAAGGAGGAGAAGATCTTTGGCGTTGTGCTTAACGGGACTCATCAACTTATCTGTAAATATCCAGAGTCCAGAGGACACTTGTGATCATTCCTTCATAAGTCTTGGTTTTAAGTGGTTCTCACCCTTTAAAGTCCTCAAGGATGCCTCCGGCGGGAGTGTACATAGTGGGTGCACAGGGTGGACCCTTACTCTTGTGTAGGGCATAAACTGTTAGGTCATTGTGTAGGTCCTTGACCTGTGTGGTCTAAAATTCGGGTGCGTTGTGTGGACCCCTTGCTCTATGGAGAGCATAAACATCTGGTTAGGAGTGAACCAACAAAACTCTGCGTTTTGAGGTGAACCGCGTAAAACCTCTGTAAAGGTTGAAGGTGAACCTGATTTAAAACCTTAGGTTTGAGGTGAACCCTGGGAAACCTCCTTAGTGAAATTCGGTACACTCAAGGGTTGAGTGCGACAGCCGGGAGTGGAGTAGACACGTAATCGAACCACCATAAAAATGACTGTGTTTGCGATTGTTATTCCTCTATGTGTGTGTTCTATGTTAATGCTTTCATATTCATATACCTGAAGATCACACCTCACACACTTACACAGTCATATTCATCATAAACAAGTTTGTATAACTGTTTACTTCTTTCATAGTTTATGATTGGATTAGAGTGATAGGATTTTTAATAACTTGTAAATCTTTAAAAAGTCCTATTCACCCCCCTCTAGGACATATTGACATATTCCAACTTCAACTCAAGCGATCTTCACCGCTATTTCACTTTATGCTTGGTTTAACTCTCCATTGCCCAAAGGATTCCTTACATTCATATGCATATGAGGCCCATTAGGGCACACGTGGCACTCGAGAATTCGAGAGCCGAGTTCCTCCTCGGCCCTTGAATTTTGGGGCGCTACAGCTTGTTACTTAGTGAATAGGTCCCCGTCTACACCAATTGGGTGTAAAATTCAAGAAGAAGTATTGAGTGGTCATGATGTTAACTACTCGAGGTTGCAAGTTTTTGGTTGTGACACTTACTTTCATGTACCGTCGGCTGAGAAATATAAGCTACACTAAAGGGCTAAGAAGTGTATCTTTATTGGCTATAGTAATAGTGTGACGAGATATAGGTTGTATGACCGGGTCACGCAGAAGATCAGGATTAGTCGTAACGTCGAGTTTGATAAGGATTCTTTGTTCCGTAAGGAAGAACACAATGAATTAAAAAAATCAGTGGTGATAAACGTTGAAATTGACAAGGGTGAAACACAAGTTGAAATTGAGCAGCAACAACAAGTATAAGAGTAGGTGGACTAGCCACCTCTGAGATACCAGTGAGATACAGGGATGACTCGAATATTATATTCTCTTTTATTATAGATGAGGATGATCCGCCTAGCTTCCAAGAAGCATTGGATAATACAGATGCTGAGAAGTGGATGGCGGCAATGCATGATAAGATAGATTCTCTATACAAAAATGAGAAGTAGGAGCTGATGAAGCTTCCCATTAGGCGTAAAATGATCGGGTGCAAGTGAATTTATAAGAAGAAACAGGACATATACAAGGCAAGATTGGTAGCGAAGGGGTATGCATAGAAAGAAGGTATAGTCTTCAGTGAGATATTCACACCGGTTCTCAAGCAAGTAACTATCAGATTTTTGTTAGCGCTAGTTGCCCAATACAACCTTAAGCTAGAATAGACGGATGTGAAGACTGTTTTCCTATATTAGGAGTTAGAAAAGAAGATCTGCATGAAGCAATTAAAGGTGTTCGAAATACAAGGGATAGAGAATAAGGTTTGCAATTGATGAGGTTGTTGTACGACCTTAAACAGTCACCTACACAGTGGTACAAGAAGTTTGATACTTTCATGGTGAGTCAGCGGTTTACTAGGACTGAATATTATCATTGTGTCTACTTTTAGACATTGAGTGATGGAGGTTTCATTCTGTTGGTATTGTACATAGATGACATGCTTATCGTCAGTCATAACATGTATGAGATTAATGTATTGAATACTCAGTTGTTAGGGACATTCATAATGAAAGATTTGGGGGCTACAAAGAAGATTTTTGGTATAGACATACACAGAGATAAAGAGATTATTAGATTACAATTATCTCAAGCAGAGTACCTTGAGAAGTTATTGGTGAAGTTTGGGATAGATAAAACTAAGCCAATTAGCACACTTTATATTGCTCACTTTAGGCTTTCTTTAGAGTAATGTCCTTTTACAAATGAAGAAAAGCATGTTATGTCTCGTGTGCCCTATTCAAACACAGTTGGAACTTTGATGTATGACATGATCACTACAAGATCGTATATTTCACATCCAATAGATGTTGTGAGCAGATATATGTCAAACACCGACAAGTAGCATTGGGAGGCTGTAAAATGGCTACTTCGATATCTACGAGGTACAACAAACTAAGTCTTGACATTCTTGAGAAATCCAATTGGAAAGGAGACGTGTTATAGCAAGGAAAATATATAGCACGCTAAAAATCTTCAAAGATACTTGGAGTGCTTTTTACGAAATCACAACTGGCAGGATGATGAGGCATGGAGCAGCTGAGAGGTATTCAAAAGAAAATTAGGTGGCTAAGAGACATGTAGGAGGCGTGACCGAAAGGTGTTCAAAAACAGACCAAGTGGCCAATAGGTGTCAAAAAACAGAACGAGCGGGTGAGAGGTGTACGGACGCAGAACAAGTGACCAAGAAATGGTACAAGGCTTGGCCAAGAGAAAAGGAATCGTTAAAAAGAAGAAACTTAACAAAAAAATGATACAGAGAAAGGCTTTTCGACTATTGTGACCGCTGGAGTAATGGACGAAGCATTTGGAATAACAAGTTGAAAAAGAACTCTATAAATAACAGAGAAATTTAACAAAGCAGGACATTACAAACAAATAACAACCAATCAAATCAAACAAATTCATCGATTTACTTTATCTCAACTTATCCTAGGAGTAGTAGTAATTCTTAGCTATAATTTTTAGTTGTAATAAAAATCTATGCTCATATGTTGGATTTGTTCTTTATCCAATATCTTTAAGTTCTTTAAAGAGACGCATTCTTATACTTGCTCTTAGTAACTGGTTGTGAGTTTTTCCTTTTATCTGATTACACAATTATATTTTGAAAATCTTTATATTATGAAAATATTTTTTTATAATAAAGTAACCCATCTTTAAAGAAGAGCCCCGCCCTTCAATTATTGCTTGGTCATTATAAAAAAGTTACAAGTGGTTGAATTAATGATATTGCATATGATAGAACAAACCAAAGTGCCAACACTAGGGCTATAGATTTTCTTTTGTTTTTTTTTGTTTTTAACTTTTATTTATTGATTGATTTATTTATTATTTTAATTTTCCGCAGTCTCAATTCAAAGAGTTTGTAGCAAAGTGGGAAGCAGATTGCATCCTACCCCTGCCCGTCTCTGGCCACAAACGGGCAAATCTTTGGACAGGTCCACCTTTAATCCATGTTGTTCATTTCTTTTCTCATATCATTTTAAGGTATGATAACAAAAATGAGGTAGATCCAAAGCAAAAGTGTACCACACCATAGAAGAATTTAATGCAGCTGGTATTTAATGCTTCATGCATTTAATGCGATCCAAGCTTATTATTTGGTGTGGACGACGTAGATAAATAGATACATCACAGTCGGCCCGCCCAAAGAACGAGGCTATAGACAGGCGAGGGTAGGACGAAATCCGCGTCCAACGAGGTTATGCTTTGGAGGATTCTGGTTTAACAATGACTCTCCTTCCGTACTTCCACTGAGATAGATATAGGTAGGGGTGTACATCGAGTTGAATCGAGTTGAGCTGGGGCCAGCTCGAACTCGGTTCGGCTCAGTCCTCGAGCCTGACTGGCCAGCTCGGCTCTGTTCGGTCAGCAGCTCAGGCCAGTTCAAGCCAAGCTCGAGCCAAGTTCACCATTGCAACATTTTCACAAACACCTGGACTACACCTTCAAAATCTCACTGTATTTGAGACAGCAGCAATGGTTTTACAGGTATTTTATCAAACACCTTCTAAGCAATATAAAAATCAAGAAAAAAAAGGTGTTGGTTTCATATACATACCTTTCTTACCACTAGCTACACTTCTTTGAGTCATTTCATCAAACACTTAGTGAGCAACATCAATATCAAAGTAACCGAGTCATCAAACTGGTTCGATCCAAATGCGATTTGAGCTGGGTTTGATCCGAGTCAAGTCGAGCTGGGGTGGTCTATAAAATAAAAATAAGACTAAAAATGCACGTTCTATGGCCCATATCCATCCTCTTAAGGGTCGTCTCAATGGACAGGATATCATATCCACACCAGGCCCAAATAAAGAACGGCTCAGCTGATGGATGGGGTAGATGGCATACACTTATTATCCATTTTTGACCATCCAATATTGTGTATCAATCTAATAGTCAGGTGAGCTAATAAGCTTAATTTTTTGCTCATGATACATCTGAAATAATGGTAGTATAATTTGGACGGTTTAATTTGAATTATTTGTCCAAATATAATTTTTTTAAAAAATAATTTCTAAGTGCCGGCGTATCATCCACCGTACGTTCGTTGCACTTTGTATTTTGTATAATGTGAAGCCCCATGGTTTGATATATAATTTAAGGGTATTTTTATTCTTTAAAAAAATGATTTATTTATTTAATACTATTATGAAAATCTAATAAAAAGTATGAGAATGATAATTACGTAAATTTCATATCAGTGAGGTAATATTTTAAAAAGATCTCTTAAAAATGTTTTTTTTTTTTCAATCTTAGCTCCTCGGGAGAGTAACGCCACCTGCGTTGCTGTGGCATGCCGTTGGGAAATACGAACGACAAATATCCATGCATCGGACACGGATTGTGTGACGAGAACCTCACTACGCTCTATATAGTCTGTGGGGCCCACCGTGGTGTATGTGTTTTATCTACACCGTCCATCCGTTTTTCCAGCTCAGTTTAAGGCGTGAGCCCAAATTCGAAATATATCCAAAGTTCAAGAGGGCCATACCACGGAAATTGGCATTTATTTGTCATCCAACCTGTTCATAAGGTCACACAAACCTGGATTCAGGAAAAACACAAATAGCAGCTTGATCCAAAACTTCTGTGGCATTTAAGAAGTTTTCAACGGTAGGTGTTCAATTCTCACTCTTTCTTTTGGTGTGGTCCACTTGAGCTTTGAATATGATTCAATTTTGGAATCATGGCCTAAGATGATCTGAAAAAACAGATGGACGGCATCATTAAAACACATATATCACAGTGGGCTCCACAGAGTATCCAAGCGTGGCGTGCTCGTACAAAATCCGCATCTCCATGCACCGCTTAGTTCAGAAATGATCCGGCACACTGGTAGGCTCCACCAGGTTCAGACCGCAGGCACACTGTGGTAGGAAATTGGTATCCATTCAGAAGATAGGTGGGGCCCACCGTTATTCTTGTGAGAAATCTACTCTGTCCGGCCATCTTGGCAGATCATGTTAGGAAATGGGCACAAAAATGAAGCAGATCCAAAACTCGAGCGGGCCTCACCGCAGGAAACAGTGAGAATTGAGCATTCACCGTTGAAACATTCAGGTGGCCACAAAAGTTATAGATCAGATTAATATTTTGTGTTTTCAGTTCATCCCAATAGGAGTGACCATATGAATGTTATGGTTTGTATATAAACATCACGGTGGACCTCAAGGAGGTTTTAGTCGCAGGAATTACCTTACTCACTTTTTCTTGTCATGTGGGCCATTGAAGTTTTGGATCTGGATCATGTTTTAGTTCCCATCGCAACTTAATTTTGGAAAATAGATGGACGGAATGGATTTCTAACAAACATCATTATGGCCCCACCTAGCATCAGATCACACGAACTTTTGTGGTTAAGATAGAAGGCTTTAGTTGGGTAATTTTTTTACTATAGACCTGGCATACCACCTATCTTTTTTTATGCGACCTAAATAAAACCTATCTTACCAAAGTAGACCTCTACCATACTGACAAACCCATAAAGTCTAAAATACCCCTACTTTTTCTACCTGCTTTACCCTAAAAGTTAAGGGTATTTTCATCCAAAACCCTGTTTCTGTACCCTAAAATTTTACCAGCTTTTTCTACCTGCTTTACCCTAAAAGTTAAGGGTATTTTTATCCAAAACCCTGTTTCTGTACCCTAAAATTTCACTCTGGTAACATAAGTTTTCGAGCGTCGAAAAAAAAAAAGACATGCAAGGGAAGAGTCTACATGGCTAATTTTTTTGGCTTTAGTCACATTGTCTCTTTAGGCACTGGAATATAACAAGTGGACAAAAGTATAAATATGGTATTAAAGAAACTTTAAGGCGGAATTTATACTCTTCCATTTCTATACAAACCAACATAAGAAGAAATGAATATTCTTCAATCAAAGTCATCTGGTTTTCTCATCTTTTTCCAATTTTCTTTCCTTCTTCTGCTCTTCTATACACTATCTCATGCTGAACCTCTCTATAATAAATTCTACCACTTTAACTGTTCGTTAGACAATTACACTGCTAATACTACCTTCGAAACTAATCTCAACACCCTTCTTCCTATTCTAACTTTTAATTCTCAATACGTTGCCTTTTTTAACGCGGAGAGTGGTATAAATCTCGACACCATCTACGGCCTCTTCCTCTGCAGAGGTGATGTCACTCTTGATACCTGCAAGACCTGTGTCAACCATGCGAGTCAAGAAATCAAACGGTTGTGCCCCAACCAGAGAGATGTGTTCATATGGTATGATCACTGTATGTTGCGTTACTCAGGTCATAACTTTCAATCCGTGTATGATCCGTCATACAATTCGTTAGTGTTCACCCGGAGCTTTTATAATACATCGGATCCACGACAATTTAAAGAGACACTGATGAGTTTAATGAGAAATCTTTCTTTAGTAGCCGCATTCGATCCTTCTGTTCGCATGTATGCGATTGGAGAAGCTAATTTTATGGTCGATCAAAAGATATATGCGATTGCGCAGTGCACGCCTGATTTATCGAGAAGCGACTGCAACACATGCCTGCAAGCAGCTATTTCTGAGATTCCAGTGTGCTGCACTGAAAAGGATGGAGCGGTAATTAGCGGGGCAAGTTGTGCTTTGAGGTATGAAGTGTTCCCATTTTATGTGGGTGCAGCATCCGTTTCTCGTCCTCCTCCTCCATCAGCCGCGGCTGCTACTTCCAGTAAGTGTGCTTTTTTAACATGCAACACTAGAGTGTAAGTTGGAAAGTATTAGACTACTCATTCAATTACCATTGTTTCGTGCACCGTGGTCCACTTGTGATTTTGATATGCTTCAATCTGAAGCTCGTGCTTTTTTTTCTAAGAAAGAAAGATAATGAATGCTAATTTATCCATGATATATTATAAGTTTCAATTCTGACAAAAGATGCCCATATTTTCCATTAGCCTATTATGCGTCTTATTCATGATGATCCATGGTCTAAAGCCTCGAAGATTGAAAGATCATAACTACCAATCATCTGCTACTTTTCAGCTAAATATGATTAATTGTTTTATTTCTCTGTTTAAGATAGGCCAAAAATCAAAAGGTTAGCATTGCCCTCTAAAGTAGATCCTCCGGTGATAATCTATTCACATCCAATAGTCAATCTAACGAGTTAGAGCTCTCAACACCTGAGATTCGGATTGAGATTCGGATTCAGTAGTGACTCCTCCAATGCTGAAATCTAGGTGCTAGTCAGTGCTGGAAAAAATACGTGGAATAACTTTACACCCAATGAAAAACGTCTCATTCTTATACAAAGAATTCATTTTATCATGCATCACCGTCATCAACTTCTTAGCATCTGTATCATCTAATGCTTCTTGGAAGGTAGACAGACCCCCCTCATCTATAATGAAAGCGAATATAATATTTAAGTAATCTCTGTATCTAGTCGATAACCTACGATCCCTCGATGGAGTTTTTTAAAGAGGTGATTGATCCACCTACTCATTTACTTCTTCCTATGGCTTGGTGATGGAACCCAAGGATTGAAAACCCTAAGTGTAGGGTTGCGATGTAACAATAATTAGATGAGACCAAGGTCGATCCATAAGAAATGTGAAACACAAGTAGAACTAGTCTAAATGTCTAAGATTTAAAAGAATCCAGTGAATTGAGATAGGGTAAAAACAATAATAAATAAACACTAAGGATCTTGAGATTCACTTTTAGTAATTACAATGCAAAATTCATCGATTCATCTTTTATAACTCAGCTAGAATTGGATTCAAATCCATTCTGATTAGAAAATCATACAGTTAAACCAATCACAAACATCGAACAAGGTATGTTATTAATTAAACGATTCTCATCATGAAACACTCATACATCAATCGTAGAGAATTCAAAGCATCTATTCTACCTAGAGTTTACAATAGATCAAAGAATTTTACATATTGATTCATTCTCTAATCAAGCATTGCAATTGCACTTCTAAACATCCAATGTAACCTTAGTTAACAATGAATCAAAGATGAAACAACAAAAAATCTTTAAAGTAAAATAAAAAAATATTTCAATTAATCAATCATCATTCAAATTCACAAGTATAAAACAATAAAATAGAGCATTGCAATTAACTACAAGTTTCACTCATTAGCCTTAGCTAAGAGATTGGCTAGATACAGCTAACTCTAGAACAAAAGAAAAACAAAAGATCTATTAAAACCCATGAAGAAATCGAAGTGGATGGGCGTTATTGGTGCTCCAACAGAACGTTTTCTCTCTTTTAAATCCAAGAAATATACCTAGAAACGTTCTAAAAACTCATGTTTATATCTGTGCGCCAAACCTCAGCGGCAGATGGGTCTGGGTCACCCCTGAATCTCGGAGGGTCATGCTACCTAGACTCTCTGAAAATAGCACTAGCGCACTGCAAATCGCTATGCTCAGACACTGGAATGGCTGCAGGCTGATGAGTCTGCAACACAACAGCGACAAGCTGCATCAACTGCTAAAAATGCTCAGCACTGACTGGCACTGTCGGGAAGCGGGAGAGGCACTCGCCTCGGACGGAGGCACGGGTGCGGCTGACGGAGCAGGAGCCTCTGTAACCGGAACAACAAGCTCAGATGGGGGAACTGACAGGGGAATGGAGCAACTGGGAGAACAGGTGTAACAAGATGGCGAAATGGAACCTCAGGAATCGAATCCTCTAAGACGGAGCGGAGTGTGCTCAGGTAGCACAGGTCGCCGTAGCAGGATGAGAACCACGGCCAGGGGCACCACGGTCACGAGCACCACAGCCACGAGCACCTCGCTTGGGCGGCATCGTCCATAGAAAAACAAAGACGACGATGCGTAGGGTCAGAATATTGCAAGCTTGAACGAAAGAAAGGCTCTCGGGACACTACTTGCCCTAAACTCGCAGCAGATATGAGATATTATCCCAAATTATTTCAGATTTACTTGCTATGCTCTGATACCAACTCCTGTCACACCCCAGACTCGGTCACGGGGATCACAAGGAACCCGATAGCCGGTTATGATCGTAACAACCTCCGTAGTACCCCATTCTCGGCTCCTGAGGCAGGTTCCGATCCTGAGATCCTACAAGGAAGATTTTCATAGACACATAACCATTTCCAATATGAGCATACCCAAGATCACGGTGAGTACATCTCAGAAATAACAAAGGCACACATCACAAAATCCACTATAAATTTGAGCTTTAATACACTGCTGAAGGGAAATACATCTGATGACAAAGGGAAGAAGGAAGAAGATCTGCAACACTGGGTCCTCGGCTCAACTCCTATCCAAGCTTCGCTGTTAAGACGCCAACCTAGGATCTCCTGCACACATCAATCGTGCATAAGCTTATAGAAAGCTTAGAAGGTGGTGAAAGTATGTGACAATGGTACATAGAAGAATAATAGGAGATACAGAAGGGAAATATGATCAATAATAATGCCACAAGCCTAACCAAGGCTGCCATGAATGCAAGAAGCTATACCAAGGCTATACAATGCAATGAATACTGGGCGTCATACTAAGGCTATGTAATATAAGGCTTATACAACCGATGCAAATGCAATGCGAAGTGATGTCAGTCCTCATATCCAATCCACATATCAGTACAGTTCCTTCATAAGGAATCTACTGGGGTCTAGTATACTGCAGGATGACTGTCGCTCTACAGATCCGCACAATCAAACGAGCGTAGGAGACCTCACTACCTGTCTGCGAACACTCAATCGTCAGCAAGGCTCGACAGTTGCGGACCGATTCATAAGCTGGTCAAACTCAGCCTAGCAATGCCCTCCCTCACAGGCGGTTAAGGCCACACCCCATCCCAACCAACTACACGACAGTAGGAGTCGCGGCCTAACGGTGTAAGGCCCTTGTGCGCTCATAATTTTCACTCTGTCACGGCACTAGGGCAGATCCTTGGTACCATGGAAGTTTTGAGAATTTCACCCATGGACATCCTATGCACCCTATATGCTTAAGGTAACATTTCTGGTGTCCAATTATGGCCATCCACGATGTATCTGTGGAGGCAAGGCCCTAGTGAAGCAAGGGCGATCATACCTATAAGATGCAATACCAAATGCATGAGTCACGCATACCAATCATGCACTAGCTCCAAGCACTCAATGTACACAAGAGGGAAACTCCATCCCTCTATCATATCAACTCAATGACCACACACAAATGCAATCCAAACATTCCATGATGCATATGGGTCATGAGGGTGCGCCATACGGCGATGAAGATTTAACATGTATCCTCCTTCCCAAGGAGGGGAAACAAGTCTAGGTACTTAGACAATTTACTATGGGATTATCCTCTAGTGAGGGCCCAACACTTTAGGGTAGCCCACAAGCTAAGACAGGCCATATAAGCCCAAGGGAAGAAGAGGTCCTAACAATGGTTCGGGTGGGCCTTCGACCACCTATAACAACTCTATGGGCCTACCTTAGGGCCACCAAAGAGGACATCCAACCTCAACCGGGTCCCAAAAGGTAGCCCGCCATTACTCGAATATGAAACAAGGCCCAAGGCCTAAGCAATCCATGGCCTAGTGGGCTATACTCAAAGCCCAACACATAGGCAATATGGTGGGCCCTTAAGCAAGGTTTGGGCCTAACCATTAAGGTCATAAACTCACATATTGTGGTGGGCTTAATGGGTAGCCCGGTAATCCAACCATATGGGCAATATCCTAACTTTATCCAAGTGAATTGGGACTCATAATTTGGCCCATATACAAGGTCATATTGGTGGGCAACCAAGGGCCCAACTACTTGCACTTATGACCCACAACCCATCACAATAGGTGGTGATATTGAAGCCCAAATCGTCAAGGGGCCTAACTTAGAAGGTCCAAGATTAATGGGCCTACCAAGGCCAATCAAAACTATGAACATAGATCCAAAGTAAAATCCAATAGAGGTTGGCCTCCAAGCATACATAAATGAAGCCCAAAGACACCTCAGAAAATGGCAATCTTATGTACATAATCTACCCTTAATCTGGTGGACCATGCTGTCCCATAATAGGCTACTAGGGGCAGCCAGTTTGGGCCTATTGCTGAATTTCCAGCCCGCCTATATTTTGGGCCTGCTTGGGCCCAACAATAATTAATGAGAGACTAGGTATAAGTCCCCTGGTGACCCACATACATCCCTGTGGGTCCCACCAGATAGGAGGGCTGAATTAAACTCATAAAATAGGTGGACCATACTGCTGGACTAAAAGTCCAGCAGTGGTCCAATGGGCCTGGACGTCCCAAGAGTGAAAGATGTTATGGGCATGGGCAATTGGCCTAAAAACACATCCAAATGGGTGCAACTGAGGGGGAAGATCATGTCCCATATGGACCCCACTTAGATGGATGACAGGATAACAAAATACATCGAGAAGGGCCCACAAGGTGCCTTAGACGGCCAACCATGACTGGACGCCCCAGCCTGGGCGTCCCAACCTGGTGGGCCAGTCCAGGCTGCACCACGGCCGGTACAAAGGTCTGTTGACCCCAAAAATCTACAGGTAGGTCCTACCATGAGTGAGTCATACCTCTGTAAAATTTTAGGATTTTTGGATAATTAGAAATATTTCAATTAAATTTAGGAATACAACCTATCTAGAAAATTTGCTAAGTGCAGAATTCTGGATAGACCCTGATTGATCACCCAATGAGGTGGGCCCAGGGTCTCCAAAAATTGGGAAAAACTGATTTCAACATTCCCACATATGTATAGTACAAGGTAGGGTTCACCAAAGTGGCCCACCTGATCAGAAATTATTTTATATTTTTAAGTTTCCAAACTGCAATGTTGCTGGAATTACAGCAGAAAATTCAATAAGGTACCCATATTGGCCCACTCTTTTAGGGACCCAAATAAGGTCAGTTGAGGCTGAAATTTGGCATGTTTATAGGTAGGACATGTACCTTTAAAAATCATATATAACTTGGTACAAAACTCCCCACCAAAAGCCCCAATTTCTGGCCTTAAGTTGGCCCAAAAATCTGTCCAGACAGATTTGGACAGCAACATGTATTTAAAAAGAAGTAATTGTAGACATTATTTAGAATGGGATTTAACCCCAAAAATTATGTTGTGGACCACCACAGTGGGCCCCACAAATATGCAAACCTTCCCCATCATCAAAAACCTCTTGCATGTGCCCCATTTAGGTGGATCTTGGGGCCACATGTCCAAGGATGGACTGCTATGGGCGTCCAAGCTCCATGGATGGTTTGGATTTTGTTGACCCACAAGGTGGGCCACACACACATGATCAGAATGCTAATATTAAAAAAAAGTAAAGGATCGGCCACAAGAGGAGGGGCTCCGCCACATTGAGGCCCTCCCCTTCATCAATCACACCACACATTTCATTGATTCACATGTTACAACATAGATCAACCGCGTGCATGTCCTAGAACCAAGATCAATGGTTGGGATGTCATCCCAACCATGATTCTAGGGTCTAGATGACCCATCATACAATGAAATCCAAGGAATCCTTCATGATGGGGCCCATAAGGGGAAAACCCCATGCATGGGCATATATGCATCAAATAGGCCATTTGGCCACATCTAAGGGATGGTGTATGATCTCCACCATTGATTGGTGGGTCCTACACTTCCCATATGAAAGAAAAAGAGATTTAAGAACATAAAAATGAAAATCCTACATCCTAGGAGTACACCCACCTTAGATCTCTTCCAAACTTGTATCCCGTAGCTTCTAGTGCTCCAAGGATGATGTATTAATGGGTGAGATGGGGAATTGATGGTTGGATTGAGAGAAATTTGAGGTGAAAGGGGCTGGAATGGGATGGCTAGGTGGGAACGTGTGGAGGTGTTGCTAGGAGGGGAGAGAGAGAGAGAGAGAGAGAGAGAGAGAGAGAGAGAGAGAGGTTTTAAGCCTAGTAATCATTTCTCTCTTACCTTGGTTAGAGAAGAGTAATAATTGCAATAGGGAGTTAGAAACAATGTTATAGGGTTAGTAGGCTTTATAGGTTTGTGGGTGGTGTTTTAGAGATAAGTGGTGTAGGAATAGGGCCTAGGTAGTGTGTGTGTGTAGTGTGTGTTGGAAATAGTACCAAGAGATGGGACCTACCTAGAAATCTATGCACACTATTCCTAGGTGGGCCACATGACCATGATCAAGGGCTAGAAAATGAAATGCATACAACTTATGATCTACACGTCAGACGGACGCGCAAGACGCGGCGTCGGAACCGCAACGACGAAGTGGACAAGATGGCACAGGTTTCGGCTCGATCCGAGTCGGGTCTTCATGACCGGACTTAAGTATGACCACAAACACTATCTGAGGGTCGCGGATCACCGGGATTCGACCGGTAGGACCGTGGGAACAAGAGAAACGAAATGCATACCTACACACACACATAAACTTGGGTCGGGTCTTACACAAGACCTATGAAAGTAATTAAATAACTAATATAAGAATGCAAAGGTAAATAACTCTTCATTCTTGACAAATATTTTCTTTCTTTAGCCAATATAGCAATAAATTTCTTAGTAAACTTCTCAACAAGATCATCCAAAAGCCCATTTTGCAGTAAACTTTAATATCCTGGAGTATGAACATCCAGAGAAATTTATAAACATCAACAAAAAAATCTTCCATATTTTGAGGTGTTCAATATTTAGAAGTGGATTTTTTATTGAGTTCCAATGGTACGACGACTAACCATTTAAGGATCGCATGGTTTTACCAAAAAAAAATAGAGATCTCAAAACCATTTTTAAGTTGGACTTGAAACCATCATCGCATTATCATCCTCCTTTTTTTTTTTTCTTTTTCTTTTTATGTCATTTTTCTCTTGAATAAGCTGAATGTAAACAACGTTGTTCATTGCAATTGACACCAGAAGTGTTTGCTTTTACAACAGGGAATGGAGGGAAGAGATCAAAGGTTATAATCTTCGTTACCGTAGCTTCAGTACTGGGGTTTGCTCTCCTCACTTCTTTTGTCTACTGCTATCAACAACTAAGGAAGAAGAGGTCATCAAAAGGTTAATAAACTACTAATTATAATAAAAGCTAAATAATCTTAAGCTCATAGCTAGGGCTTTCATTGAATTGCACCAGCCCATCAGGCTCTTGGGTGGCTTGGATTTGATATTTAGGCCCATGGACCGGGTTTTAAACTGATTTTTAGCTCGATAGAAACGAAAAATACACCATGCCTGGACTTGAACTTGATACTAGTTTCTACTTTCTACAACCTGGACTGTGCATGAATGTAAGTAATGTACATCTTCCATATGACATGAATAGACCTAACTTCATGCCGAGGGTGAGGTCCGGGTCTAAATTTCAGGCCAAAACTTTATATGGTTGGGCTTTGGTTTATCTATGATGAGCCCACCTGGCTAAAAGATTCGATGATCAAGATCAATTCGTTGGGCCCTACTGTGAGTGCATACGAACACAACGGTAAGCAGTTGATCATCAGTTTTGTCCATCGAATTTAAGGCCATGGATCAGACTTATATGACTTTCCCACCAAAGCAATTACGCGCCTTCAACACTCCATGTAGGGACAGTCGTATGAATTGTCCGGGTCATCTAATCGTGCAACCAAAGGGCTCATGAAAATTTCAAGGACTAAAATTACATTTTTGCATTTTCAAATCAGTGAAAAAGAAAAGGCACCATGTATTATTAGAGTATTTGGGGCTTCGGGTTGGTTCAGAACTCATGGATTCAAGCATGGATGGTGAGCAAACACAAGAATTGGCACTGATTGACTTATCTACAATTCAAGTTGCTACGAATAACTTCTCTGATAAAAATAAGCTTGGAGAAGGAGGATTTGGCCCTGTATATAAGGTAATGGCACTTCTCTATGATACCATTTGTATGCACAATTGAATCTTTTAGAGAGTACTACCAACAATAAAATCTATTAGAGAGCACTAGTCTTAGAATGGAAAGAACAAGGCCTTTAAGTTGTGTTTGGTTGAACCAAATATAGTGAAATTTCATGATATTTATGATCAACCAGTCTAATTTGGTGGCAAATATCATGAAATTTCATAATATTTGATGCAACAAAACTCAATCTTAATTTCTTGATCACACATATCATGGATGTGGACTCCAGATTACAGTAATATCTATGTAATTGCAATTTAATGGCTACTTCCTTATCATGAATGCTAGGAAAACTCATTAATTTTTTAAAGGCATCTTGATTCAACTCAATTATTATTACAATTCAATTTACATGGGTATCCAAATGCAGCCTAACTTGTATAGGTTATATGGTTTTTTTTTTTTAATTAAGTAACCATTTCATGAAAAATCATTTTAGGGAATGCTATTTGATGGGAAGGAAATAGCAGTTAAAAGGCTTTCAAGAGGTTCAGGGCAAGGTCAAGAGGAATTCAAGAATGAAGTTACATTCATTGCGAAACTCCAACATAGGAACCTTGTGAGACTCCTGTATTATTGTATCGACAGAGGAGAGAAACTGCTCATCTATGAATACATGCCAAACACCAGCCTCGATATCTTCCTCTTTGGTTTGGACCCTCTCTCCTCTCTTCATTTTCTGAATTTCACCACACACACACATGAATGTGCCCAACACACATGTAACGCACACATACACATGCATATGCGATTGTATCTGCACATCCAAGCTCTATTAATAAAGCTACGCCGCCCTGCCTAACGACATGCAAAATGGGGTCCACATTTCAGCCCAATATAGCTACTCTTTAGAAGATCTTTTTTCCAGAAGGTTAGTGCGCATACCATGAAATTAACAAACTTACTATTGGATCATAATGTGAGGTAAACATTAGTAGATTGCTTAAATCATCTGAAATGGTTAGCATGTCATAATCTCTACCATTGTATTGTGAATAGAACCAATTATCTAAGCGGGACCTATAATAGATGGGACACAATATTTTCATTAACCTTTAAAATAAATGGACTACAGCCATGTGGTGCAATCTCTATAAGCTTCATTTAAGCACCAATGACTGGATGATACAATTTCTTTAGAGGTATTGGCTACTTAGATGAATGGTTCTAATCACTCAAGATAGACATGTGAAAGTTGGATATATAGGCCTCTCTAATAATTTTAGAGTGTATACTGGCCAATGTGTGATCAACCAATACCACATGCCTTTGTGTTTAGAACTAGAAACTAGTGAGGTGAGTTGGCCCATTGGGGATCTGTACGTACCTAGCTCAAATGGGCCAATATTAGACCTGATTTTAGGCACACAGTCCTTTATTGTGACTATTTGTCAGCCCACGTAATGAAAAGACATACAGAGCCATTTATGGTCATCACGGTCCGATATTCTGCAGTACACTTTTATATTTAATAAATAACCTGCCCATGCACATTGGCTTTCAAGCCCAACAAAGAATTTGCAAGACTTTGGCTGAGCTTGATGAATAACCTGTTTTAATTCAATTTTCATTTTATGATACAGTACTAACTAAAAATAATTTTAACTCAATTTGAATTTTAAGATGAATAAGTAAAATATAATTTAATTCAATTTGCATGCTTAAATTCACAAATAAAAATGAGTCAATTCAACTGCATTATGAGAAAAGTAACCTAAACTCGATCCAACTCAATTTGTATATTGTTTTCAGATCCAATCAAGCGTGCCCAATTAGGTTGGGAAAGATGCCGTAATATTGTCGATGGAATTGCAAAGGGTCTTGTTTATCTCCATGAAGACTCACGACTCCGAATCATTCATAGGGATTTGAAAGCTAGCAATGTTTTGTTGGACCATGAGATGAACCCAAAGATCTCCGACTTTGGAATGGCACGATTTTTGGAAGGAAATCAAAGTCAGATCAATACCAATAAAGTCGTCGGAACATAGTAAGTTGTCATTCAATGTTCTACTTTGGAAATACATACCTAGTCCCATGAGCCCACACTTTTAAAATCAAAGATGTTCATTTGTCAGACCTACAATGCAACAATCAGACCCATCATCCCATGATTACTATAGAATTAGAGTGTAAAAAGTGTTGTTTGCACACCACATCTATCAGGCCTGCATCATCTAACTAGTTCTTATTTTTCTAGTCATAGTGCTTCTAATCTATCTTGCATCATGATCATTGCCAACAGTGGCTACATGGCACCAGAGTATGCAATGGGAGGGCGATTCTCTGTGAAATCTGATGTCTATAGCTTTGGAGTTTTACTGCTAGAGATTGTAAGCGGAAAAAGGAACAACGATCTCCATCTTCCCGACCATGCTCAGAGCCTCCTAACTTATGTAGGATTCTCTCCTTATAACCCAAATTAAAGTCATCTTCTTAATTTCATATTCTTACATGAAATTTGATATTACAGGCATGGGAATTATGGCGCGGTGGAAGAGCTTTGGAGTTAATTGATCATTTGTTCATGGAGTCATGTCCAACCAATGAAGTGCTCAGATGGATTCACATTGGGTTGTTATGTGTTCAAGCAGATGCAATAGATAGGCCCACCATGTCTTCAGTCGTTCTCATGCTTAGAAGTGAATCCATGGCTCTACCACAACCTACACAGCCAGGATTTTTTGTCTCAAGGATGGCTGTTGAACCAGGTAAATTTTCAGCCAGTACTGCTAGAATCCCCTCTATGAATGAGGTAACTATCTCCACTATCGAACCTAGATGAGTGGGCCAAATCCATCAGTCATTCTCATGCTCTGATGCGTTGGGACATGATCATCGAAATGATGCTAAGGCCATGGTTGTTTAACGTCGGCTTATAAAAAATGTATGCATATAAAGATACCTTCGTCGTGTAAGTTCTTCCGGTAGCGATAAATAGTGACTTGGTGGACTTGACATTTGGGGCTTGTGCTCATCGACGTTTTTATTATAGATTTCTAGATCATGTGTTGAGAATCATTGTCCAAGTAGCCTTTTTTGCTTACATTTGGTCAATTATATAACTTGATCAAGCTAGTCTAGGTATCTTAGTAAGAACATGAGCAGCATGATGAGTCTTTTTGTCTTGTTGATAACACTCTATGTAAGGGTTAGGCCATAAAAAATACTAGTGTATACATATTCTGACTTCTACTGAATTGAGTTTTATAAGTTTCTCTTCTCACTACACCATCACTCATTGTCTCTTCTCTAACTTTGCTTGTGTTAATTTCTACACTACCGCTTGTCGCTCCTCTTCACCGCGCACATATGCAAGATGATCTAGGCCATTCATCAGTTATAGTCTATAAATCTTTGGTTTGTTTAATTGTGATCTAAAGAGCGCAAATAAACTATAATACATTTGGGGCCTCCTTGGATTGTCTCTGGATGAATTTTCCACATTTAGGGCCTGTTTGTTAAATCTGCAGTCCCAGCTCTGAATTTGAAATCTGAATCTAAAGTCTGAATCTGAAATCATAAAACTAATAATGAATTTAGATTAACCTGTTTGTTAACTAATATCTGAAATGTTTAAAATATTTATTTGACATTTTTACCCTTGCGAACCATTAAAAACTTCATGGATTCCACCAGAATGTTTATGTGTCATCCAATCTGTTGATAATGTCAAAAAGACCTAAATTAAGAGACCACACAAATATCATCTTAATCCAAAGCTTTTGTAGCCCACAAGAAAATTGTAATGCTCATTTACCACTATTTTCTATACTATGGTCTCTGTAAGATTTGGATCTGTTTCATTTTTCTTTTCTATCATGCTCAAGAATGAGCTTTCAATACGGTTGGAAAACATGGACCTAGTCACATACGTCACGGAGTGCCCACAGGGGTCCACCCACCGCCATGGATCTGGATTGGTACTCACAGTGTTAGTAGCCCCTGGCTATTGGACAATGCTGTGTAGCCTCCATCATAATGTATGTGTTTTATCCATGCCGTCCATCCATTTTTCCAAATCATTTTAGGAAATTATCCTAAAAAATGAGGATGATCCAAATCTCATGTGGCCCATAACTTTTGTGGCCCATTAATGGTCAATCACCATTGTTTCCTATGGTAATGGGCCACTTGATATTTGGATTTGCTTCAACATTTTTTGTATAATGCCTTAAAATGATTCTGAAAAATGGATGGACAGAATGGATATAGAATACGTACATCAAGTTACGCCCCACAGTCAGGGCCGCACCATATTGGCTGAGTCGGCAGTCTGGCATGGCACACCACGCAATTCGCTCCCCCACACGATCTTTGTGAGAAATCCAACCCATTCATCCGCTTTTTGAGATCATTTTAGGACACGTACAAAAAATAACGTGGATCCAAAACAAAAATGAGCCACACGAGAGGAAACAGTGGGGATTTAGTGACTACCGTTGAAATATTTATATGGCCATAAATGTTTTGCATCGGTCATCGGTCTAAATTTCTAGCGTTTTCACTTCAACCCAGTGAAAATGCCCTTATAAACCGTTTGGATGGCATATAAACATCAATGTGGATCCTAGGAAGGTTTCAACGGTAGGAATTCCTTTCCCCACTGTTTCATCATAAATGGCCCAGTTGAGTTTTGTATACTCCTCATTTTTGCTCACGTCCTGGAATGAGTTCGAAAAAAAATGAATGAACGGGTTGGATTTCTCATAAAGATCACGTGGACCCCGCTTTGAATCACCAACTTCCAGCAAAAGGCTCTCAGCAGGAAATCCGCGTCCCCCAGATCCGGGGGTGGATTAGGTGAGACGCCGGATCCACCGAGGTGGGTGATTGTGGGGCTCACAGTGATGTGTGCACCTCGAATCCACACCGTCCAACCATTTTGAATGTTCATTTTAAGCCCTTATCCCAAAAATGAAGCTTACAAAAAATTTAACGGACCACACCATAAAAACAGTCTGTAGGCCACAAGAAAACTTTAATGGTCAATCCCCACCGTTTCATGTCTATGGTCTATCTCAGATTAGGAGCTGCTTCAATTTTTTTAGATCGACGAGCTTTCAATATGAATGAACAGTGTGGATGTAGTCACATACATCAAAGTGGGCCCCGCAATCAGGGGTCCCACCCACCAAATTCACTCCACCAATTTTGCACGGCTTTGTGTACAACTAGATCGACGGTTCTATCAAAGGGCTCTCTTGGGCTACGGTAATGTATATGATCTATCCACACCATCCATCATTTTTTTCATATCCTTTCATGGCTTGTTTGGCCGGACGCATTAGAGTTGAGTAGATGGGATGAGATACGATTTAAGGTAATTGATGGAATGTCAGTGGTTGTCCATCGATTCCATGGGATTGCAATAGTCCAGGGATGCAGAACGAAGCGTGTTTGGATGGGTCGTGGGATTGGGTAATGCTCCAGTTATAATCAGTGGTAGTGTTTGGAAATGCCAAGTTTATTGGTACTCCCATGCGTTCATGCGTGTTTGGTGCAACAGCCGTCCGGGTAATGGACCTCCTATGGTGTGGTCCGGTGCAGCCTTGTATTTAGCGATCCCAGCATCTGGATCCTAAGGGCTGTAGATCACAGTGGGCCAATTGTGAGGTGGGGTTAGTTGGTGACCCGCTCGTCCAGGTCACGAATACCAACCGGCCATTGTAGACGGCGACTTCAGTTGGCAGGTGACACATTGATGTTGATCCATGGCTTTTATTTGGTGCCAGTCTGGACCTCTCATCAACTTCGATTTTTGTCCACAAATACAAAATTTTCATGGCTCAAGTCCTTCAGCAATATCTCATAACCAACAACGATCGAATGCCAAGGAACATCGTGCATCAAGTTTGCAGACCATAACGGCATTTCAGTGGAGTTCATTAAAACAGTAACGGATATCCAACGGCTGTAACTAGAGTTTAATAATAACATACAAAATGAAAAACATAATCAGGATCCCAATTACAAATGCAGCTACTCTCTCCCCAACGGACATGGCGTTATCAACAGTCGACATAGTCCGAGAAACCATGGCTCGGGTCATCTATTGGGTCAATGAAAAGAAAGTCCTCCTTGTGTCAAGCTCATCACAACATGCAAATACATATCCCTTTATTTGGCTCGTCCCATAGCTGGTTGAGCTGTTGTATTACTGTAGCAACTATCCCAAAAAAAAAAAAAAAGACGCTTCTTTCCAATTTTTAAAGGCTTGATGTCTACCGCCGCTTTAGCCTTCAACTTCCACCCAGGTGGGCGTCTGCGTTAAAAGCAAACAGATCGCTAGTAAAAATTCACAGCTACCCAACCGATTCTTCCCAATCAGCAATGAAATCATTCAAGCTTAGATAAAAGAATATTTCCAAAAACTGCATATGAGAGGACAGATTACAAAAAGGTCGGCGGGGTGAAACTGCGCTACGCCAAAAAATTTTTAACGAAATCCAAGAACAGCAACAATCCACAGTAATATTCTTGACAACATACATGTTCATATGTATCCAATCAGCAGATAATATTTCAGCGGCCATGCACGGACTAGTAGATAAAAGCCACGGGATTTTTTCCCATCTGCCTACAAAAGAGGAAAAGAAAGTCCTGCTGTTGAGCTTATCTTAGAGGCATACAAACTCAACTACGGATACAAAAGGGGATCCCAAAACCTAAATCATTGTCAGTTGGGAAGATTCGGTTGGGTAGCTGTGGGAATCAAGAATCAGAGGCATACAAGATCTGTTATCTCAAAGGCATACAAACTCTACTACGGATACAAAACAGGATCCCAAAATTCAAATGTGTGTATCGGACTAACCTTTAAAGCCGGAGATTCCTACTTGCTCGTCGGTAGCAAGGAAGACAATCGACAATTCTCGTTGCCAGTGAAGAAAACAGGGCACACTATTCTCCCTAAACCGCTCATCCTCAACTATATATTAAGAAGCACCGAACGGTGACCCCCTCACCTTAGGAGTCGTCTCTTCCATCACGGCGCGGTCCTGAGACGGCCGTCTAAAATGAAGATCGCCCATCCCATCCCGTATCCCACACTGTTTCAAGGGATTGGCGATGCAACCCGACCGCAATTGCGGAGATTGGGTCGGATCACCTCAAGTCGACTAAACCCATCCTCCATGAAATCCAACCTGACCTCTATCTAGTCCTTCCACGGTTTCGGCCAAAGATCGAGGAAACCAACTTAGATACGACTCTACCCGAGATTTAGCCGAGGATCCAGAAAGATCCTCTTGCGAAACAAGGGGTCTGAATCCTACTATAATTCATTCCTACCAAAACAGGGAAAGGCCCTCTTCGCCATCGCCTCTCTCCACCTAAGAGTATCCTCCATGGTGAAAGGTACGCATAATCTTTAGCTCTAAACCCGTAATACTCAACTAGACCCAGATTCCTTTCCTGACTTAGGCATCGAAGGGTCACCTGCTCTAGCCAGGGTCTTCCTTGTCCGTTCCTTGTGCAGGTACGTGGGTCCAAGGAGGGCTAACCAGATTTCTACATCAACAGTTTGACGTCATCTATGGGAACGACATCGAAAGCCGTTCTCATCTCACCATAGTTTCAACAATGGCGAAAGGGAAGAAGAAAGCTCCAGCCTTGTATGTTGCACCCGACCTCACACCGCCGGAATGGTCCGCCACTAACTAGGATTCCTCTTCCCAACTGCAGGCTGATTCTGCGCCTGCGAAGTCGGCACAACGATCTCGCGGTCGGGGAGGACGACTTGTCTCCCTCGAGCAACAAGTTGAGATGTTAAACAATAATATGAGCTCCATGAAGCGTCTATTGGAATAGCTACAATCCCACCCCACACAAGGGGACAGGCCAGTGGCAGGACCGACGGTTTGAGAGCTCCCCAAGCCATCCGACATGCTTGTCGCCTCCCGCAGGAGCCGGCAACTTGGAACATCAAGGATGGTACCTTCTCACATCTTTGGCACCGTTGTGTTGGTAGCTTCTGACATACATCACAAGTTGGACAGAAAGAAGCGCGACAAGGCACTCGTGACAGTTGCTCAGCCTATGGCTAAAAGCGGCGACTCCTAGGAAGCCAAGCTCAACAACCTGCGAGGTCAAATCAGCGACATAAGGCAAGCTTACCGATCGAATGTCTCGACCCCTGAGAAGTCGACCTCGGTGGAGGCAATACTAGAAGAAACCGAGCCTCCGTTCACTGCCGACATCATGCACGCTCAACTCCCGCCAAGGTTCCGTATGCCTCAGATCGCCCCGTACTGCAAAACCACCAACCTAGCCGAGCACCTGAAGTCTTTCAGGCTTAGATGGAATTGCACGGCGCATCAATTGTGGTCATGTGCCATGCATTTTTGCTAACCCTAACAGGAGCAGCTCGGAAGTGGTTCCGACAACTGAAGCCGCAATCGATTAGTTCTTTCACGCAGCTCAGCAAAGCCTTTATCACCAACTTCATTGGGAGAAAAGAAACCTCAAACCGGCTTCCCACCTCCTCCATATCGTTCAGAAAGAAGGCAAGCTGCTCAAGGACTACATCAAGTGTTTCAACCTAGAAACGATGCAAGTGCAGGCACATTCGAAGGAAATTGCTCTGACCGTCATGATGGGAGGGCTAAGAGAATGAAGGTTTCTCTTTTCGTTCGACCAAAGTCCTCCTACGATGATGGTCGACCTCCTCAACAAAGCCCAGAAATACTGTAACGCCGAGGAAGTCGCTAGCCTGCTGAGGGCAGCTCGGCACAAGGAAAACTCAACTAAGGAGAAACAGCCCAAGGAGGAGCCAACCTCGACCAATATCAATAAAAGAAAGAAAGAATAAAAGCCTACTTGCAAAGGGCTCGAGCAGATTTAGCTCATATACCCCTCTCAATACAACGCCCGAGTAGGTCCTCATAGAAGTTTAAGACAAACGGATTATCAAGTGGCCAAACCAAATGAAATCCGACGCCGACATGCGAGACAAGTGGAAATATCATCATTTTCATCGCGACCATGGCCATTCGACTGCCAACTGCTTCGATCTGAAAGAAGAAATTGAAGCCCTCATTCGTAACAGGCACTTGCGGGAATACATCACCAAAAGAGAAGAACATGTGTACCTGAAGAATGAGCAACCTATAAACAACGAACCCAATGGGGAAATCCGCACTATCTTCAGCGGACTCACCGGGGGAGGCGACTCAAACCGAGCTCGGAGGGCCCATGTAAGACCCGTATCCTAGTCTATACCATTCTGTAGGCCTCTACGGTCCTCCCGGTCGAATTTCGGCGACCCGCGATCTGTTATCGGCGTTTGTACGCGATCTTGAGTTGTGTCGCGTATATCAAAGTCGGCTCGACTTGAAACTTGTACCCTTGCAACCGCGTTGTTGCCTCGGTTGTGACGCTGCGTCTCGCGCGCTGAGGCGATACCCGAGCCAGGAGATGTGGGCCAGCGTTCAGTTCGAGGAAAACGTCGCACTTATGCAAAACTCAAGAGAACATGTCAAATCAATCAATCAATCACATCAATCAAGTACACATCACTCCCATCACTCACACCCATACCCAAGTACAACCACCCTCCCCAAAGTCAACTCTCTCTCTTACAACCAAGTACACCCATCTCTCTCTCTTACAACCTCTCTCTCTCTCATTCTCCAAGCAACCCACGTCCAAGCTTCCATGAGAGAAGCTAGTGTGGCCCACCTTCCTACCTCCCCTCTCCACCATCCAAAGATCATCTCAACCGTTGGAATCATTCCCTTGGAGCTCTAGAGGCTACAAGCTGAAGAAGGAAGAGGAGATCAAATGTGGGTGTTTTCTAGGATCAGATTTATAATTTTTGCTTGGATTTGATGATTTGAGGGCCCACATGTGGTGGGACCCATCTTGATGTATGATTTGCATCAAAGAGGGGCCCATAGTGGCGGGGTCCCTCCACCATCATACTCTCTCTCTCTTTTCCTTGTATGGTGATGATGATGAAGAGGTGTGTGGCCAACCATGTCATATGTATTATATCCATGCCATCCATATGTCGGGCCCACCTTGCTGGACTGTCCAGCAGTAGGCCCACTGGCCTGTCCGTCTGGACAGGGCCAATTAAAGAGAAAACACAAATATCAGCTTAATCCAGAAACTCTGGTGGGCCACCACGTGGGCCCCACTAGTTGCACGTGTGCAGCATCCAGACCGTCCATTCACGTGGGGCCTACCATGATGGATGTGTTTTACAAACAGGTCGTCCGTCCAGCATTCCTAGACGCTGGACGCTGGCACACACACACACACACACACACACACACACACACACATAGTCCCGATCTCCTGTGCACCGTACCGCATGAGATATTTTACGCACCAACCAACACAAGTAAAAAAGGATGGGCTGAGATTATGCCCCACCATGATGCATTCATGAAATCCACCCCAATCATTAGGTCTGTGATAGAAATTTAGTAGTATATCTTAAAAATTAGGTAGATTCGTGATTCATATCGGTCACACCAAGTGCAACCGTTTGGATAGTTGGCATACCGTACACTGTTTTTGCTCATGTGGCCCACCAACATTATAAATGTGGCCGATATTTTATACTTACGACTAAATTATTGTCACACACATTATGGATGGAGCGGATTCAAATAAACATCAAGGTGGGCCAACCCCTAGCCGACTCATTAGTGGTTGGGACAAGTCGGAGACGTGGATTGCATGCCGACCTTGTCAGTAACTAACGACCTTGCTAGTTGTTGGTGCTAGTGGGCCAAACGATGATGTATATATTTAATCCAAGCTGTCCATCCATTTTTCTATCTCGATTTATTATATGATCCCAAAAATGCATGAGATCCAAATTTAAAGTGGACCACACCACATGAAAATAGTGGTGATTAAATGGATTAAACGCCCATCATTAAAATATTTTAGGTATAGTTTATCTGCCATCCAACCTATTGATTAGGTCATAAAGACTTGGATGAAGGAAAAACACAAATATTAGCTTGACCCAAAACTTACTTTGGCTCAAAGAATTTTTAATGGTGGGCTTTCCAGCAATCTTTCTTGTGGCATGGTCTACTTGATATTTGGATCTGACTCTTTTTTTTTGGAACATGCCATACATTTAGCTGAAAAAATAGATGGACGGCTTGGATTAAACACATACATCATTGTTGGGCCAACTAGCACCAACCAGCTGTTAGGTGGCTGATGGCGGTCACGGCATCTAATCCACAACCTAGGACAATGTCACTGGGTCAACTGGAGGTGGGCCCACCATGACATGTATGTAAAATCTACTCCAACCATAATGGGTCAATATGATAATTTAGGGGTATTGATCCAACATTAGCCACATCTATAATTCTAGTGGACCACATGAGTGGAAACCGTGTAAGGAACACCCACAATCAAAATCACTTCACTTAGTGTGATCAACATAAATCAGGTACGGGTCTAATGTTTGGTCTCCATGAATTAACCTCTATGAGGCAATTAATGGATGGAATGGATTTCACATAAACATCATGGTGAGCCTAGTAAAAATTCAAAGGTAGGCTTTTCCTCTCTTACTATTTTCTATTTTGTGGCCTAGTAAATTACAAATCAGCCATATTTTTTTCACCCTAGGGTTCAATTGATATCATGGACTGATTTGTCAGAATGGATCACAGGAAAACATTATTGTGAGGCTCACTTACAACATTCTTCTTTAAGTTGGCATGACCGGTGGTAATTTGGTGCGCAAAAGTTCTCCTACTGTGCGTAGGAGACCATTACTTTATATTTATATATATATATTATAGATATATAATATATATTATATATATATATATATAGAATGTTTATTATGTGGGCCCCACGTGGGACCCACCTGCTGTTGGAAGCAGATTGGCTGGCGTACGCTGGCCAACAGTCAGCTATGTTGCTGCTGTAGGTGGAAAAATCCACACCGTCCGTCCATATACACGGACGTGGGGCCCACCTTGATGGCCGCCTTGCATCGACACATGTGGGGCCCCACCTTGATTTATGTATTCAGTCGTCCATCTGGACGGGTTGTGGGGACCCCACCATGATGTATGTGAGGTATATCCATACTGTCCAGCCTTGCAGTGACGTCACCAGGCCTTGTGGGTCCCACCAGATACGTCTGGTGCAAAGACGTCAGCAATTTCTGTGGGGCCCACTATGGCACGTGTTATATCAGGGCCGTCCACTATTAGACGGCCAACAGCCCCACCATGATGGATGTGTTCCATCCAAACCGTCCATCCATTTGGCAAGCTCATCTTGAGGCTTGGGACAAAAAATGAAGCAAATCTGATGATCAGGTGGACCACACTGCAGAAAAAACATTGTAGAGTGAATGTCCACCATTAAAACCTTTTTGGGGTCACGAAAGTTTGGATCAATATGAAATATATTTTTTTCCTCTTAATCCAGGTCTTTGTGACCTTATGATCAGATTGGATGGAAAATAAACGTTATGGTGGGCCTTGGTAATTTTAAGGGTGGAAATCATTATCACCACTGTTATCTGTGGTATGGTCCAGATGATCTTTTGATATGATTCATTTGTCTGGATAACGCTCTAAAATGATCTCTATAGATGGATAAATGGTGTAGCTGGAGTGGCCCATCTGATATATTTGGGGCCCATTTGGAAGGGCCCGATGTGATGTATTTGGGGGCCATTTGGTGAGGCCTGATGTGAGGTATTTAGGGCCCATTTGGTGAGGCTCGATGTGATATACTTGGGGCCCATTTGATAAGGCCCGATGTGATATATGAGACCCTTGTTGAGGCCCATTGTGATGTATTTAGAGCCCATGGGTTATGGCCCATTGTGATGTATTCGGAGCCCATGGGTAGAGGCCCATTGTGATATATTTAAGGCCCATGGGATGGAGCCCTATATGATGTATATTAGGGCCATGTTAGAGGCCCATTGTGATGTATATGTGGCCCATATGATGCAGCTCACCTGATGTATGAGAGGCTCATGGATGTGGCCCATAGTGTTGTATATTAGGCCCTTATGTGATGTCATGGGCCCACTATATGTTTGGCCCTATGTGGGCCACTCCTTGGGAGCAATGTTGGTTGAATGTCCACATTGATGGGCAATGATGATTGAATGTCCACATTGTGACCTTCCCTTAGGACTTGTTAGGCCCATTCTCACCGATTCTGATTATTAAGGCCGATTCTGATTATCAATGTCGATTCTGATTGTCGAGGGCGATCCAATTGTCAAGGTCGATCATCGAGGGTGATTCTGATTATCGAGGCCGATTCTGATTGTCGAGGCCGATTCTGATTGTCGAGGATGATTCCGATTATCGAGGCCTATTCTAATTATCGAGGCCGATTGTCAATGTCAATTCCGATTGTTGAGGCCGATTGTATAAGCCGATTATCGACGCCGATTCCGATTGTTGAGGTCGATTCCGATTGTCGAGGCTGATTATCGAGACCGATTCTGATTGTTGAGGCCGATTCTGATTGTTGAGGTCGATTATATAGGCTGATTATCGACATCGATTTCGATTGTCGAGGCCGAATATCAGGGCCGATTGTCGAGGCCTAATGTGATGTATATGCGGCCCGTATTTGAGGCCTATTGTGATGTGTATTCGGCCCGTGTTTAAGGCCCAATGTGATGTATATGAGGCCTATGTGTTGAGGCCCATTGTGGTGCATTTGAGGGTCAGGCGATGGAGCCCATTGTGATGTATATTAGGCCCATGTGAGAGGCCCATCATGATGTGTATTAAGCTCTTAAGTAAGGTCCATGGTGTTGTATATTAGGCCCTTGTGTGAGGTCATGGATCCACTATATGTTAGGCTCTATGTGGGTCATTCATTGGGGGCAATGTTAGTTAAATGTCCACATTGTCGGGGCCGATTGTTGATACTGATTATGAGTATGTGACAGCATAGCATCATGATACATGCCCATACGCATCATCTGCATGTTTATTATGAGATGTGATTGACCATTGCATATGCCATAGTACAAATGGTTTATGGGACTCCCTGATAGGTGGAGTTATCCTACATGAGCGCACGATATGCATAGGATTGATGCGTGATTGGACTACATGACTCATGCATCTTGTATTGTGTGATTGTGATTACTATATGTCCTAGCGGCATCAGGGTTGTGACCTCCACAGGCATGTCGTGGATGACCAAATGGGACACCGAAAATGTTTAGGTTCAAGCACCTGGGCACTTTGGATGTCCGTGGGTGAAAGTCCTTAAACCTCCGAGCCAGGAGATGCCCCAACGTCGAGACCGAGTGGATACATGAGCGCCCGAGTGCCAAATACCAGGAGACCGCTTCTCTCACTATGTCATGGTCTGTTGGGAGGGGGTGTGGCCTTATCCGCCCGAAGGTAGTGGGCATAGCTAGGCTGAGTTTGACCAACTCGTGAATGGGTCCTCTATCGACATGTCGGGTAGATAATGTCTAACTACTAGTCAAGCCGATAGTGAGGTCTCTTCCACTTGCATGGTTACCAGCCCGTGAATGGGTCCAGGGGCGACAATTGCATGTAGAGTGTACTAGACCCCGGTGATGATCCCAGAGATGTATGGTACTGCTATGTGGACTTATTGAGCAGGAGTTGCATAGTCATTTATTCATTCATTCACTATCCACTCGGGCTAGTGGTGCGCAACTATTTGTTACGTGTACCTTCACAATGGCCAGGATTTCGGTTGGGGCGTGCGATTAACCTGAGATCAGAAGTTTACCACACTGAGTCTATCTATCCAAATTTAGGTATGGGACTGGTTTGGATAGAAGTCTTTTGTGATAGACCTCATAGTCTGCGATACCACAAACTATCATCCCGACTTCACACTACAGCTTGGTCATTTCATTCACTCCACATATTGCATATCGTATTGCGTCCTCGGTATCTGATATTTGGCTTTTTATGACTCTTCATTTGCATAGCTGATTTGTATTGCGTACTCTGATATTATATGACTCATGGACTTTTCAGTATTTTCGCTTATTCTGATATCGTATGATTCATGATCTTGCCAGTATTTCTGATATTATATGATTATGGCATCATATTAAATACTTGGCACGTGCATCGCACACACTTACACCACCCTCTAAGCTTTCTACAAGCTTATGCACGATAGATGCGTGCAGTTGATGTTAGGTTACAGCAGCATTGAGCTTGGAGCGTGTAGGGATTTTCTAGAGCTTTGATTTTTAATATATTATAACGTCTCGAAAAAATCCGTACAAAGACCCGAGTACCACCTCAGGCAGAAATCACTCAGGACCAAATCCTTTAGAAATTAGACGAAATTAACTAAGTGCTAAACTAGATTAGCTGTGAAATTCACTTAAACCACTTTAAATACAAACTGCAAGACCCAAAACTTGTAGAATCATTAACGCTACATTACCCTGAAATCTAGAATCAATTCCTAAACTCGGTTGCTCTCAGGAGCACCTTGAAACTCCATATCAGACCTGGACCGCACGTCGAAAGTTTGATGACCGCGAAACTATACGAATATGACCGCCTTGTTGGGCTTAACAACCATCTCAGAAATTAAGTCCGAAAAGTGTCTAGAAACCCACAACTTGAGCCCGGGGCAAAGTGTGTGAGAAACGCAAATATCTTTAGGAAATGAACTAAACCTTAAGTGAATTGAGTTGTTCACTTGCAGGTCAAATCTAAGGATTCGGACCGTCGGAATCTGACCCAATTACACCCTCGGATCAGGGGAAATTTTCAACACATGTCGGTGTACTTGTGGCCCTGATCGAATACTGGTACCGTTGAACTGAAACTGGTCCTCCACGGTCGATCTGTAAATCCAATCGAACCGAAAACTTAACTTAACCTAGATCCAATGTCAGGGAGCTTAAGTCTGACCGCATGCAGAAAAGGGGCCTCCGGAAGTATTCCATTGGGCCGAAACTGTCGCCCTTTGGCTATAACCTAAGTATACCTTGGCCCTGGGGCCATTTCCATCCATCCTGGGCTTATATAAAGGCCTAAAACCCTCTCTCACCCTTCACATACGAATTTCTAGCCCTAGGTGAGACAAGAGAAAAAAAAAAAAGAGAGAGAAAGCAGAGAGAGAAAATGTGAGGGAACGTTAGGGTTTATTGCAGAGATTCTTCCTTGCCGCTCTACATATCGAATCACTGCTACCGTATCGCTATACCAACGATACTGGTTCCATTTTCGGGTAAGAAATCCTAACCCTAACCTGTTGTAAGGTTTCAAATAAAGTAAAGGATGAAATAGCTAATCTATTTCATACTGTAGGTTGCAGTTGTGCCGTAAACGATGAGTTAGAGAACGAACTGAGTTCGTTACGTGTCTACAGGCGTAAGGTGCGGACTATAAACGTTTAGGTTATGGTTTTCAAGGCTTTCAATGTCAGTCAATGATTTATGACTGACTTGAGTGCTATCACATGTGCGTAGTTAGGATGTTTCAGCATATTACACATATATGTAGGTTGGCTATTTTCAATGCATTCTAAGTGTTTGTTGAAATGACTGAATGAATATGGAATTATGAGTCGTACCTGCCATGTCTATGGAATGCAAATACATGAGTGTTGTGTATGTGACAACTCCTTGTTCGAAGGATTTGTCCAAATATATGTTATAATCAACATATGTTATGTATGTTGATATGTGTAGTATGAGTGTGTGATAAAATGTCTGTATGAGAAGTTGTTAGATGAACTATACTTAATAGGGATGTTGAGATAGGATTCCCAATTACCTTAGCTATATGCATAAATTCCTTCAAGTAGCTGTAATCTAAATGGTGGGGTTTGTGTAGAATATGTTTATGTAAAATGGCATGTTATACGTGTTTCATTATACGTTCAAATGTTATCCATGTTTGCATTGGTTGTTAAATGATTATCATGTGTACATATTTCTCATATCAGAGTGTCTTTGGGACTATGATATAGTCCAGGAAATCGGTAACGGGTCCTGGTTTGGTGGCTGAGTTTTTTGCCACACAGGACGTGCTCAATGAATCCGAGCCGTACTTTGGTTGTCGACAGTGGTTAGGCCACACGGAGTGCTTACGCACTTCATGTCGATCATCTCGATGTGCGCCCGTACCAGTCGAGCTCGTCAAGTAACCCGATTGGCCCGATGTATGTTCACCATGTATGGACGCAATTGCTTGAACCTAAGGTACCAAACTCACCTGTGGAAACCCCGTTAACCTTGGTACCTCGATCCACTAAGACTCATGAGCCGGACATGGTGCAATGGGACACCGTAGTCGAGCTGTCAGCCTACACTAGGGTGACGAGCCCACCCGTAGTGACCAGTGAGCAACCTAAGCTCGTGAACCGAATACGGTGGTATGGGACACTGTATCCAAGATGTCGGACTACGATTAGGTGACGAGTCATTCGTAGTAACCTCGAGCATACTCTAAGACTGCGCTGAGGCAACGAGCCTTTCCGTTGCAACTAGAGTATAAGCTAGGCCTGCATTGAGGTGACGAGCCCTTTGTACCAACCTGGAACCGCAACATCGTATGAGACTAGCTAGGACTGACGACCCTAGAATGGATCATTGCTTGGGAAATGATATAAGGGAGGTACCTTAGCTTTCAAATCCTGTTATATGAAAAGGTCTAATAAGAACTCGGTAATGACGCTCATGCACCGCATTGCATGTCTTTGGCGTTGGTGTTGAGCACAGAGGAAGGGGTGCATGTCACAACCGTAAGAGGAAGATCGCAGAGGGAGTACAGGCGAGGGCATGCATCATTAATACATATCATGTTTGCATTAACTAGAGTACTTAGGGATGTTTGATTATATTATTTTATCATTACTGCTTGATTGAATTGATAACATGTTAACCTTTGTCTTATAGCTCCATTGAATTGATCACTCACTCCCATGTTCTGGGACGGTATTTTAAACACCAACCAGACTTTGTCTTAGCTGCAGGTGATAGCAATGTTCATGAGGTAGAGCCGGACTATTACGATGACGAGGAAGAGTTCTCCTATATACAACTATCTGGCGGGTCTATGTAGACCTGGAGTTGCACTGACGGGGTTACAGAGTTTTGGATAGAAAACATTACACTTTCTTATTTTGTACATTTTGAAACTAAACTTGTAATTATTTAACCTAGTGACAATCATACTCTGAGGGCTTGCTATTACTTTTATACAGTTTATCTACATATCACAGTCTTCCGCTTGCGTAATTTAAATTATCTCTGGAGTATGATATGCTGATTTGGTATAATTCCATTCATGTTTAATGTACTAATACGGACAACATTCAATCATCATTAATTATATTGCATAAGTGATTTGTTGGAACTCGGGAGTCGAGTTTCTGCTCGACCCCCAATTTTCAGGGCGTTACAAGTTGGTATCAGAGCATGATTTAGATTAAACTGGACCTGGGTTATGGTCACACGACGCCCACTAACGTACTTTGATTTAGGAGAGTGCAATAAAACGTAGAAACGGTTATAGGATTTCCAGTTTCGATCGAAACTGATCATCGTAGTTCACCCCGTAGGCACCTTTGATCGTGTAAAATGATCCTAATCTCCTCTAGTCCGTCAATTGACAAGTATGGACGTCAATTCAGTCAACCCCACACGCAAAACATATCAAAAGCGTGAATACTCGCAAGATGAGGCTCAAACGTGTCTCGAACTAGTGCAAGGGGCCATGCACCAACTTTCGATGGGACCCGTGGTGGGTCCCACGCTTTTTCGGCACCCCGGGGGGGTGGACACCACCCCCATGCAGAGGCACCACCGGCGACACAGCACCGGGCCGGCGGGCCCCCACCAACCGATCGTCCGTGAGGCCCTTTTCACATGTGTGAGACCCCTCCCCTCCCTCTAAAAACCCATTTTAGGTTGTTTTTACAAAATCTCAACCCCCCTCCACTCCAAATTTCTCTCCCAAATCTCTCAAATCTCTCTTCCTCTCTAACCCATTGCACAAATCCATCTTCAAAGCTTCAAATCTACTTTCTTCATCATCACTACCTTTCTATCTCCCTTTCCAAGTGGCTCAAACCTCATTAACTTTTTCGATCTCTCTCAAATCATCTTCCATATCTTCCAAACATCACCTTTTCCTTCATTTTCCACACCATCCCCCTCTTTTCTTCCCATTTGAGTACACAAACCCACTTGTGTGTCTTAAAACTCCAAGACCCACCAACCCATTCCTATTCTCAATGGCTTTCTTTGAAGTGGTCACCGTCATCTTCTCCATCTCTACGCTCTTGTCTCTCATGACGAGGAAAATAGCGGCCCCGGATGAGACCGGGCCAAGCCGACCATGTCGTTTTACGAGGAGGACGAACGTCGAAGCAAGTACTAGTGTCGAGCAAGAACGGAGGTCCAAGCGGGACCTCGATCCTCGAATTCCGTTGGAGAGATCCCTACTACTGAACATCGGTCTCGGTAAGTTCCACAACCGCAAGGTCATGTTTGAAGCACACATCGATGAGAAGATGTTTGGGACGTATCCAATGATTGACTTCCTTCTGGAAAATGGGTGGGGGCCCATATTTGAGGGAAAGGAGCCTATAAGCGAAAACACTGTATGCACTTTTTATGCCCTCATTCGGAATCTGATATATGAACCCCTTCAGTTTACCGTTCCTCTGGGTAGGCAGGAGATTACGATTAATGTGGATGAGATTGCTCGTGTCATGAGTGTTGAGAAGGGATCGGTGCATGCTAACGAGAGAAATTGTGGCCATCTCGAGCAGTGGAGGAGGGAGAAGAGACTCCGCACACGGTTCCTCCGTGGCCAGCTCGAGCAGTGGAGGCGGGGGACTGGCCTTACTTCAACCAAAATGACAAATGACTTACGTCTACTCCACAACATATGCACGTATAACGTGTATCCCTGGTCAAGTAACCGCACCGAGTGCATGAGGTTCATCGTGGACTTCTTGTTTCAAGTTAGGAAAGGAGACAAGGTATGTTTGCCCACTCTCGTCCTAACACAAATAATCACAGCGGTGAGGTCCAATAGGGAAAGCACCACGCTGCCATTTGGCCGACTGATTTACAAGATCGCCCGCTGCTACAGCTTCCGACTCCATATGGATGACATCGCCCCAATCCATATTATCAGTGCAAGCACGCTTGACAATATGGGGATTGGTGAAAGGCAACGCCGAGCCCGCCTTGGGGAGCAGAGTGACGATACAGAAGAGGAGAGTGTTGATGTCGAAGGGGAAAGTATTGATATAGAGGAAGAGAGTGAGGAAGAAGGCAGAGATGAGTCAGAGGAAGAAAGCGAAGAAGAGGGAGATCAGGAAGATGAAGAGGAGGCCCTGGGCGCTGAGGAAGGCCCTCCTCCTGCCACACAGGGGCGTGACAGTGATCGGACTACTTCGAAAGCCAGCTGGTTTGAATCGAGAAGAGCCAAGCCGCCTTGCGACAGGAGGTCGGACAGGTCCGGGCTGAACTTGGAGAGACCCGAGCCAAGCTTAAGAGACCGAGGCCTTCGTGAAACAAAAATTCAAGAAGGTGTCTCGCACCGTGAAGGCTATCCTGTGTTGCATGCAGGATAAGGGTGCACCTCCTCCGTCACCGGACTCAGATAATTAGACATATGTAGTTGTCCCTAGCGTGTTTTTATAATAGCCTTCTTTATGTTAGCCTGTGTAGGCTCGAATGTTAGATAGTATGTTCTAGTGTTTAGAGTAGCTTGCATGCATTCTCAGTCATGATTCATGTAAGACTGTATCTCTCATGTATTGTGACAATTTTGCTTAGATGAATGCATAGAAATTCCCTATTGCTATGAGATGTATGTGTATCACTGGAATGTGAGTGATTTGTGGATGTGCATCGGTACTTATGCTAACTCTGACACGGGTTGCTCCCTGTGTTATATATAGGGAATGCCACCTAAGAGCACTCGGAGCACGGCTCGTCTTTCACTGGGCGAATCGTTTGACGAGGCATCTCCCCTAAGCGATAGCCACACGGACCCTAGATTGGGTCCGATTCACGAGACCATGGGATTCTTAGCTCGCCACTGGCCCTACTGCTGGGCCGACACCTATGACACCGCCTGTGGCACCACCTGTGGTACCACCTATTCACCATCAGTTCCTAAGCAAAACCGTGCGTCTAGGTCGATGCCTCACATACCACAGTCCGCTCTGCCTCCTGATAGGCTAGAGCAAATGATGTTGTTGATGCAGCAGCAGCAGATACAGCAACAACAATGGCAGCAGTAGTTTCTGGCTACTATCGCAGGGGTCTTTGCCCAGAGTATGGGTGTGGCTCCACCTGCACCACCTGTGCACCCTGCTGGGAACGTGAGTGCTAGCGGCCTTTTTGAGCGATTCCAGCGCTTGCGACCCCTTACCTTTGCGGGTACTCACTGACCCGAGGAGGCCGAGTATTGGCTTGACCGCATCTCTAAGATGTTGAAGTCATTGCACTGCACTGAGGTAGAGCAGGTTGAGCTGGTCACCTTCATGTTCGAGAAAGAGGCCAGCTTATGGTGGGAGAGCGTCCTCAGGACCATTGCGGTCGGATATGTGTGGACGTGAGAGACCTTCGAGATACGCTTCCACGAGAAATATTTCCCCTCATGTACCGCCATAAGAAGGAGGGAGAGTTCATTCACCTCCGACAGGGAGGCATGACAGTGGCAGAGTACGAGAACAAGTTCACGGAGCTGGCTAGGTATGCTCCTTTGATTCTCACTGATCAGCCGATGAGGATGCGACACTTCTCTGAGGGTCTGTGACCCGAGATTCGCTCAAGATGTGTTATGTTAGCATACCCACTTATGCTGAGCTAGTGAACATGTCTTTGCGAGCGGACAGGATGGGAATCGTTTATCTCGTACACGTGCACCAATGGGTCAGAGGCCTCGACCAGATCTACCAAGTCGGTCCGTTCCTCGGCAAGAGGTTCCGCACAAACTCGCCTCCTAGGATCGCGGCTCCACCAACCCCTATGAGGTGACCAGACTTGTGGTGCACATACTGCAAGCGTGCGGGCCATGCAGATACTTATTGCTTTACCAAGATGAGAGACAACGGCTTCTCGCCGCCTCAGAGGATCAAACGCCAGCCCCCACATGTTATCACAGCTCCACCTCTACGGACGGCACCAGCACACCCCTCCTTTCGACCGTCGGCACCTCATTTTAGGCCTCCTCAATGGCCTATGGTCCCTCAGCCCAACCGTTCTCAACAAACTCGGGTACACGCGCTTGCAGCTGAAGCGCCTGAGGCAGACATAGCACCGATGGCTTTTGAAGTCACGGCACAGATCCAAGGTACTCCAGTTTTCTTATTGGTGGATACTGGGTCCACTATCTCCATCATTTCATGCGCGGCAGTCAAACGACTAGCGTTGGATACTCCTCCTACGAGGGGAGTGAGAATCACTACCGCTACAGGGACCTTTTCAGATGTTACCCAGATTTGTGAAGCTTGCTCAGTAGATTTGGGTAGCAAGACAGTGCTCGTTGACCTGATCGTCGCCCCACTATGGCATTATGACGTTATCCTCGGTATGGATTGGCTCACCGAGATAAAGGCGGAGATTGATTGCGATACTCGGGTAGTGACACCTACGAACTTGAGGGCACGGTCTTTGCTTTTCCAGTTCAGGTCAGTTGGCCCTACCGCGTTAGTTGTTACTCTACCTTATTAGAGCAGGGTGATGACCCGACATTGAGAAATATGCCAGTAGTTCAGGATTTTGAGGACGTGTTCAGGATGATTCCTGGATTACCTCCTCAGTGCGAGATCGATTTTACCATTTATCTTGTGCCTGGTGTGACACCCATCTCGTTACCCATGTATCGTATGCCTCCATGTGAGATGGAGGAATTGAGGAGACAGATTGACAGCTTGTTGGATGCGGGCTTCATATGACCGAGTGTATCTCCTTGGGGAGTGCCGGTGTTGTTTGTGAAGAAGAAAGATGGATCTCTGTGACTGTGTATCGATTATCGAAGGCTGAATCAGGTGACGATAAAGAACAAATATCCATTGCCCAGGATAGATGATTTGTTCGATCAGTTGAAGGGGGCGCGGTATTTTTTGAAAATCGATTTACAGTCAGGGTATCACCAGTTGCGCGTCAAGGATGAGGACATGCAGAAGACAGCATTCAGAACCAGCTTCAGGCACTACGAGTTTCTTATGATGTCGTTTGGACTCATAAATGCCCCGGCCGTGTTCATGGACTTGATGAACCGGGTGTTTCGGCCGTATCTATTCTGATTCGTCATCGTGTTTATAGATGACATCCTGATATACTCCAAGAGTCGGGAAGATCATGAGGAGCATCTGTGAGTAGTCTTTGATACACTCAGAAAGAACCAGTTATTCGCTCAGTACAAGAAGTGCGACTTCTGGAAGGAGGAAGTCAAGTTCCTGGGACATGTGGTGTCCAAGGAAGGGATAGTTATGGACCTTGCTAAGGTAGTTGCAGTTCAGGACTAGGAGCAGGCCGGTTCGGTTACTGAAGTGAGGAGCTTTCTTGGTCTGGTAGGTTACTACCGTCAATTCATAAAGGACTTTTCTAAGATTGTCAGGCCGTTATCACAGCTGACTCGGAAGGACCTTAAGTTTGCCTGGAATGAGAAGGCAGAAGCAGTTTTTCAGGAGCTGAAGGACAAGCTGACGTCCGCCCCTGTACTAGTATTGTCAGAGCAAGGGGTCAGATATACTATATATATCGACGCGTCTCGTGTTGGTTTAGGTTGCGTCCTTATGCAGAAGGACAGGGTGATTGCCTATGCATCCCGACAGTTGAGGAAACATGAGGAGAATTACCCTACGTATGACCTGAAGTTAGCAGCTGTCATCTTTGTATTGAAGCTCTGGAGACATTACCTCTACAAAGAGGAGTTCGAGCTCTTTTACGACCACAAGAGCCTTAGGTACATATTTACTCAGATGGACTTGAATATGAGGCAACAACGATGGATGGAGACCCTGAAGGACTTCAAGTTCGAGGTCTCCTACCATCCTTGCAAGGCCAACCTTGTGGTAGCAGACGCGTTGAGCCGCAAGAAGACTATAGCATTTACGGCTCCGCTGATGATAGCAGAGTGGGATATGGTAGAGTTTGTGTGGGATTTTGAACAGAGACTTACGGTAGAGGAGTCATTTGAGAGCATCGCACATATGCGTGTGCAGCCACTGATTGATGACCGAATCATAATGGCTTAGCGAGAAGATGAAGGGTTGTTAGAGTTGAGGAAACGAGCTAGTATGATACAGACTCTAAGTGGAGAGTTGGTACGGGTGGGGGCTTACATTATCGTGGCCGCCTATGCGTGTCAAATCTTTATGACTTGAGAAAGAAGGTTCTCGAAGCCGCTCACAATTCGAGGATGGCGATGCATGCTGGCAATACGAAGATGTATCGAGATATGAAGAGGTCATACTGGTGGGACAACATGAAGTCATACTGGTGGGATTTCATCTCTATGGATTTCATCTCAGGGCTACCGAAGACGAGAAAGGGACATGATTCCATTTGGGTGATTATGGATCGGTTGATGAAATCGGCTCATTTTGTCCCCATTAGAGTTTTGAACTCGGCAGACGAGTTGGTCATGCTGTACATCAAGGAGATAGTGCGTCTGCATGGAGTTCCTATGGAGATCGTGTCGGATCGATACAAGCGATTCACATCTATCTTCTGGACTCGTATCCAGGAAGCAATGGGTGTGAAGTTGAAGTTCAGTACCGCGTTCCACCCACAAATTGACGGGCAGACAAAACAGGTAAATCAGGTGTTGGAAGATATGCTACGAGCTTGTGTACTAGATTTCAAGGACATTTGGGATGACTGTCTTCCTTATGCAGAGTTCGCCTATAACGACAACTTTCCAGGCGAGTATCGGCATGGCTCCTTACGAGGCACTGTATGGGCGTCCATGTAGAGCACCGCATTGCTGGGCAGAGGTTGGCAAGAGAGTTTAGTTGGCCCCGAGTTAATACAGGCAACCACAGAGAAGATCAACATTATCAGGCGTCGACTTCTGACAGCGCAGAGCAGACAGAAGAGTTACGCCGATATGAGGCGACGACCACTAGAGTTTAAGGTCGGGGACCACGTGTTTTTGAAAGTTTTCCCCATGAAGGGAGTCCTTCGATTTGGAAAGAAGGGAAAACTCACGCCGAGATTCATTAGCTCATTCCAGATACTAGATCGAGTGGGTGCGGTAGCGTACCGCCTTGCTTTGCCCAGACCACTCATAGGGGTGCACAACGTATTTCATGTATCTATGCTAAAGAAATACATTCTTGATCCTTCCCACATTATCAAGTGGGAGCATGTGCAGTTGAGTGAGGATGCTACTTATGTACTGCGATCGACGCGTGTTCTAGATAGGTAGGAGCAGGTGTTGGGCAGTAAGGTGATTCCACTTGTGAAGGTTCTGTGGACACATCACACTGAGGAAGAGGCTACTTGGGAAACAGAAGCCGAGGTTCGTAAGAACTACCCTCAGATTCTCGAAGAGTACGAAAAGGTACTAATTTCAAGGATGAAATTTTTTTTTAAGGAGGGTAGATTGTAACGTCTCAGAAAAATCCGTACAAAGACTCGAGTACCACCTTAGGCAGAAATCACTCAGGACCAAATCCTTTAGAAATTAGACGAAATTAACTAAGTTTTAAACTAGATTAGCTGTGAAATTCACTTGAACCACTTTAAATACAAACTGCAAGACCCAAACTTGTAGAATCATTAACACTACATTACACTGAAATCTAGGATCAATCTTTAAACTCAGTTGCTCTCGGGAGCACCTTAAAACTCCGTATCGGACCTAGACCGCACGTCGAAACACCGATAACCGCGAAACTATACGAATATGACTGCCTTGCTGGGTTTGACACCGTCTCAGAAATTAAATCCGAACAGTGTCCAGAAACGCACAACTTGAGCCTGGAGCAAAGTGTGTGAGAAACGCAAATATCTTTAGGAAATGAACTAAACCTTAAGTGAATTGAGTCGTTCACTTGCAGGTCAAATCTAAGGATTCGGTCTGTCGAAATCTAACCCAATTACACCCTCGGATCAGGGGATATTTCCAACACATGTCGGTGTACTTGTGGCCCTGATCGAATACCGATGACTGTTGAACTGAAACTGGTCCTCCAAGGTCGATTTGTAAATCCAATCGGACCGAAAACTTAACTCGACTTAGATCCAATGTTAGGGAGCTCAAGTCCGACCACATGTAGAAAAAGAGCCTCTAGAAGTGTTCTGTTGGGCCGAAACTGTCGCCCTTTGGCTATAACCTAAGTATACCTTAGCCCTTAGGCCATTTCCATCAGTCCTGGGCTTATATAAATGCCTAAAACCCTCTCCCACCCTTCACATATGAATTTTTAACCCTAGGTGAGAGAAGAGAAAAAAAAAAAGAGAAGGAAAGAGAGAGAAAGTGTGAAGGAACGTTAGGGTTTACTGCAGAGATTCTTCCCTGCCGCTCTACATATCGAATCACTGCTACCGTATCGCTATACCAACGATATTGGTTCCGTTTTTGGTAAGAAATCCTAACCCTAACCTATTTTAGGGTTTCAAATAGAGTAAAGGGTGAAATAGCTAATCTATTTCATACTGTAGGTTGCAGTTGTGTCGTAGACGACGAGTTAGAGAACGAACTGAGTTCGTTACGTGTCTACCGGCGTAAGGTGCGGACTATAAACGTTTAGGTTATGTTTTTCAAGGCTTTTAATGTCAGTCAATGATTTATGATTAACTTGAGTGCTATCACATATGCGCAGTTAGGATGTTTCAGCATTTTACACATATATGTAGGTTGGGCTATTTTCAATAAATTCTAAGTGTTTATTGAAATGACTGAATGAATATGGAATTATGAGTCGTGCCTGCCATGTCTATGGAATGCAAATACATGATTGTTGTGTATGTGACAACTCCTTGTTCGAAGGATTTGTCCAAATATATGTTATAATCAACATATGTTATGTATGTTGATATGTGTAGTATGAGTATGTGATAAAATGTTTGTATGAGAAGTTGTTAGATGAACTATACTTAATAGGGATGTTGAGATAGGATTCCCAACTACCTTAGTTATATGCATAAATTCCTTCAAGTAGCTGTAATCTAAATGGTGGGGTTTGTGTAGAATATGTTTATGTAGAATGACATGTTATATGTGTTTCATTATACGTTCAAATGTTATCCATGTTTGCATTGGTTGTTAAATGATTATCATGTGTACATATTTCTCATATCAGAGTGTGTTTGTGACTATGGTATAGTCCAGGCAATCGGTAACGGGTTCTGATTTGGTGGCTGAGGTTATTTCACCACACAGGACGTGTTCGATGAATCCAAGCCGTACTCTAGTTGTCGACAGTGGTTAAGCCACATGGAGTGCTTACACACTTCATGTCGAACATCTCGATGTGCGCCCGTACCAGTCGAGCTCGTCAAGTAACCCGATTGGCCCGATGTATGTTCACCATGTATGGACGCAATTGCTTGAACCTAAGGTACCAAACTCACCAGTGGAAACCCCGTTAACCTTAGTCCTCAATCCGTTAAGATTCATGGGCAGGACATGGTGAAATGGGACACCGTGGTCGAGCTGTCGGCCTATGCTGGGGTGACGAGCCAACCCGTAGTGACCAGTGAGCAACCTAAGCTCGTGAGCCGAATACGGTGGTATGGGACACTGTATTCAAGCTGTCGGTCTACGATTAGGTGACGAGCCATTCGTAGTGACCTCGAGCAGACTCTGACATTGCGCTGAGGCGACGAGCCTTTCCGTAGCAACAAGAGTATAAGCTAGGCCTGCATTGAGGTGACGAGCCCTTTGTAGCGACCTGGAACCACAACATCGTATGAGACTAGCTAGGATTGACGACCCTAGAATAGATCATTGCTTAGGCAATGATATAAGGGAGGTACCTTAGCTTTCCAATCCTGTTGTATGAAAATGTCTAATAAGAACTCGGCAATCACGCTCATGCACCGCATTGCATGTGTCTTTGGCGTTGGTGTTGAGCACAGAAGAAAGGGTGCATGCTGCGACCATAAGAGGAAGATCGCAGAGGGAGTGCCAGCGAGGGCATGCATCATTAATACATACAATGTTTGTATTAGCCAGAGTACTTAGGAATGTTTGATTGTATTGCTTTATTATTACTGCTTGATTGAATTGATAACATGTTAACCTTTGCCTTATAGCTCCACTGAGTTGATCACTCACTCTCACATTCTGGGACGGTGTTTTAAACACCAACCAGACTTTGTCTTAGTTGCAGGTAATGGCGATGTTCATAAGGTAGAGCTGGATTATTACGATGACGAGGAGCTCTTTTATATACAACTCTCTCGCGGATCCACGTAGACCTGGAGTTGCGCTGACGAGGTACAGAGTTTTGGATAGAGAACATTATACTTTCTTATTTTATGCATTTTGGAACTAAACTTGTAATTATTTAACCTAGTGACAATCATACTCTGAGGGCTTGCTATTACTTTTATACGATTTATATATATATCACAGTCTTCCGCTTGCATAATTTAAATTGTCTCTGGAGTATGATATGTTGATTTGGTATAATCTCATTCATGTTTAATGCACTAATATGGACAACATTCAATCATCATTAATTATGTTGCATAAGTGATTGTTGGAACTCGGGAGTCGGGTTTCTGCTCGACCCCCGATTTTCAGGGCATTACATATATGTATTTTCCTTTCAGCATTGTATTCAACTATTCATATTAGTAGATATGTGATGATGATGTTGCCTTTGTGATTTGGGTAAACTTGCAGTTATGCTTCTTATAAAACAAACGTACGTTGGAAAATCCTCCTTGTAGGATCCCAGGATCGGAATCTGGCGTATGGGCGCTTGGAGCCAAGAATGGGGTACTACGGAGGCTGTTGGCACCGGATTCGGCAATCAGAAATTTTGTGAGCCCGATTGCCTGGTTTGGGGCATGACAGCCCATGACCAAAGTATCAACTATTATGGCTCAAACACAAGATCTGCATTACTAGTAGACTTCTGAAGGAGTAGTGAATAATACCTTGCGATTTAGCCTTTACCGAAGAGGACGCCCGAGGTGTCCACCACCCCCATGATGACGCGTTAGTGGCTATGACTATAGCCAACCGCAAAGTATTTCGAATCTTGGCGGACACTGGCAGCTCGGTAAACATCCTCTTCGTCAAGCGTTCGACAAGATGGGGATTGAAAGGTCCCAACTCCGACCTATCAAGACCCCTCTACTTGGGTTTACGGGGAATAAAGTCACCTCGGAAGGGTCAATTCAGCTTCCGGTCACCGCAGGAGAAGGAAAAAATCAATCGACAACCATGATCAACTTCCTGGTGGTCGACTGCCCCTCCGTCTACAACGTCATCCTCGGACGACCTTCTCTCAACACTTTCTGGGCCGTCGTATCAACATATCATCTTGCGATGAAGTTCCCGACCGATGACGGCACCAGGCTAATCAAAGGAGATCAATAGGAAGCTCGGCAACTGTTCCTTGGCATTGAGAAAACAACAGGCAATGACCATCACTTCCCTCGACCCCCGAGAAAACTATCGAGAGAGGGCATCCTATGGAAGACCTTATATCAATTCCACTCAATGAATCCGACCCGACCCGCACTGTCAAGGTTGGGTCGTCGCTAACTCCAGCACTACAAGATGAGATGATGAACCTCCTCCAACAATATTCTGACGTGTTTGCCTAGTCACACCAAGACATGCCCGGCCCAACCGGTATGGTTCAACAGACTCAATGACCCTACCGCGCCCCAACAAAGGGGAAGACACATTCGAAGCTGAACGATATGCCATCATAGGAGAAGAAGTCAGAAAACTTCTCGAAACAAGTTTCGTGTAAGAAATATACTACCCAGACTGGATAGCAAACGTCGTTCTAGTGAAAAAATCTAATGGGAAGTGGCGAGTCTATGTAGAATACACCGACCTGAACAAAGCCTGCCCTGAGGATAGCTTTCCTCTCCCCAGGATTGACCAGCTCGTCGACAGCACGATAGGGCACAAGCTCCTGAACTTCATAGACGCCTATTCAAGCTACAACCAAATTGCAATGCATCCCTATAACAAACAAAAGACAACCTTCGTCACCGACAAAGGACTCTACTATTATAAAGTCATGCCCTTTAGGCTAAAGAATACTGGGGCCACATACCAATGACTTGTCAATAAGATGTTTGCCCAGCAGATCGAGCACACCATGGAAGTTTATATTGACGACATGTTAGTCAAGACCATCAGAGATGAGGATCACCTCTCCGACCAAGAGGAGATGTTCACGATCCTCAGGAAATATCAAATGAAATTAAATCTGACCAAATGTGATTTTGGAGTCGGTTAAGGGAAATTCTTTGGGTTCCTGGTCAGCCAGAGGGGGATAGAGGCGAATCCTGAAAAGATCCAGGCTTTGCTCAACATGAGCTCACCAAAAACAATAAAAGAAATTCAATGCCTCGCAAGAAGAATAGCAGCACTTAGTTGTTTTTGTCTCCCGAGCTACAGACAAATGCCTTCCTTTCTTCAAACAATTGAAGAGAAATAAAAAAGCAGAATAGACAAGGGAATGCGAACTTACCTTCCAAGAACTCAAACAATACATTGGACCTCCACCATTACTTTCAAAACTCGAGTAGGGCGAGCCTCTCCTATTATATTTGGTGGTCTCTTCAGCCGCGGTTAGCTCAGAGCAAAGAGGGAAACAATTGCCCATATACTATGTCAGCACAGCCCTGGTCTCCACGGAAATCAGGTATCTAGACATCGAGAAGCTCGCCCTTGCCTTGGTTGTTTCAGCGCGATGTCTTTGACCATACTTCCAAGCCCATACCATCGTAGTCCCAACAGACCAACCCCTCCGCTAAGTGCTTCAGAAACCTGAAGTCTTGGGAAGACTAACAAAATGGGTGGTCGAACTCAGCAAGTTCGATATCAATTATCGACCCCAAACAGCCATCAAAGGTCAAGTAGTATCTGACTCCATGGTCGAGCTCATGATCAAGAACGAGCTAGAGGTAAGCACCAATGAACAAACCAAGCAACCTGAGGATCAGACTGTCAACTCAGATCCGCAAGCATGGACTTTGCACGTTGACAGTCCATCCAACTCTAAAGGTAGCAGGGCCAGTATAATGTTAGAGGCCCCTGACCAGACCTGCATATAGTATGCCTTAAGATTTGGATTTCAAGAGTCAAACAACATGGCAGAACACAAAGCTCTATTAGCTGGACTCAGGCTGGCAGCAGCAATGGGAGCTCAACATATGGAAGTCTACAATGACTCACAGCTCATCGTCAGTCAGATAACCAGCGGATATCAAGCTAAGAAGGAAAAAATGAAAGCCTACTTGCAGAAGGCTCGAGAAATGATTGACAAGTTCCTGAAGTGCAATATCAGCCTAATCTCCAGATCGAAAAATTCCAAGGTAGACATGCAGGCAAAGCTAGCCTCAGCAATAGAGGACGATATCCCAAAGTCAACCCCAATCGAATTCCTGACAAAGCCAAGCATCTGTGAGGCTGACCCAGATACAGTCTTCCCAATAAATTCAGGACCGACTTAGGTGGATCCAATAATAAACTATCTCAAAGAAGGAAAATTGCCCGAAGATCAACTAAAAGCGCGTAGATTTCGGTCTAAGGCTGCTCGGTATACCATGGTTAAAAACATTTTGTACAAGAAATGATACTCCCTACCATACCTCAGATGCCTCTGACCCGATGAAGCCAACTACACCCTGAGAGAAACCCATAAAGGCATCTGTGGTAACCACTCCGACAGTCGGTCCCTCGCTCACAAAGTTTTTCGACAAGGATATTTCTGGCCAACCATCCAGATAGATGTCAGACAGTATACCCGGAAATGCAACAAGTGTCAGCGGTTCGCGGCAATACCCATCAACCTCCCGAGCAGCTAACTTCTATTAATAAAACATGGCCTTTCGCTCAGTAGGGGATTGACATCATTAGCCCTCTGCCAACCGACAAAGGACTAACCAAATTTGCAGTCATCACAGTAGACTATTTCATTAGATAAGCTGAAGCCAAACCCCTGGCCACTATTACCAAGCAGAAGATCACCGACTTTATTTGGAAGAACATTATATGTCGGTACAGGATCCCCCACACGATCATCTCGGACAATGGGAAACAGTTCGACAATAACTAATTCCGAAATGCGTGAAAACCTCAGAACCCGGAATGTCTACTCATCACCTCGGCACCCCCAGGCCAACCGACAGGTCGAGGCGGTTAACAAAATCATCAAGGCTCATCTTCGAACCAAGCTTGAAAAAGTAGCCTGGGTAAAAGAACTCCCCCTCATCCTCTGGGCATACCGAACTACTGCCCAAACAACCCAAGAGAAAATCCTTTTTCCTTGGCCTTTGGTGCAGAAGTCGTTGTCCCAGTCGAGATCAGACTCCCAACTGCTCGGACCTGCTCCTACAACGAAGAACAGAACGTCGAGCAGATGACACTAGATGTGGACCTAGTCGAGGAGAGAAGGGAGCAAGCCCAACTCATAGTCACAGCTCGGTAACAACAAGTCTCTCGTTTCTACAACTCCAGAGTGAAGATGAGGAGATTCCGAATGGGGGACCTAGTCCTCTGCATGACCTTCCTGAATACCAAGGAACCCAATTCAGGAACTCTGGGCCTGAACTGGGAACGCCCCTACATAATGACAAGCACAAGCCGACCAAGAACTTACCGACTCGAGGACATGAAAGTATGACCCCTACCGCATCCATGGAACTCCAAGCACCTAAAGATCTACCATGCATGCTTGACTAAGCTCGAACTCAAAGCTCACTTTCCCTACTTTGTTGAATCTACGATCTACATGTTTCCTTAAGATACTTCAATAAAAATCTCAAATTGAGGAAAATTTTCATTCTACTTTCTTGTCTACTAGCACTCAGCCTACAAAAATCTACTAAAGGCTCCCCTTCGTACAAGGGAAAAGACACCTTCACTAATGGTTTGACCCTCAAAGAAGAGATCAGACCTCCAACTATCATTACTACTTGAACAACGCGACCTAGAAAGATTAACTCGACCCTTAATAAATCATCGAACTGATGAGCATACTTAGAAAATTTACACAAGAGACCATTGCAAACAAAAAAGGAGGAAGTTCTTTCATTTATATGATTGAGGAGTACAAAAATGAGTACATGCCAAAAAGAGGAAAGAGAAAGCCGATCCTTAGGGAATGTCTTCAACTATGGGCCCAACGGAAGGGGCATCGGCCACAGCTTCAGTGGGAGCAGGGTTTCAATGACGTCCTCGGCCAGGGCCTCCAGATCGATGCCCGGATGCTTCAGCCTGACTAGCTCCTCACACCGAGCATAACCCAGGTTGAAGTAATCTTCGAGCCCCTCGATCCACTCCTCAAAAGCCTTAAAAGCTTCCACCGTAGCCGACCTGATGCCTGGGATAGAGGATTCAACCTCGGCCAATCGGGCAGAAGTCTCCGTCGACTTGGAGACCGCCTCAACAAGAGCAGCCTCCAACCTCAACTTCTCGGTCTCAAAGACAGCCTCCGATCTCAACTTCTTAGCCTTCAGGTCTTCCAAAGCAGACTACCTCGAGGTGCCCTCCATGAGGGCCTTATCCAACTGAACCCTCAAGACCCTCCGGTCCTCCCCTAGCACCTGCAAGGCTCCCTGTAAAGCTTCCGACTGGGCCATGGCATCCTCCCTAGCACTCGTCACGACCTTGAGTTCGAAGGTCATCGCTCAAAGGTCAGCATCTAGCTTCTCATAGCCAAAGCCAACTTCCTTGAAAACCAACCGTGTTGACAAGAGAGTGGGTGTCACTTGAAAGAGAAAAATAAAGTCAAAGCTACAAGAAGAACTACACGAACGAAATTCAATAGGCCACCCAGAGACATACCTTCATTAGAGAGATTGTTGCCTCGTGCAGCGCATCCATCGGATGTAGGGCGAACAAAGCAACGATCTCTTGTTGTCCACACGGCGAGAAGCCCACCCAGAAAGCTTCGCCAAAGGACCCGGCTCCGAAGTTGAGCACTCCCCTCCACCTCGTAGGCCTCATAGGCGGGAACCCCGGCGCCAGGGATAAAGCGAGCTCCTCCTTTCGCCTCGGGAGCATCAGGATGCACCCCCTCAGACTTGCGAGCAGGGGACCCCCCATCGTGGACATGCTCCGGCTCGGGAGCAGCGGCCTCGGCGGCAACAGCAGCATTAGTGGTGGGAGGCTCATCCAAAGTAACCCCGAGCTACTCAACTGGGATTGGAATACCGGGAGGATGTGTTACAGCCATAACCGGCACTTTTACCCGGCGAGAAACCCCCTCCATATTCTTTCTAAGCCGCGCCACATTGGTCACGGAGGGCAATTTCATCTTCTTCACGGGGCGCGGATTGCCAGACATAGCTACAAAAAACAAGGATAGCATAAAAAAAACTGAACTCGAAAAATGATAAGCGAACCTAGCTGGAGCACGACATACCTGGTCTTGGGGCCATCTAAGTTATATCAGCTTGGAAGAGAGCTAAAGGAGTAGTCAGCTTCCTCCAATTCCTCAAGGCAGGCTTCAACAATCTCACGCGAACACTACGTTGGAGCTGTGACGGGGAGAGATCGAGCTGCAAGCGAGGAAAACCCGCTACAACAAATCAAAGGAACAAATCAGCGTGAGTCCAAACTAAATTCAACATACTTCAGTTCAGCAATGCCCGACCTAGAGTCATAAACTCGGCAAGAACGCCGATCGACAGGTCTGCCCACTCCCCGGATACGAAGAACCACTCATCCTTCCGCCCTTTGTTGGACGTAAGCTTGCCGGTTATAAGGGTCGGGCCTTAGTTTGCCTGGGCTGAAAAATAGTACCAACCCAGGTTCACAGAGTTAATCTTCACCCTGTACAAGTACAAGAACTCATCCACTGATAGCTTAGGATGGCCGAGCTGCTACTAAAGGACACACGTCCCGATCAACGACCTCCAGGCGTTCGGGATCAACTTGCCCAAAGCCAACCTCAGGGTAGACAACACCCTCTAAACAATTGGATGTAAGGGCAAACAAAGGCCGCATTGCAGAACCACAACATAGACAGTCAGCGAGGCTGACCTAGTACTTCTCTCACTTCAGGTGCTCTGAGCACCAACGACTCAAAAATTTGATAATCCTCCTTCACTTGCACTAGATCGGCCTCTGTCATGGTAGATCTAAAGGTGCTGACATCCCTGAGCTCAACGGGAGAATCCCCCGACCCCGGTCGAACTCCCTCTTCACTGACTCCTTGAAACCCTATCTCCTCGTCCCCTGGGTCTGAGGAGGAAGGAAAGGGTATATTTGTCCGAGTGTGCTTGAGGGAGTGGTATGAATATGAAAGGCCCCCGACACCAACCTAACTCTAGACCAATCCGACTTCCCGACAAAACAAGCCGGAAAAGGAAAATACATATCGAAAAAGGGAAAAGCTGTCGGAAAGAGGAAAACGGAAAGGATTTCCGACTTACCGGAAATCGCCTAGTCCGGTGAAGAGTAAGAGAAATGAGGAAAGTGAGGGGCTCTGCGTGCCCTCCCCCCCTTTATAGCCACCACTAGACCAGCGCATTTATGACTGGCAATCAATACCTGAGCACGAGAAGCCGCAACGTCGTACGCGAACGTCCTCCCTGTAGGACACGTGGCGAGTAACCACCTCGAGCGCCTATCCAGGACAGCTGCCACTCAGCCAAGCATCAGGAAATCAAGCGACGCGTCGTTTCAGTGGCACGCTGCCATCATTAAACTTCACCTCGAGCTCCACGTTCACCGCCTTCCTATCATTTTTTTATGGAGCGATACAACTTCTCAACCTCCCGACCTGTTTAACGGCAAATACAAGCTATGGCTAGCTTGACCTCGAAGCCAAACTGGATTCCATCATCATGGGTCAACCCCAATCCGAAATCGACCTCGAGCCCATCCTAACTAATTATGTACTTAGCTCAGCTCGAATCCCAAGCCCGATCTCAACGTTAGTCTAACCTGGTCAAAATAAAATTACTTGTCGAGTCCGCTACGTAAACTCAAAAGTAGAGGGGCTTATGGTTATGGGAAAAATAGACCAACCATCTAATACAAGCCAGGTCAACACTTCAAATAGCGGCAAGCGTGACTCAGCGATCTCGACCCTCAGCTAAGTATAGAGAGAGAGACCGAGCTCGACCTCTCAGCACAAAGTCGGGACAGTTATTGACCGAGCACGATGAGAACTAGGGAGCTACTCGTCTGAATACAGCAGGACCCATCTTCTAATAGATGCAACCCGACCGCAATTGCGAAGACCAGGTCGGATCACCTCAGGTTGGCTAAACCCACCCTCCATGAAATCCGACCTGACCTCTATCTAGTCCATCTGTGGTTTCGACCAAAGATCCAAGAAACCTAGATATGGCTCTACCCGGGATTTTAGCCAAGGACCCGAAAAGATCCTCTTGTGAAACAAAGAGTCTAAATCCTATTATAATTCATTCTTACTAAAACAGGGAAATGCCCTATACGCCAATTCCTCTTTCCACCTATAAATAAGAGTATCCCCGATGGTGAAAGGTACGTGCAAACTTTAGCTTAAACCCTTTATACTAAACTTGACACCCAGATTCCTTTCCTGACTTAGGCATCGGAGGGTCCCCTGCTCTAGCCAAGGTCTTCCCTGTCTACTCCTTGTGCAGGTACGTGGATCCGAGGGCTAACCAGATTTCTACATTAACATTGGATATGATTCATTTTTTAGCTCAAACTCTAAAATTATCTGGTAAAAAGATGGATGGAGTGGATAAAATACATAAATCACGGTCGCCCACGGACTTTTCTCAGTATGCATGCGCTTCCCAATAGGATTGCGTGGGAAATGCCATTTGGTCTTTTCTCTTTATTCCTTATTTTTAAGAGGGAACCATACCATGAGGAGGGGATCACACCAAGCATCTTTGACAATTGGTACTTGTACGGTTGGACATGACTCCCCGATGAGGACGACAAACTCTAACAAACTCTGGCGAAGTTTCGGGCAAAAAGAAGATGGGTTTTTTCATATATCTAGTCAAAATCTAAAACCTAACATTGACCAAGTTCCAGCGAAGTTCAAAAAAAGAGGGTTATTTTTCCTCCGATGATAATTGCACCTGAAGGTAATTTTGATTGTATGTTATTTTTGTGAAACGAAGGAGGGTGTGGCAGTTCCATTTCTTTTTTTTTTTTTTTTTTTTTTTTTTTTTTTTTTTTTTTTGTCTGAGTAGTTGGACTCTTTGAAAGGGAGGAGGGTGTGTTGGTCTACTTGGTTTTTGTTTTTTTTTTTTTTTTTTTTCTCATTTGAATGGTGGGAGCATGTGAAAGGGAATAGGATTTGTTGGTTTCCTTTTTGGTTATCTTTTATTTATTTATTTAATCTTGTTTGAATGATTAGAGTTTGTGAAAGGGATAAGGATGTGGTATTTATTTGTATGGTGTATGCATGGCGGAGAGCGTGGTGGTCCCATGTTCAAAGAGTTTATTTTTCATAAAGTAAGCGGTGACGATTGCCAAAATAATTGTGGATCGTCGTTATGAACTGTGGATCGTCGATATTAACATTGGATCGTCGATATCAACTTTGGATCGCCAATACACAACTTCTATTTACAATCTATAGTTCATATCGGCGATCCATAGCTTATATCACATTTAATACATTACAGGTAGTTTCTCTAGATGAATTAGTATGATTATACTTAAATCTAATTCATTGTGTTTCACGCATTATAGAATCCTCTTTGGATGTGAGAAAGCCTGGTTCTTATTTAGAATACTCCGATATAAATGTCACCACCAAGTACTTAGTAGAATTTCCAACTACTATGAAGCATGAATTCAACAAATGCCCTTTAAGTAGGGAGATGTTTGGAAGAACCAATTCGGGTATTTACTTGATTTCGATGAAAGAGAATAGAAGGCAAATGGATCATTGATCCGCTACCGGATACAATGGCACATCCGTGACTTCCGCTTTAACTTTGGTGGCACCATTCTCCAATTCAGGGAGATGGACTTTACGAAATTTTGGAGGAATTTAAATAAGCTCTAGAAAAACTACATCCAAGTCAGCTTGTAGGGGTTTTATGCTCAATGTCAAGCTAACTCACCAAGTGTAACTAATGTAACAAACGTAAAAGGCAGATGGTTTCCCAATTTTTGTTTTATCCGGTTCCGACTGATCGGTAAGACAAAGCATACATCAGGAAGACTAATGAAAGTAAAGAAAAGATAGGCAGGGAGTATATATATGAGAAGGGAAATATTGCATCTTGAAATAAGAAGGATGTTATAGTAGAACCACGTGGGTTGAATGTGCCCTGTGAAGATGTGAGAGAGGAAAAGAGAGACCCAACAATGTTGGTGAAGATACTCGAGTATCTCAAATCCTCTCCTTACTCTATCGAATTTGGACTTGGATGTGTGGTTAGAAGCATTGGATTATTTGAATTATTAATCGTCCAATAAATGTCCATTTGATTTTTGACAGGCCCACTATGATGTATATGTGAAATTCACTCCGTCCATTAGACGTGTAATCCAATATTAGGTTGATGGTCAAGAAATCAGTCTGACCTGTGATTTTGGTGGGTGACACCAAAGGAAACGGTTGGTAGAGACTTGCACTCTTCATTCTTGCATGGCCCACCTTGATGATTATATAAAATTCACTCCAACCATTAGATTCCAAAACAAAATTTAGTCATAAGGCATAAAAATCAGGTCCATACGTGATTCATATGGGCCATAAAACTGTGTGGAGTGTGAGAGTCAGTAGACACTATTTTCAAACGTGTGGTCCACATGAATCATTGATGGATCTGAGTTTTGTACCCTGCGCCTAAAAAGGGGTGATTCACTTGGTGGTTGGGGTGGATTTTACATAAACATCTTCGTGGGGCCAACTGATTTCCATCCATCGAGAATCCAAGAAGAAGAAGAGAAACCCGTGATTTCCATCCTAACTTCCCAACGGTTTCGTAGGCAGCCTCAACGTTCCAGATCAAACCTCCCCAAGCAGGTGATGTGTACCAACTCATCTTAGCCTGTGGTTTATGTGCTAGAGATGAAGATGAAGGGCTCAGATAAGTGATTGATTACAGATGCATCTGATGCGTGAATACTTACAAGGCTGCACCTGCACCTGCCCCTGATCATTTCCCGTTCAATGAACATGGCCCACTTAGCCCCTCAACTCCTATGAAATCATTTTATGGATTGATGGGGCCCACTTCAGGTAAGGTGGACCCCTTCAATCACTATAAGAAATGGGAATATGCAAGAAGCTATCCGCGACGACAATCAAAATGGTCCAGAACTCAGGTGGGCCACACCAGGTGAAATCATGCCCAACACCTATAAAATCATGTGACGTGGCTCTCACATGAGCGTTGGAATGGGTTGATTTTTGGCCTGATTGGGCCCATGTTCTGAATGGATTAGATGGCATATACATGTAGTGTGGTCCACCTGAGCATCGGTGCCGATGAAATCATTAGGGGATGGTCGGTTTGGATGTCATGAAAAAATAATGGTGGGCCCATATGGCTTTCGAGTTTAAGCTTCTACAAATGCCGGATCCGGCCCAAGAATGTTTTTAAGGATCGTTATAAATCAATGTGTGGGGCCCACAGTGATTTGTTACTTAACGGATATACTTATAAATTCCCTCAAATGCATTCATTTATAATTTTATCCTTGCTTTACTATCCATCCATCTCTATATCTTCATTTAAAGTATACTCATCTTATGGACATTATTCTTTAACTGCCCAACATCATCCTATAAAGCTTGGTTAATCTTATATAAATTTTTATTTTAGTTTTGAGTGGTACACAACAATCACATAAAACTCCATAAACACATCTCCTTTTCTTCTACCCTACTTAAATCTTATGGACAACATTCTTCTTAATCTCTATACTCATGAATTATCAACCGAATATATATAAAAAAATAGCCATTTTGGAAAATTTCTTGGTCCACAATATTTACTAATTTCTCATTTCTACTCCTATTGTTATTAAAATTGCACTCCATATTTTCTGTTTTAGTTCAAATAATTTTCATTGAATTACCAATCAAAATTATATCATTTTTAGATAAAATACACTATGGGATCTCGTCCTACAAAGGCCTCATTAACTCATTTAATAAATGGACCAGCTTTTCTTTTTAATTTTTACTTGGACCAGACCCATGCTCAACATGAATTTTAACATTACCAAAATTCTAACTTCAGTAGGTGTTTTGGTATGCAGTAATTCCACTGGAACATTATCAGTGTGAGAACCAACTTGACCAGACCCAACCCATGAGATAAATGGGTCTGATCAGGGTCCTAAACCCAGCCCCACACACTAAAATATGACTAGGACCAAACCCACATCCCACCCAAATTTTAATTTTAAGGGATTGGATGTAAAGCTAATTTTGAACTTCCAAGTAGGTATTTTGGGTTCAGAGTCTTTCCATGGGGACATTATTTGAGTGAAAACCAAACTAGCCCAGACCCAAACCATGAGAAATGGGTCGCGGCAGATCATCCTACACTCAGACACGACCCATTTCATAAATGAGACAGTCATGATTGAATCCCCACCATTAAAAACTTGATGGATTCCACCTGAATGTTTATTTGCCATCCAACGTTATGATTGAATCCCCACCATTAAAAACTTGATGGATTCCACTGGAATGTTTCTTTGCCATCCAACCTGTTCATAAGGTCACAAATACCTAGATGAAGAGACCACACAAATATCATCTTGATCCAAAGCTTTTGTAGCCCACAATAAGTTTTTAATAGTCAATCACCACTGTTTCTTGTACTATGATCCATTTGGAACTGCATTTTTTGGATCATATTCTAAAATGAGCTTTCAATACGGAAGGATGGAGTGCCACAGGTATCTCACCCACCTCGGTGGATTCGTAGTCTCACCTAATCCGCTCCCTACGCCCAGACCCGACCCAACAAATAAATGGGTCAGCTTTTTTGACTAAAGACCCTACACACCAAGAACCCGCCCATCAAATAAATGGGTCAGTTTTGTTGACTTAGACCCAACCCAAATTTCAATGGATTGAATTCCGGGGCCAAAATTTCTGAGGGTCCATCTAAGATGGTCTGATGAGGCAATGAGCCTGCACCAAAAAGCTCCACCCCATCAAAAAAGACCCTCTAAACCAAGAAAACCACATCAAATGCAACCTATTCATCATTAAAAAGCCTTTCATTGGAAACAAAACAGTGGAATCTGCAGCTTAAAATTTTGGTGGCGCCGCTAAAAATGAGTTCATCTCATTTTAGTTAACAGTAATTATGTATTTGAGACTTCAGCACTGAATAAAAATTATCTTAATAACCCAGTATCTTTAGATAAATTATCATCTCTAATCCATAATTACTGTTGACTAAAATGAGATGAAATCCTTTTTTGAGTGACAACCAAACAGATACAGATCGCTGGCATTTTTTGTAACAGAACTAAGAAAATGAGTGAAAGCATCAACGCAAACACATGAGGCGAATTTGAAAGGCAAGATTTTCCTGGCCCACTTCCATGATTTAGAGAAATTACAGCAATAACCATTTCATCTATTCCCACATTTACATTTTTCTTTCTTTTTTGCTTTTCAGGTAAAAAGCTTAAGAGGAATCTGCGCGCCAATTTAATCACATGAGAAGCTCCAAGACAGTTTTGGCGCATTGATTTTAAATACAACTTACAGAAAAACACGATATTCAAAGCCTGCGTTCGTTAATCGCATAAAGCTCGCCTGTGATATGGAAGAGCAGAACCTTAGAGATTCAATGGCTTTTAGCCCTGTCAAAAATAAAAAATAAAAAATAAAAAACAATTCAATATCATATCATTTCCCAAAAAAAGAGGAGTATTGCTAATGATGCGCAAGGGTTGTCAAGGGCCAACCAGCTTGCATGTGCCAACATGACATGCATGCGAGAGGTCCAAGCTGCAGTGGGACTCAGGTGATAATACACGGTCCTGATGATCCATGGACAACATGTACAGATGAACTATTAGCCAACTTCTTTCAACATCCATCTCTGGTGTACTTGCGTAACTCATGTAAGTGAGTGGAGTTTACATTGAAGGGCCCACCTGATGAGTGGCTTGAATCTCGCACAACACGGAAGGAGCCACCTGATGAGTGGCTTGAATCACACTTATATTTTCCATTGCAACATATTAGTATAACGAATGAATATGTCAACACTTGTTCCCACAGGCTCGCCCCCTGCATCCTCAAAAGAAATACATTTTTAAGGGGGGCATTTTCCTCATTGATGGTAGGGGTGCAACTTCGGCAGGCTGGGCTGGGTCAGGTTGGGTTGGGTTTGGTTAAGGGTTAACCCAAGCCTGACCATACCTCAAGACAACTCAATTTGCAACCCGAACCAACTCGAATTCCAACACAAGGTATCTGACCCAAACACAAGCCGAATTCCCCTATACTCGACCCTAAAACAACCCAACCCAACCTGATTAGACCCAACCTAGATAGATATGATCATTCACAACCGGACCTAATCCAACCGGAATATGCTCAGCCCGAGCCCAACCAGATCAGGTTGGAGTTTCCTCACAACCCGACCTGATCTTGGGTTGGATCTTGCAACCTTAATTTTTCTTTTTCTTTTTCTTTTTTGGAAATTAAACAGTTTTGCCCATTCATGAAATCAGGGACAAGAATTGAAAAAATAAAAAAATTTAAATTTAAAAATACCTGTCTCCTCCTCCGGCTCTGTAAAATATAGAGTGCACGTGCCATCACATAGCAAGGCAGAAGAAAGCCAGCAAACTGAAGAAGGGAAACCTGAAAATAATATTTATTCAGTTACAGTTTTACTTTGGCCCTTCCATTCTAAAATAGCTTGTGGATGGGTATGGATGAGTAATCAGCTGTGTATGTGAGTAAATAACCCGGTGCAGCTCATTAGCACTATATTACAAGAGGAATTAGATGCTCCTCAACAAAAATAAGAGAAACTTTGATACTCTAGACTAGCAGTGTTATGGTAGAAGGGCAGATTAATTAGACAGTTCAAATCATGGTTCCCAATTTAGATAGATCATAAATCAATTTGTTAATTATGTCAACATATCCCCTCGAAATTCCATTTTTTTCTCAACACCCAACATATTAACTCTCTGGGGACTCCATCGTAAGCTTTCTCTACGTCAATAAAGACCACGTGGAGATCCCCCTCTCCTTATATTTCTCCATCAATTGCCTAAGTAAGAAGATAGCTTCAGTAGTAAACATCCCTAACATGAAACCAAACTGATTTTTTGATACATTCATCTCAATGCCTTGCCTTTGCTCCATCACTCTTTCACAAAGTTTCATACTATGGCTCAAAAGTTCAATCCCACGATGTGTATGAAGGGGTAACAAATGTGTTGACCACACCAATAGTGGAGAGACAAATGAGTTCCCAATTACAAGATGAATTGAGGGAGTAAACACAAAGCTAGATTCACAAATTTACAAAGGGGTACTTTAGAATATGAAGGATTGAAAAATATTCGGACTAAAACAAAGTATATAGAGTGCAATTCTATTTTTATTTTCTTTGGAAGGCTTCTTTTTCTTCTTTTCAATTTTTCCATTTTTTCCTCTTTTTTTGTTTTTTTATTGGGGGGGGGGGGGGGGGGGGGACCGCAGGATCCATATCCATCTCTGTCAATATCATACAATTCCTCGTATTACAGTAGAACTCACATGTAGCTCATGTTTTGTGTGTGTGCAAAGCTTTGCTAAGTACACATACATATGCAATAAAGCTCATGTACATGGCACATACATGCAAGATCCAATCCATCCATCAGACATGCAAGATCTAATCCATCCATCAGACAGGTCAATCCAACCTTGTACATATTTTCCCAAAAATAAAATCCAATCCAATCAGATGTGGGCCTCGATACTGGGAACAGGTGGACGGGTTAGAAAACTTCAGCCAAGTTTTTCAGAGCTGTACATTCATTTTACAACAGTGGCACACCTGACCAGCAGATCAATCTGATTTTGGGCTAGGGCATCAATATAGTGGTGCCATTCTGATGGATGGACTGGATCTCGGACTGATGCAGGACATGAAATTCAAATATGATGTGCGAGATTTCAGGCTTAAGATCACATTAGTTCAAAAACAATTAAACAAATTTCATATCCCACATGAAAGTCCAAACATTCAATTAAAGGGAATCTATGCGGGTCCAGGCCTACACATGTTAGGGCTGGATCAATAAAAATTATGAACCAAACGATACTCAAAGATAAAAAATAATCATCCACACATGCACAGTAATCAGTCCCTAATTCAATGGATTCACTAATTTCAACTCAAAGAACCCTAGGGTGAAAAAAAGGACAAATAAATAAGGGTAATGCAATCTAGGATTAGGGTTTATGAAAAAATGTATGAAAAGGAAAAAATAAGAGAAAACCTGAACTGGGAGACAATTCCCGCGAGGACAGCGGCAGGGCCTGGCGCACGTGCGCACTAGCCTGGCCACACGTGCGAGCAGGTCCTCACCCGGAAACCGATTCCTTGGCCCTGGTCGGCCATGGGTGGGCGACGCCCCAAAGTTTCCAGAATTTGGCCCTCAAACCCCCAAAGTTTCAGGGTGATCTGAGCTACGAGCTGTGCGCGATACTCTGCCGAAGTTTCAACCCTCCTGCAAGGCCAAATTCTGGAAACTGGCTGTAGGGAGAAGATCTGCCACAAAACTGATGGATTCGAGACAAGGACGGTTGTAGAAGGTGAGATATATGGATGGAAGAGGGTAGGGACGGATGGGTATAGATGTAGCTTCGCACCACGGTAGTTAAGCCTTTCGAAAAGGGAGGGTTTTACACCCACTTGAATTTTTCCACAACTCGGAAACTCAGAGAGTAGAAAAAAACTTGCACAAATTTTTATTAAACTTCAATGAATCAAAAAAAACTACAAGGGGTGCCTATTTATAAAAAAAAACCTATACCCCAAAACTCGCGCATTATGCGCAACCTATTACTTGGCAATGAAAAAAATCAAAATAAAAACTAATCAAAGAAATCTAAAGCGTTCATGATGTTCTAAATAACACAAATAAGCAAAACCTAAAATTTGAACTTAATCCGACTAATGGGCTCCGATCATGAGATCCCATGATGGGCTTTACTTGATTATCGAGCCCACTCTAATGAACCAAAACTCCGTCTTCTAACTAGGAGGCCCTCCCTAGACGTCGTCATCAAGCTAGATCGACGGTGGGGCCCTCCCTCTCCTTCCGTACGTGCGTAGGGGCAGCGTGCGTGCGCATGTGCACGTGATGTCCCCATCACGGACCTATTGTGCCACGCTGTCGCATGTGTGGCATCTACATGATCTTTACTACACACACATGTGGCTTAGCAAAGCTCTATATATACATGTCTAATCCAAATGTGTCTGAGAGAATATGCTCGTCGGGACAAATATATCCAAAGACATGTAAGCAACTACGCATGTATGTGTGATGTATGTTATGCGTATTTCTTATGATGAAAAAGAATGGATGCAGATGAGAAAGAAAACTTACATTGAAGAACGTTGACACATCCTGCACCAGCCCAGAGTCCCTTGTGACCATGAGAGCATGGCGAACAAGCAGAAGCAGCATTAGCTGCAGAAGTTGGTAGGATATTTCAGGATTCCAGCATTTTTCAAAATAAATAAATAATAAACAGAAGCAAGCAATCTATAGATGACAGTATTTCAAGGTTGGAAGTGCATATCATACAATGAGAGCAACAGAGCGGCAACAGGCCACACCACCAGTGTTTGCAACAGTATAATCCTCATATTCAACTTGCAGTAAACGATGCTCAGCAGCAGCCAGAGCAAGAAAACGAGGATCGTGGAGATCGATCCTTTGGCCCCAGCTTTGTCTAGAAAGCAAAAGGAAAAAAAATGAAAAGGAATGAAATCTCATAATCCCCTGACAGAAGAGGAAAAGTAAAACAAGCAGAATCAAACAAAATAGTTCCTAGTAGATCTTTTTTTCTAGAAAAGATCGCAATGAGAAGCTATGGAACTTCTCACACACAGTCAAGATATAACTGAGTATGAGAAGCTGATATGTTGTTCATTGTTCCATTTGGCAAGTTTTCAGTCAAAGTTTTATGAGTGCACGGTTACCATGTACTTGAGCAAGCTTTTAGTGCTCTATCAAGTACTTAACATAGTGACAAATCTCGTTATCTTTCTAGGCCCATAAATTGCTCGGGAGATGTTCAAATTTCGAGGTTTTTCTCATGATATCATCAGGAAAATCTCTCCGAAAATTACAAGATTTAATTAAAAACATTCATTGTAAATTAATAAATAAATTAGATTTTAAATATAATAACATAAGAAATTCCTTAAGGTTTTTACATTTTCGAATTAATATCTTGATGTGTGTGTAACACAATGTGTTAAAATCTGCCAATATTTTGAAAATCTTCCGATAATATCGTTGTATATTTTCCACGATTTTATTGCGATATTTTTCAAGCTGGTTCTTAAAACATGATGATAGCTACACTGGGAGTATGGGAGGCTGACAAGATATAGGAGTGTTTGATTTGCAAGCTTCCCAAGCAAAATGTAAGTGAAATCCAAGGAGCAAATAAATACACAAGAGAAAGCAAGCACTATGCACTGAGCAAGCTAGCACACAATGCTTGATGTTGGCAGACAAGACATAAGAATCCTTGCTACAGACCTGAGTACGGTACTGTGGGGAGGCTACCGAGATTGCCCTGAGCAGCCTAAGTTCTTAACATTCAACTCGAGCAAAGCATCTACTGTTTTGTTTCTTGTGATGCCATATTTCCCAAAAAGGTTTGCTCAAATACATCCTGATTTGCAATATGATATGTCAGGACATAAGCCTTTGAATCTGGGTCATCGCCCAATGATCCAAACCATTTGTATGAGAAGTCTCACTTTGTACAGCAGAAAGACAACAAATAGAAGCTCTCAGTTGGATTATTTCAACCCTTTGATAATTTGACTCTTTTGCTTTGATCATGAACAGTCACCATAACCATTGAAATAAACAGTTTGCGTCATTGAAAAGGGACCAAAATCCAACAGTTAGAATCCCAATGTGTCTTATTGTAATACGTCGAGATGTATACAAGCAAACCTCTTTTCCATATGCATTCCAACCTTTGAACCAATCAACAGCATTTAGCTATTACAAGCTTGAGTGGGGTAACTAATCAGCGAATGCGAAACATGAAGAGCAAACCAAACTAATACAATGTACTATGCTACATTTGGGGCACTTGCAAGTATGGCCTTACATGTTGGAGCACAATACCAATGTTAACCAGTACTTTAAAGTTCAAAATTAACGACCGACAAATCCAAATCATGCACCCAAATCCAAGACCACTGGCATGAGCATCCACGTATGTCTGATGAGGATGATCAGGTATAGCCACATAGGACAATATAGAGTTGCATGTGCTTTCAATTTAGAGGCATTTCTCCCGCTTTGGGAATCTTACAATTCTTGTTGAAGTCGTTTTCTTTTAATAGAATTTGTTTTCTACAAAAAGGATATTTCAAGAGGGAAATATCTCTAAAATATCAGCAACCAGAAGAATATGGAGTGGAAAGGGCAAAAGGAAGGACAGAGAATACTAGAATCAACCTGCACCATGAATTTAAAATGGATATTCTTTCAGATCAAACATGAAATATTTCCAGAATATGATATATGAATCCTGTAAACAATTTCAAACCATAGATATGCACAAGGAAAAAGAAAAGAAAACAATGCAAATTATGGAGCTTTCAGAAGATACCTGATATCAATTGCCATGCCATCAGAAGGTCTGGTTGGTGGAAGGGAGTAATTTGGAGAATATACCTAACAAACACAGAAAATTAAAAGAAAAAAATGGCATCAACAATATGCAGATGTAGTGAAGGATATTGTGCACCCATCAAGGATATTGTTAGAGTAGATTCACTCCCATTCTAGACCTAGAACCATTAGAGAAAATCACTGAAATTGTGTTCACGACAATGTTCAGAAAAAATACCATAGGTTCACTAACCATAAAAGAATGATAACTTAAAAGAAAAGAAAAGATTGAGACATGAGGTGTTTATGGAAATTACCTAAAACGTTCTAGTCATTATAAAAATAAATAAAAAATTGCATGTAGTAGTTTGCCAATTTGACAGGAAGTACTTTTTTTAGAATGTTAATAAATAAGCTAAAATCATTGAACTGCATAGTGATTTGGAAAACCAAGTCTTTATAATCAGAAGTCAGAAACCAACCTGATTGCAAATTTCACAAGTTATATCTCCCTTCTTGTTGCACCATCTCTGAATACACTTCCTATGAGCAAACTACATGCCAAGAGAAGAACACAGGACATAATCAGCATCCGGTCGACAGGTTACATTAACACAACGGTCAACAGGTTACATTAACACGACCCGCTCCCAACCCCCAGCAAAAAAAGGAAAAAGAAAAAAAGACAGAGTGCAAGCATATCTACGCTCCAAATCCCAAACTCAAAACCAAAACCATGAAGTTACATCCCATAAAAGAACAAGTTGATAAGGAAATAGTAGTTCGAGACACCATAATGCAACAGATTTCTAGTGCTTTCACATATGCCAATGAAGTAGCTGTGCACAAAATGAGCCCCATCATGAAGATGTTGTGGCCCAAAAAATTAGGCCGATCAACTCTTCAGGTGGACGATGGAAGTACAAAACCATGGTAAAGTAAGAAAAAAAGGCAATGGTCCTCATTTCATTGGCAGCCCCAATTTTTTGGCCAATTCATCCACACGGTGGGCCCCACCAGACCAAAACTACAAATGCCCCGCATGTAATTATATTGGGCACATGTAACCAAGCAAAGACGTGCATGCACAAAAAATTGACTGTTTTTCAGTAAGTGTCAGTAAGTGTCAATGGTCTGCATACGATGTGGACATGGTCCATACCGATCTTTGAGCCAGATCATCAACATGCTTGCACCTGATGCGTAGCAACAGGATATTGATTTAAAAAGGTGGAGAAGTGGTAGACTGAAAACAATAGAGCCTGTTTCCCCACAGCCCCAAAGGCAAAGCAAAATTTCCATTTGGGAATTCCGAAATTCACAATGGGCAAAATGCAGAGTCACCCAGATTGCCATTGACCTCTTACATTGTAAATGAGCCCAATGACAACTGGGAGCTGGTTCAACGGAAAAGACTCATTATGCATTGCGGAATGAACTTTTCCATTTTTTCCAGACATTGCTCGCTTTAAATGGACATTTCGCAGTGTTTCAATTGTGCTGAATCACCATTCAAGCACTTTCCAAACACAGCACAGACCAATGCAATTGGTGAGTCATGAAAAAACTACATGAAGGAAAAACAGAAGAACAATGGAAAGTCTTTAGGAGTTGATCACCCACATGCCAACCTAGCATGTTGCTCCTTCAATTCCCACCAACATTAAATATGTAGAACTTCTGGCTGGTGCAAAAGCTGGGCCCCACCATGACCCAATCACAAAAATCAGGTCTATCTGCTTATTAGGTAGGCCAGACCTGTAAATTGAGTCAGACCATCGACCATCTGTTCATTTCAACGGTAGGCCACCCCTGCTCCATCTTTCCCACCAACATGTCAGATGTATGCAATTTCTGAACTGTGGAAAAGGTGGGCCCCAGCCTGTAGATCACCTGTCTCCAAAATAAGGCCGATCCACTCATTAGTTCGTTCATACCAAATAGCCCACCTGATGGATGGACCAGCCTGATTTTTTGCGCCAGCCAGTATTAATGGTGGACCCCACCATTTGCATGGGTTGGGTGTCCTACAGAGTGACAGAAGCCACATGATGGAGGGAAAAATGGGACTGCATGTTTACAGTAGTTGATCAGTTCTCAATCCAAAATACACAAACAGTTTACCGAATTTCAAATTTAAAAAATGTGGCATTTACACCCTACTTTTGATACATATACCCCCTCTCATTTTGTTGGCCAAGTGTATGTGCATTTGTTGCAATGCAGTGCATATAGAAGTGTATGTATTTAAAACTGGAGGTGTAAATGTCAGGAAAAAGAAACCAATACAACAATTCAGCCCCACAAAAATGAGAACCTGCAGAAGTAATTCCTAAAACAAATAACAGAAAAGCAAAAGTTAAATTTATTTATTTTTTTTAAATCAAATCCAGAAAATCAAACCCCATAATAGAAATGTCAATCAAATTACCAAGAAAGAGGGAAAAGAAAAGGGAAAAATCTATACCAAGGAAACAAAAACCAATTAAGAAACCAAATTAATAAAAAACTAAACAAAAACAAAAAGATAACATCCTTAGGCTGTGTTTGGTTGCACCAAATATCATGAAATTTCTCAATATTTCACAAGAAATCAGTCTAATTTGGTGCAAATTTTCATAATATTTGCTGCAACCAAACGCAGCCTCAGATAAAATTCCAAAAACACAAACGCAAACACAAAACCCATTACTGAAAACCAAAAAAGAAAAAAAAAAAAAAACGAAAATAAGTAGCAGTTGGGTCTTAAAATTAGAAAAGCACGAACCAAAAAGATACCTTTTCTAGAGAATGTTACAAAACCAACCAAATAAGAAGAACATGCATCTAGTTGCCAAAAATATATTACTCAAAACGTAATTTCAAAAACCCAATACCACAAATTTAAAAAAATAAAATCCCATAAACCCAAAACCCAAAAGCAATACAGAAAACAAAATAAAAATAAGAACTTGGATCTTTAAATCGAAAGGGAAAAAAAAAAAAAATACCCTACAAAAAATAGATATTATTAATAATTGGAAAAGCAACTAAAATTAGAACATGCATCATAAAAACCAGAACAAGAAAAAAAAAACACGTTTAAATAATTTTTTAAAATAATGAAAATTCAAAACCCAAAATCCACATTAAATATAATCATAAGCTGGCTCCATCAGGAAAAAAAAAAAAAAAAAAAAAAAAATCTCAAAACCCAACCACCAAACACCAAAAATGTATTTTTAAAAAAAATAAAAAAAATAAAAATAACACCCCTGTAACAAAAACTCAAAACCCAAATAAAAATGCGTCTTTAAAAACTCTCCATAACTCAAAATCCACCCAAAAAAAAAACATTAAAAAAACAAAAAACAATAAAAAGAAAAATCAGACCTTGAGAGTCCCATTACAAGCGCAAGGAGCTTCCATTGCTTGCTCTTCTTCTTCCTCCTGGCAAATCCTACACTCTATCATCTCCCCCTTCTTCTCTGTTTTCTTCGAACACCCTTCTCCATTCCCATTCCCAGAGAAATTCTCCCCACCACCACCACCTCCTCCTCCTCCTCCTTCTCCTCCTCTGTTATACCCTTCATTCACCGATTCAAAGCATGCAGATGCTATTATCCGATCGACACAGACCATGAAATCATCCACCATCCTCTCTCTCTCTCTCTCTCTCTCTCTCTCTCTCTCACCAAACACCTGCAGCAATAACAGAGAAATGCAGGGAAGAAAGGAAGTGGGCGATTTTTAAATAGGAAAACTGTATGGCCTGAAAATTACTAAAATGCCATCTTCTTTACACGTTTTGACCGAACTGCCCTTCTTTCATGGCCGATTTTAGCGTGTGAGTTTGTAACGGCTGGTTATGACTTATGAGCTTTGCCAGGGCGAATATTCCCCTTCTGGGATATTAGAGTTGGGGGGGTAGTTCAAGAAATGCCCCTGGACTCGTGGGAAATCGCCGTGGAGATTGTTGAGATTAGAAGGGGTGGGTAGGGTTAGTACTGTAATTTCGGGAGGGCGATTGGTATCCAGGTTGGTTTCGGTTTTCCTCCCAAGTCGAATTTAGTCTGGTGGTGATTCAAATCATTGCCCCCTGCTCTTTCTTAAATAACGGTTTTGCCCCTTCTCACTTTTCGAGGGTTTATTTGATACTCTGGCGAATGTGAGGGCCTGTACTCCTGCACTCGGGAATTGTAAATGTGATAATCCTGGAACTTTAATCAAACCCTTCAAAACGCTGAATCTACTTTAGATAGATCATGCAATGAGATCAGACCATCCAATCCTTTGAATAATAGACTTTTTTTCAAGTATTTGAGACGGTTAGTTATTTGTAATTATGACCGTCCATTTGATGTCCATAAATCGGCCCTGTATACTAACCATCACCTTACCTCACACGGATTAGGTGCTACAAAGGGCCAGGCTCGGTTTAAAAACTCTAATTTTGAGTAAGCCAAGCCCAGCCTGTAATAATTTAAAATCCGAGTTAGACCATCCCAAGCTTGGCCTGTGGACAGGGTAAGCCTGCGTAGGTTTTTGTCTGGATTTTGAAGTATTTAGGACGAGCTGCCCCCTGCAAGCCTGCCCTATTCAAAATTCTGATTTTTGAGACCATCGACGGCCCTACCTTTATTAGGACAAGCTGACTCTAGCATGATGTATGCATTTTATCCATGTGGTTCAACCATTTTAATAAACTTTTTTAAGTGATAAGCTAAAAAGTACTCTAGTGGACTACACCATAAGAAATAGCGGTGACAATGACACTCATCGTTTAAACATTCCTCAGCCTGTCATGATATTTATTTTCCATCCAACTTATTTATGAGGTCACATGTACATGAATAAGTAAAAGCATAAATATCAACTTGATTCAAAAAATTTATAGCCACATGAATTTTAAATCTACTTCTTATTTAGCTTATACCTAGGTGAATGGAATGGATAATATATATATCAAGGTGGTCTCTCTAAAGCCCCTACGGAGTATCCATCTTCACCAAGGTAAGGGTAGTACCCAATCCCCATCCCACCTTAACATGGTATGAATTTCTGGTTTCTTTGGGCCCGCTTGAGAGCCGAGTAGAGCCACGTTAGTGGGTGTTGTGATGTAGGGCCCACCTCGATGTATGATTATTTATTCACACCAACCATTATTTTTTTTCCATATTATTTAAATCATTGAATGACCATCATTAAAAACTTCTTAATGCCCACCATAATGTTTATTTTACATCTAACATGTTACCTAATAGGGTCACACAAACTTGAATGAAGAGAAAACACAAATATCAGCTTAATTGATGGCATTCAATCCATACCGTGTGGTCTGCTTGAGATTTGGATCAGCTTTAATTTTTTCTACCATGCCTTAAAATGAGCTGGAAAAACTGATGGACAGTGTGGATTTAAAATCCATACATCAAGGTGGGACCCACAGTCAGGGTAACACCCAGTAACGTGTGATCCGGGTAACACCTATTCCCTTACCCTTTCCTCTTGCCACTGAGGATGCTCTCTCGTCTCAACCGTACACGTGGCACGTGTACATAGAATCGCAATCACTTTAATAGTAGAGCATTGCTTATTTTGTCTCATCCGTCCAAATTAAGGCTGCCGATAAGATAGCCAGCACAGTCCATCTCGTGACTTGTTTTTTGATTTGATCCATCACCTGGTGGGCCATGAGAGCAACGGTTCCCATAGCCCAAGAGCATGCCACGTGTGCTATGAAGATGCAACAGACAAGTAAGTCTTCCTCCCAAAGAGGTTTGATACATCACGTTAATTACGTGTATCCTTATTGGATAAGAGCCGACCATCGCCATCCCACGTGGGGATCATGTTTAATAATCCAAACCGTTGATCTTAAGACGTACACAGCTGATGTTGGCTGCCTTATAATTTCTTTAAAAGGTCAATGGAACTGATCTTATTCAAAAGAAAATGGTTGAATATTCCCATCTGTATTTTATTCTATCTATTATATTCCCCATTTGGAAATGATGGTTGATGCTCCGTCATTAAGAAATTGTACACTAGATATTAAATAACCTGTATTAAACCGTTGAAATGGTGGTATCAGATTTATTAGATGGATCACAGGCCGATAATTATATTTATTTTAGTATCAACGGTCAAATTTCAACAAACTTGTTGGTGTCCATTAATCAAAGGTTGGGATTGTCCAATGAGGGAGTGGATTTTGCGCAGGCTCAGCCTCACCCAAGATGGTGAGGTCCTTAACGTGGGTCCCACCTTGATGTATGTATTATAAATCCAGGCCGTTGGGCCATTTTGCCAATCGTCTTGGTTTATGAGATGGAAATCTCAGGTGGACCATGTTACAGTTAACAATGATGATTGAAAGCTCCACTAATAAAAAAAATAAAAAATTAAGGCTGAATGTAATGTTTTGGAAATGTTTATTTACTGTTTAACTTGTTGATCATTTTGCTAACATGACATAGTTAGAGTGACATTAGAATCTAAACAGTTTTATGTGTTATATATCATATTATGTTATATTTCGTGGGGTTGTTGTGAGGAATTGGATTGCATCCTCCTTGCCCTTGCCCGGGGGTTGCCGACAGATTTGTGACAGTATTCGTTTATCCAGGTTGTTTATCTTTCTCCTATATTATTTTAACATATGAGCCCAAAAATAAGGCAAATCTAGCATACAAGTAAACCACACCGGGTAATAAGCTTAGGGGTCATTTGGCACCGTGGATTAGATGGGATTGGAGGGGATTTTAAATCCCCTTGGTTGTTTGGCGCATAAAGTAACTGGGGGTTGCAATCCAAGGGGTCTCTAATCCTTTCTTTGAGGGTGTTTGCAATCCACAGGGAGATCTTAGATTATACCTAAAATCATTTCAATAGTTCCAAGTGTGACATGTGTGTCACTATATACTATCATTCTATTGGGTACATGGCTCACTAATGATGATCAGCACCATCAAACATTGTCCATGATCTTGTGCTTGTGGTCCATCCGAGACTTAGAATTTCATCATTTTCAGGCAAAGCATATATTTCAGCGGGCTTATCAAAACCAGTGTCAAAAATTATATATCTCACTAATTAGATATATTAAAGTTGATTTAGTAATTAAATTAAAACCCCTGGGAATATATCATGCATACGTACTTTTGGATTAAAGTTGATTCACACTCCAGGGTGCCAAATACACTGTGAGGATTACAAATCCAGGGGGTTTCCAATCCTGGAGGTTTCGAATTCAGGGGTTCAAATCCATGCTCCCAAACACCCTTAGGTTGCTTTAAATGCAAAACACATTAAATGCAAGTCATTTTGTCTTGCATTAAATTCAAGAGTCACATGGGGGTGGTGGTCCACTTGAACAGTAGATCAACCTCGTATTTGGGCTCATACCTTAAAATAATTTGGAGAAAAAGAAAAGAAAAAGAAATGGATGCATTGATGAACAATACATCATAGTGGGCCTACATATGACATGGAGAAACAATACATTTGCCTATTCCTGGCCAGGGATGGGGAAGTGGATTGGCTGTTGTACCACACCAGCTACATGGCTGCTGTAGGTACGTTTCCAAGAGTTGACTCTCCTCGAGCTCTGAGTTGTACGAACAGTTATAAGGAGATCAAAGTTGCATGGGCCGCACAATGATGTATTTATTATATCTACACGGTTTATATATTTTTAGAGATAATTTTAGAGTATTAACAAAAAAAAATGAATCATATCCAAAGATCATCTTGACCGCATCACAAATAGTAGTGGAGATAATGATTTTCACTGTTAAAAATTTCATGGGCCCATTATAACATTTATTTTCCATCCAATCTGTTCATAAGGTCAAAAAGATCTAAATGAAGAGGAAAAATAAATTTCACATTGATCCAATACTTCTATAACCCCAAAAAGAGTTTCAATGATAGACATTCAATCCCCCACTGCTTTTTGCAGTGTAGTCCACTTGATAGTTATTTATCTTATTTTTAGTCTTAAGACTTAAGATGAGCTCACCAAATGGATGTACGGTTTAAATATAACACATACCTCGTGACCACACCGTCAGAACTTGGGACGCGGATTTTAGCCGGAACTTCCTGCTAAAGCTTTTCGCAGGAACCTCCTGAGCTGAAAACCTAGGTGGGGCGACTGCAATGTTTGTGAGAAATTTATTTCATCCATCCGTTTTCTGAGATATTTTCTGAGATACTTTTAGGATAAAAGAAAAAAAATGAACCGTATCCAATGGGCTTAAAATGTGAGTATTGAACATACACAGTTGAAATATTTGTGGGCCACAGAAGTTTCGAATCAGGTAAATATTTGTGTTTTCAGTTCATCCCAGTAGGAATGACGTTATTAACGGTATGGATGGCATGTAAACATCACTTTCTACCCCAGAGAGTTTTCAACGGTAGGAATTTTTCTACCCACCTTTTCCTCTAGTGCAGCCCACTTGAGTCTTGGATCCTTCTCACTTTTGGTCTGAAGTCTTAAAATATGCTCAGAAAACAGATTTACGGTGTGGATTTCTCAAAAAAATCAAGTTGGGCCTCACCCAAGTTTCCAGCACAGGAACTTGCACACTGGCCAATCCGCTTCCAGAGATGGGTATGTAGTACACAAGCCGCTTTTCCATTAAGAAGACATTTCTAATGCATTAAATTGCATTAAATGAACTTAACACTACTTGTTATACAATGATTATATGTCTAAAAATACCATAATATCTTGACCACTTGACATCTTACATTTCAGATTAATTTAATCATTTTCATCGATTCCAAACGTTGAATTAAATTTAAAACTCACCAAATGTAATTCAATACCATGTAATTTCACATGCCAAATAGGCTCTTGATGCCTCTATGTCAAATTCAACTATCACGCATTGCAGAGTATCAAATAGCCCCTCTTGTACCAAAAACCCCTCCTAAATAGCCCTTATCCATCACGCCTCTTTGGTGACAAGATATTTTTTTGTCTTATACCGCTTATGTTAGGATTTCAATCTTATTCTAGCTACGTTGTTCAAACTTAATTATCAGCAGGCACATGGAATGAGACTTATTTGGGTGCATGTGCAGCATTTGAAAATATATAATTGTATTTGTTGCACGTGTGGAGAAATCAACAACATATGATGAGACATGCAGCATATGCAACTCAAATGTACAAATAGGTCTTACTCTTGCTCGGGTGGTTGTCTCTCAAGAGTTTCAACTCCCGGTCAAGGGTTCGAGTACGCATAGGTGGTGAAATTTCACTAGAGTGAGTGTGTGGGGTGTGTGTGCGTGTGTAAAAAAAATTAAAAAATAATAATTAAAAATTTAAAAAAAAAAAAAAAAAACACCTCAAATGTACAACTTAGCACATGATAAATGTGGCACCTTAAGGGAATAAAATGTTGAATGTGGAACTTTAGTTAGGCTTGAAAATGGATAATGACACTCGTGACACATCTGGCACATGTCTCACAAGAGAATAGCCTAAAGTGTGGTGTGATATAGATAAGAAAGGCTCAACAATTATTTAGAAAAAATTAGGACAACTTATCAAGAGGGTTGAACTTTGATTGTTACCAAATAATCCTAACCCCTCATTGTTCAACCCCACAAAAATAAGAGGGCAACAAGCATTGTAGATCTACACCCAGATCCATAGCTCAAGTGGTAAACTGAGTGAAAGATACCTAGTTTCAACACTGAGCTCTTGGTATCGATTCCCCCGGGGGGTGGCTAACAGTGAAGTGTGAACTGACAATGGGTGTACTAACAAGCTTTTAAATAAAAAAATTTTAAAATAATAATAATAAGAATAAGAGAGAGAAAAAAATGTAGTTTTAGCCCTAGACATTTAGGGCATGTTTGGATACCTCCAAATAAATTACTTTTTTCCTATTAAATTAGTTTAGTAAACATACTTGCAAATGTTACATAGTCCGTTCGTATCAAAGGAGTCCCCACATGGTGGACTATTCCCATCGAAGGTGTGTCCCACACAATGAATGGTCCTCATCAAAGGCAGGCCCCATATGATGGATCACCCATATTAATGTGAGCCCACATAATGGATAGTACACATCAAAGGTCAACCCCTAATGCTAAATAGCCCAATCATAAATAGGTGGGTATGACGGATTACCCACTTCATGGGTATGGCCCGTATGATGGATGATCCACATCAAAGGTGAGCTCTATATGATTGGCAATGGACATTGAAGTTGGGCCCACGTGATAGATGGTCCACATTAAAGGTCTACTCCTAATGATGAATGACCCACATCCAAGGTGAGCCCCTCATGATGCGTGACTCACATTGACGGTGGGGGTCGCATGATCGACAATCCACATCAAAGGTGGGCTCCACATGATGAGTAATTAATAATGGCAGGCCCCACATGATGGACAATGCACATCAAAAGTCGGCCCTAGTAATGGGTAGTTCGTGTCCAAGGTGGGCCATGCATGATAAAAGGTGGAGCCCACATGATAGATGGTCGACATCAAAGGTGGGCTCCACACGATGGCCAATGGATATTGAAGGTGGGCCCACATGATGGACAATACCATTGATGGTGGACCCCACAGGATGGATGACCAACATCAAAGGTGGGGCCTACATAATGGACCGTGTACATTAAAGGTCAACACCTAATGATGAACGGCTCACATCCAAGGTGGGCCCCTCGTGATGGACGGCCTATATCAAAGGTGGGGCCACACAATGAGTGGTACACATCAAAGGTTGGCCCCACATTATGGATAATGGATGTGACGGGTATCAAATAGAAGTGTGGGATAAGTACTTGTGATGCAGGAAACCAAAAATGATATTCTACTTTTTAGTTGATGAATATATTATTTTTTACTTATCTCTTGAATAAATAAGAACTAAGATAAATTACTTGGGTCATAAGTAGCTTATCTAAAGTAACTCACAAGGTATACACTTTAGTTTTTACCGGTCACCTTTGTGTGAGTTATGTGGGAATTAGTTGGCGTGAAATGAGTCGTGTTGTGGATTATTTGTTTTGCCCATTTTCCTAATAATATATAGTAATTGTCTCACCATTAGTCCTATGATTCCGTAGAACTAAACACCAATAATTATAAAATGCAGATGTGTTCATCAGCCAAGTAATTTGTAATCACCCTACTTTCATATAACCGCGGTAACAAATTATCATCCAAACTATTTATTTTTATTATAATTTACTATTAAAGTAATGTCAAATTATAATCATTACAATTTCTTCGTGGCTAAATAAAGCAATGTAAACCTATCATGGCCAAATGCTACTACAGTCTACGGCGGCAGTACAAAACACGTAAATTGGTTCATAATGATTGCTCATTTGGCCATGGAAGTTCGTCATGATCAAATCTGCCGATGCACCTAGACAATGTTTGGTCAGTGAACCCAAGAGCAGCCGCTAGTGTCAAAGCTATGCGGTCACACAATAATGTCTGTGTTATATCGGAAGCCAATTTCCTAAGAAAGCCTTTCGCATGTAGTTCATGCACTCGGAAATTAGGTGGGGTCCAACGTGATATTTGTGAGAAATTTACCATATTTATCTATTTTGTGAGCTCATTTTAGGACACGGGGCCAAAAATGAGCTCGATCATATACTCGAGTGGGCCGAAAACGGGAAGATTGAACGTCCACAATTGAAATATTCATGGGGCCACGGAAATTTTGAATCGGGCTAACATTTGTATTTTCAGTTCATCTCAGTAGGAATAATGTTATGAACGGTATGGATGGCATGTAAATATCATTGTAGACCCTAGCGAGGTTTTAATGGTAAGAACTTCCTTACTCACTTTTTCCTTTAGTGTGGCTCACTTTAGTCTTTTATCTTACTCACTTTTGATATCAAGTCATGAAATGAGCTCACAGAACGGATGGACAAGACGAATTTCTCACAAACATCACGGTGGCCCCACCTAAGTTCCCAACACAGGAACTTCCTTTGTGAAATCCGTATCAATGTTTTATAGGCAGTATCTATCTATTTTACTACCTCATTTTGGGGCATGAGAAGCGGATCCAAAGCTTGAGTGAACCACACAACAAGAAACAGTGGGGACATTCAGAACTAGAGGTGTACACAAACCGAGCTAGCTCGACTCGACTCGAAAAAGCTCGATTCGACTCTGTTCGAAGCTGAGTTCAAGCCGAGTCGAGCTGATTTTTTTAGCTCGAAAATGAGTTCGAGCTGGCCCTAGATCAACTCAACTCGAATCGAACCCAACTCGAATAAAACTCGGATCAAACCAATTCGGTAACTCGGTTACTTTGATATTGATGTTGCTCACCAAGTGTTTGATGAAATGACTCAAAGAAGTGTGGCTGGTGGCAAGGAAGGTATGTATATGAAACCAACACCCTTTTTTTTCTTGATTTTTATGTTGCTTAGAAGGTGTTTGATAAAATACTTGTAAAACCATTGTTGCTGTCTCAAATACAGTGAGATTTTGAAATTGCGGTCCAGGTGTTTGTGAAAATGTTGCAATGGCGAACTCAGCTCGATCTTGGCTCAAACTCGGCTCAAACTGGCCCGAGCTACTGACCGAATCGAGCCAAGTTGGCCAGTTAGGCTCGAGGACCGAGCCAAGCCGAGTTCGAGCTGAGGTTAGCTAGTGGCCGAGCCGAGTCGAACTAAGGCCAGCTCGACTCGGTTCAACTCAATGTACACCCCTATTCAGAACTTTCTGTATCAAACTAATGTTTGTGTTTTTCCTTCATCTAGAGTAACGTGACCTGATCAACAGGTTGAATGGCAAATAAACATTACAATGGACTTTAGCAAGTTTTTAATGGCGAGAATTCAATTAGGGCGTGTTTGGACGGGTGGCTTGGATGGGATTGGGTTGTATTAGGGTGGATTGCATGGCTTTCAAGATGGCGTCAGTAGATTACATGCAATCCCACTGGATTGCTATATCCAGCTGCCCAGCTATGGCGTGTTTGGACAGGCAGACGTCTCAAGGGAATGCATGGAGTGATTGTGTTTGGATGGGCATGGGATTGCATGCCATCCATGGGATTGAATTACCCCTGCAACAGTTACTTGGAAAGGTACGGTTATAACCGTTTCCTGCCAACATATAAATTGCATTGGAGTCCTGCCATCAACTCCGTGGAAGGGGAGTCTGTGCTCTCTGCGTCATCCCATGATGAAAATGTTTCATCCATGCACTTCATCCATATTGACATATCATCTTACACCATTGTCCCAAAAATTAGAGGGCTATATATCTCAGGTGGACCACACCACATTAGGATATAGCATCAAGCCCATTATTTTACCAGATAATTTCACATCAAATCCGTTCATGAATGCCATACAGGAACAAATGGAGATATAAAACAGATTTCAAAGAATGTTAATTGCATGTGGACCCCACTGGTGTTTTCTAAGGTTGACCCTCAATTAACATTATTTCCTGTAATGTGCTCCACATGGCTTTTGGATATATGTAATTTTTAAAATCACACTACATAACGATGCGCAAATGAGGACGGACGTCAAGGATGAAATACATACATTGTGGTGGGGCCCACAGAGCTCCGACCACCAACCATTACCTGGTGTTAGTGGGAGTAGCAAGTCCCGTCGCTTACCTTGATATACTAGTAGCTTGTTCGGGTCATAAAATTGTGTGGGGCCCACTGATGTATGTCTCATCAACGCCGGTAATATCTAGTTTATTTAATCAATATTACTATCACCATGGAACATGTCCACGTATCCGTATGGACCACCTCATGTGGCAGTGGTGTGATACAGATAGATCCCAAAAAATATATGGCAGTCTAAAAAAGCGATGTGTAAGGCCCGTATCCTACACCATATCGTTTCGTATGCTTCCGCGGTCCTTCGGTCGAATTCTTGCGACCCGCGATCTGTTGCCAGTATTTGCGCGCGATCTTGAGTTGTGTCTCATATATCAGAGTCAACGCAACCCGAGACTTGTACCTTAGCGACCGCGCCATCGTCTCGGTTCCGATGCCGCGTCTCACACGTCGAGGCGATACCCATGCCAGGAGATGTGGGCCCGCATTCAGTTCAAGGAAAAACACCGCGCATTTGTAAACCCAAGAGAGAATTCAAATCATGTCTCATAAATCCTATCAATGTCAAGTACAATACATCAATCAACCCCATCACC
>JAJHSJ010000003.1:68145166-68394221 GCA_021015155.1 Magnolia officinalis
TGCGATGTATTTTCGAACCATATGTCGTGGTCCATTGTGACATATTTTCGGCCCACGTAAGAAGGCCCATTGTGATGTATTTGAGGGTCATGTGCAAGGCCCTCTTGTTATGGATTTGTGGCCCATTTGGTAAGGCCCATTGTAAAATATTTATGGCCCATATGATGAGGCCCAACTTGATGTATACAAGGCCATTGTGATATGTATTAGGCCCAGATACGTGGCCCATTTGATGTATATGAAACCCATGTGTAGGGCCCACATACTGTGTATTTGAGGCCCATGTGTAGGACCCACCTATTGTATATGTAGCCCTTGTATGAGGCTCATAGCGATGTATGTTAGGCCCTTGTGTAGGGCCATGGGCCCACTATACGTATGGTTCTATGTGGACCACCCCTTGGGGAGCGATGTCAGTTAAATGTCCACATTGATGGGTAATGGTAGTTGAATGTCTACATTGTGACCTTTCCTTAGGCCTTGTTCGGCCGATTCCGATTGTCGAGGTCAAGTCTCGAGGCCTATTCGGATTTGTCAGGCCGATTGTTCGGCCGATTTCGATTGACGTGACCGATTTGCTAATTCTGATTACCGATCGATTCCGATTGACGTGACCGATTTGTCGATTCTAATTATCGATCGATTCCGATTGACGTAACCGATTTGCCGATTCTGATTATCGGCCGATTCCGATTGTCATGACCGATGCCGATTCCGATTGACGTGACTGATTTGTTGATTTTGATTACCGATCGATCTCGATTGTCGTGGCCAATTGCCGATTCTGACATGACCAATTTGCCGATTCCGATTGTCGAGGCCAAGTATCGAAGCCGATTCCGATTTGTCGAGACCAATTGTATAGGTCGATTCCGATTGTCAAGGCCGAGTATCTTGTCCGAGTTAGATTGTCAAGGCCTAATGTAATGTATGTAAGGCCATGGAGCCCTTTGTGATGTATATTAGGCCCGTGTTAGAGGCCCATTGTGATGTATATGTGGCCCATGTGATGCGACCCACTTGATGTATATGAGGCTCAATGTGACGTATCTATGGTCATCCATTGAGGCCCACCTTGATGTGATACATAATGGACCCGTGTGAGAGGCTCATTGCGATGTACTTGGGGCCCATGGGTTGTGGCCCATTGTGATGTATTCGGGGCCCATGGGACGTGGCTCATCCGATGTTTATAAGCCCATGTGATGCAGCCCATGCGATGCATATTAGACCCATGTGACGCGGCCCATTATGATTGTATGAGGCCCATTGTGGTGTATTTGAGGGCTAGGCTATGGAGCTCATTGTGATGTATGTTAGGCCCATGTGAAAGGCCCATTGTGATGTGTATTAAGCTCTTGAGTGAGGCTCATGGTGTTGTATATGTGGCTCTTGTGTGAGGTCATGGGTCCACTATATGTTAGGATTTATGAGGGTCATTCCTTGGGGGTAATGTCGGTTGAATATCCACGTTGTTGAGGTCGATTGTCGATGCCGGTTATTATACCGATTATGAGTATGTGATAGCATAGCATCATGATACATGCCTATACGCATCATCTGCATGTTTGTTATGAGATGTGGTTGATCATTGCATATGTCATTGAGCATGTTGTTATAAGACTCCCTGATAGGTGGAGGTTCTCACATGAGCGCACAGTATGCATAGGATTGATGCATGACTGGATTGTATGACTCATACATCTTGCATTATGGTTACTATACGCCCTAGCCACATCAGGGTCGTAGCCTCTACAGGCATATCGTGGATGACCAAATGGGGCACCAGAAATTTGTTCTAACATCGGGTTGTCATAGATGGCCCTGGGTGAAAATCCCTAAAACCCTCTTGGTACCAAAGGACACCCCAACGTCGAGACCGAGTGGACACATGAGCGTCCGAGTGCCAAATACCAGGAGGTCGCGTCTCTCACTGTGTCGTGGTCGGATGGGAGGGGGTGTGGCCTTACCCGCCCGAGAGTAGGGGGCATAGCTAGGCTGAGTTTGACCAGCTCATAAATGGGTCCGCTATCAACTTGCCGGATAGGTATTGACAGACATTGGCCAGGCAGATAGTGAGGTTTCTTATGCTCACTTGGACTGTGCTGCTGGGAGAGAGGCAGTGCCATTTGGAGTGTACTAAACCCCGATGATGATCCCATAGAGGAACCGTACTGATATGTGGACTTATTGAGTAGGAATTGCATACTCATTCATTCATTCATTCACTATCCACTCGGGCTGATGGTGCGCAACTGATTATTGTGTACCTTCACATGGCCAGGATTTCGGTTGGGCGCGCGACTAACCAGAGATCAGGAGTCTACCACATTGATTTTGACTATCCAAATTTAGGTATGAGACTGGTTTGGATAGAAGTCCTTTGTGATAGATCTCATAGCTTGTGATACTACGTACTATCATCCCGACTTCACTCCAGCTTGGTCATTTCATTCGTACCGCATATTGCATCGCATCATCAACATCTGATATTTGGCTTACTGTCATTGCATTGTATAGCTGATCTACATTGCTTTATCATTATATGATATTGTTTTTATTATATTTTTGCATCGCATAGCCTGGATAAGGCTGATGGTATTTATGGGTCCATCAGCATGTTTTCGCATTACTCTGATATCGTATGATTTATGATCTTGCCAGTATTTTTAATATTGTATGATTTATGGGCTTATCAATATTTCCGCTTACTCTGATTCCTCTGATATTGCTTACTTGACACTTACCTTGTGCACACACTTTCACCACCCACTAAGCTTTCTATAAGTTTATGCACGATAAATGCGTACAGGTGGCGTTAGGTTGCAGCAGCATTGAGCCTGAAGCATGCAGCGGACCTCTGGAGCTTTGATTTTCGATATATGTATTTCCCTTCCAGCATTGTATTCAATGATTATATTAGTGGATATGTGATGATGATGTTGCCTTTATGATTCGGGTAAACTTGTGGTTATACTTCTTACGAGATAAATGTATGTTGGAAAATCCTCCTTGTATGATTCTAGGATCGAAATCTGGCATATGTACGCTGGGAGTCGAGAATGGGGTACTAAGGAGGTTGTCGACACCGGATTCGGCGATTGAAAATTTTGTAAGCCTGATTTTGAGTTTGGGGCGTGATAAGATGTATCAAAACATGAGAAACATAAGTTGTGTGGCAAAAAGAGAGAAAAAGAAACAAGTGACACATAAAGAGTTACAGTCATCCGTGTTGGGCTAGAATTTAAAAATAACAAGGATGACAAGAAAAAGGACACCGACGCCAACTAGAAGAGCACAAAATATCTCTCCATCTGATTGGGCTGATGGGGGAAGATCATCAGTCGACACGACCCTAGAAACTATGGCCGGCGTCGCCTGTGCCGTCTGTATCGTCTGTCGAATGGACGATGACGAAGAATGGCGGATGTCCAACTCATCAGAAAATGCAGCAAACTGAAGCGCATGAGAATCCGTGTAAGGTCTCGACAATGCACATGCCTTACTGAAGTGACCGTCCCAATATGCAACTGCTTCTTTCCAGTTCCTGAATGCGTGGTGTCTCGTTCCACTAAATCCTCCACCTCCAACCTCGCGTCGTCCCAACATATGTATATTTCAAGCCTACGTCCCACCAAGACGACGTAATACTTATCATTTCTCATCTGCAATGACATGGAATTAATTGGCACGAGATTCGTGTGTTGGAATATAAATTCGCAAATGAAGTTTACATGCAGTATTGTCCTATCGAGAATCATCGTAAAGTACAAATAGACTTGGAAAATGAAAACAAAATCCAATTATATGTATGTACCCTTCTAAGTAAGCGGATTGTACGGTCTTATCTATCTTAAGAAAATAAACTTACCAATGCATGCATGTGAAACCATATAAAAGATGGTAATTACTCAAAAGTTATCGCCTATACATGTTTTGTCATATTGGTATATACTACGTATATACCACCATCTATACCAGTCCAAAAAAATAAAATAAAAAATCAAATCATCCAAGAAAATCAAGTATATCAAAGTTATTACATACCAATAACTAACTACCAAGAAAACATAATCAAAGATATTAAATCCTCAGATGGATCCGACACCTCGATCACCAAAGTGGTCATTGAGTGTTTTCTTCAACCAGTCAATGCGACGCTCAGGTCACAGACTCACAAAGAATGATGTCAGATCCTTGTCCTTACTCAAGAGCTGACCAACCTCAAAAACTCTGAGTTGATCAGGCCCTGGACCTCTTCTAGTACATCAAGTACTTTGGAAGTGCGATTCACCGACTTGCCGAGGCCAAATTTCAGCATTGAGTCGGCAACGGTCTGTAGAGAGGCCTCAAGTACTTCACAAGGATGAGGAGGGTGCTATCATTTCCTTCCTGCGCTCCCACTTAGAGTAGCATTGGAATCAGATGTGTGAGTGAGAGTGCTACGTGAGCCGCATTGTCCCATCGAAGGACTGTCTGGCGAACATGGGATGGTCCATGTGGAGTCTATGACAAAATCATCTGACAGGTCATTTGTATCGTTAAGGTCATCATCCAGCTCTCTCTATGCATCATTGAGTTCTTGTTGAAGACGAGATGATGATGTTGATGCAACTATACTTCTACTGCCTTGGACATAACGACCCGATGCCTGGTCTGAACCGACGATAATTGCACGATCATCCATTCTCTCAATCTGTTTCCCGCGGAGTCGTTCCGCACGCGGGTGAGACTGCAGTTGTACATTAGGCTTCTTGTAAGTATAGTAAGGAGTATATACTGATGCGAATATCTCCACTTTATATTTTAAAAATTATACCTTAAGATATTCCTCTCAGACTTCATCAGGAGCCGTCACCACCATCTACTCACTGTCCCATCCGAACCCGCTCGCCGCTAACATATCCTTCACTGTAGTGTACTCCCGCTTGTAATACCTTAGTCGGTTCGACACATTCTACCACTTGAGGACTACATTGGTATGCTTTATAACAGCTTCGACGACAATTTGGTACGCCTCACGTTTGAAACCATTATCGCCCTTGCATCCCAATGCCACTTGTTCCAGAAATATGTCGATCATAACCTGATCCATATCGGGAGTCCATTTTATTTTTGAGGCTCGGGACGCAGGCTCAGCCACGGATTATACCGTCTTCGTGCGTGGGGAAGATCGTGTGAGTGCCACTGGTGCCTTGGCCGGTGAATGTGTTGGTGTCGATGGACCATTAAACATCATGTCTGTCGTACCACCTGAATATCAAGTACATATGATGATTTGCAAAAGTCAACCATAATCATAAGAATGAAAACTATTTCAAAAGAACGATTAACAAAATCATCATCTGGTATCTCCATATGATGAATCTATCTAGTCAGAGGTTGAAATATTACAATTCCATTGTCAGGTACGTAACGTTTTGTACAAAGTAAATAACTGCAAGTCAAAGAAGTTGGAACAAATAGTGATCAATTATCTACTCGTACTATTTTGGTTCGCATCCGCCCACAATCTGGTAGCTATATCATCCTGCACGCGAATCTAAGCATCCTTTTCACGATGAGATGCTCGCAATAACCATTGTCGTTCGTCGTTCATTGATACCTCGTGAGGCGTTGGGTTACTCTCCTCATCAGCAATAGATATTCCAACGTATTCCATCTCATTTTGAGATTCTGGTCTAGTACTTATGAAATTATGTAAGACACAGCAGGCTATCACAATTTGGATCTGTGTGTGGAATTCGTGTACTGCATGACGGTCTTCAAGATGGGGAATCTGCCTTTCATAACACCAAAACAATGCTTAATTGCATTGAGCAACTGTACGTGTCGGTAATTAAACAGCTCCTTCATGTTGGCAGGTGCTCTCCCGGTTCGATACTCCTGTAAGTGGTATCGAATGCCTCGGTATGGAGCCATAAAACCGGGTGAATGTGCACATCCGACATCGACAACGTAATATATTCCTACACATTTGAATCAAAGTCTCATTGAGTGAACAATAAAATAATTCAAGCAGATGAAATAGATTGACAATTTCTTAAAAGATAACCAATACCATGTAGGACAACCAATGGATCATTTGATCGACTCGATGCGTTGTGTAAGACCCTCGCATCCGAAGCAGAACCTTCCCAACCGACCAATATGTATATGAAATTCATATCAAATGAACACGCCGCCAATATGTTTTGGGAGAGGACTCCCTTCTGATTGCGGAAGCTCACACGGTCACCGGCAGACACATGAGCTGGAATGTGTGTAGCATCAATTGCCCCAACGCAATCCTAGATACATCGGATAAATGTGTGAATGAAGGGCCGTAAAAAATACATATATAAAAATCTGTCCCACCATAATTAATACCTGAAAGTAAGTAGCCCAATTTGTGTTTGTCTAAATCTCAAAGGGAGTCGTTGGTCCAGCCTGTTTAACGAAAATTAGGTACAGAGATACAATTGCATCAGTACACAGTGAAAGTGTCGACTCACTATTTCACCCGATCGAATGAATCTATGACCAATAACGCGATTCCGAATATTGTGCCCCAATGTGTGTAGGAACATAACTAACTGTTCTTCAAAACTCACACGTCGAGTATCACGCATCATTGTCTTCTCGCGTAGATGGGTAAATAGTTTGAAGAACATCTCTCGATTCATTCTAAGTTGCATGACACAATCCCGTTCACTGACCCTAATGATTCTGTTGATGAACCTGACTCGCTTATCCTCTCCATAACAAGCCGACTGTTTGAGCATATATTCACGATAATATTCCCCGACAGCCACCACACAAGCCATCATCGCCCGAGCAACTATGACACTATCTGTATCTTCTCCCGAATCTTCACTCTCCATCGCCAACTGATAACCAACACTATAAAGTTCGGATACTCAAATTGACAATATTTAATAGTATTTCTCCCATGAAATGAGGAATAAACTAACTCTACAAGCTTAGAAAAATATTAGAAAATTTATACACTCAATCGTTCCTTTAATTTGACTCAGGGTATAAGTCAAGTTTTCTTGCATGAGAAGGTTTTTGGAACATCTGAAGTCCTTTCATATCCTCTTGTTCCAGAAAAAAATTGAATAATTTACATGGTGGGATAAGTTCAACTATGATTATATGTTAAAAAGTTCAGAACCCATAATTTTCTTCAACATCAGTAATCATATTTGAATCCCTTCAAAAAATTCTGAAGCTAAAGATTCCAATTGAAAATACAAATATAACGTCCCAAAATATGGTTTGAGGGTTAAAACACATACGATTATATGGCAACAACATGAAAAACCAGCTTCACAGTAGGTAGAGAGTTAAATTAAAATGATATATGGGCTACTCAATGTCATCTGAATATGTTGGTTATATGAGATGAAAATGAATTGAAGCACAAAAAAGTAAACTAAAACAAGCCCGTAACTTGATACATACCAAGAAACAAGCAATTCCATGTTACATGATGGAATGAGATCAACCAGTTGTCCTAATAACTGAAAGCATATTTTTCCTGTAACTTATGAATCGAAAACATGCACACGCTGACATGCAAATTATGGATTGATATGCACTAGTTGTCCTAGCATAATTTCATAAACTTCATCTGATTGGGAGCAACACATCAGATATGTAAATGGAAGTATTCATGGCTAATCTTAGCCATGGAATCAAGTACATTTCAAAGAGATCTTGTCGCCATCCAAACAATAGCACAAATTTTTATTTTCCCATATGAACAGAAGAGTAGAAACTTACCTTTTAAACGTCTCTGTAATGAACAAGAACGATGTGCTCAACAGTGTTTCCTGAAAAATAGAACAACATGAATTGGAAATATTCCTTCAGTTAAAATAACACACGACCATAATAGGCAAGTCCCGTCATACACCATTGAATGTAAATTAGACATCGTTCGCATATAGGTCATTGGCTTTTCTCATATGAATGAAGTGTGCAATATTAACTACCAGGTCATTGCGAAACCATACTAGATTTGTATAACAGATAATAGTGAGATTAGAGAAACCATACCAGATAAATTTCAAGGAAAAGCAACCATGCTGCGATTAACGAAATGAGAAGTCGGCAACATATAAATTCCACGAAACATCAACAAAGAGAAAACATTTTTATGAAGACAAAATACAAGGGAGGTATTTGTGAAAGATCATTTTAAGGCATGAAATAAAAAACGTCGTTTTAAGGCTGATCGATATTTGTGTTTCCCATCATCTAGGTCTGTGTGACCTTATCAACAGTTTGGATGATAAATAAACATTATAGTGGGCATTAGAAACGTTTCAACGATGTTTGCATTATCCCCACTGTTTCCCGTAGTGTGCTACACTTGAGCTTTGGATCTGCTTCACTTTTTGGCTTGTAACCTAAAACTAGCTAGCGAAACAGATGAAAGACATGGATATATAAAACACATACATCAAGGTGGGCCCCACAGCCCTTGGCTCCCACCATATAATTATACCAACCTGATGTATGTAGGGCCCTCCAGATGAATGACTATTGTGGCTTAGTTTGACACTTGATACACAAGCATTAAATAGTGGGGCCTAGCAAGGTTTTAACAGTGGAGATCATTATCCCCACTGTTTCCTGTGATATGATCCACTTGATCTTTGCATTCACAGTAGAGTATAGTTAATCGCATTCAGGGTGCATTGTTATGCACTTATAGGCAGAACATAATCAATCCCAAGTGCAAAACCAAAAGGCATAATGCAAGAAAAATCAAGTGATGTGAGCATTTGAAATAAGGAAAACAGACATGGTAAATGGATGTTGGTGATAAACAGGGGATTGTTAACTACGAGATAAACATATGAAACTGAAGGCAACACATTTCTCAAACCTCTAGCCTAATAATAGAACAATTGTAGTTCCTTACAGAGTAAATTATTGATGGAATATTTGCACTTCTTATAATAGAGGGCATAAGTATATCCCAGAAATGAAAATCTGTAACACAATCAACAAAGACTAACAGTTGGAGTCACATGGAGGACATCACAAGAAGATAAAACCAAGTTTCTGTTAGTTATCTTAAACATTTGGTATACATGTTTCCTTTGGCATTTTGTCAAACATTCGGTACACATCACAATTCAAAAGCCTCAAATACCATTTTAAAAAAAGATCCATTTAGTTGATGCGGGGGCATAACAATCCAACTAGCCCATAAGGTGGGCCACCTGTGTGTGAAGACAAGCGATAGTAACCAGTGAGTTATTCAGAGTGTCTACTGTTTCCATACAATGCATCTATCCTACTATGAAAATGAAACTGACCTAAACAATTTTCCAAACAATTGAATAGCATATCTTTCAGAATTTTTCAAACAAATGAAAATTCAGTAAAAAGATAAGCACAACATCATGATACTTCTTTTAATGGGAATCACACGGTGAAGCCCAAATTCACAAGAGAAAAGGGCCCCACTACTTCCATGACCATTCTGAATGCACCGATGGACATCATGTTTTGAATGGTGGAGTCTTCCCTATGAGTCGTTCATTAGATTTGCAGGCAAACGGAAACTCAGAACATGAAGGAGAACCCAAATATACAAGAAAGAACAAAAAGAATTTGTTGTGAAAAACAAAAGATTACAGAAACATAGTAGTAAAGAGGATTCATAATTCATATCCATGGCTACAGATATCAGAGATGAACATTGCAGATGATACATGTTGACAGATAATCAGATTTGTCAAACACAATGTCTCCAAATTCAATAGTCTGTCAAAGTTAGAATCAATATTGCGAAACAGACTGAAAAACACATCAGCCCTCAAAACAGGCTCCAGTTTTGGAAAACATGAGTTGAATTAACAGGATTCTGATGCAAATCCATAGTGTACACTGAATGTGAAACAGATAGAAATTTATGGCCATACATTGCTCCAAATACCTGATTTCCTCTCATTTGATTTTTGACAGAAAAGCAATGACAGACAACAGTAGATGAAGATAACATTTGGTGAAACTATCATCTATACATGTACTTTAAAAATCAGTAACATTCATGACTGGATGTCAAGGAAAACTAACAAAAGGAAATCCATCTGAGATATACCGTAAATAACACTCCAACTTCATAAATTGAACTTCTCATATGAACAGTCTATTACAAATAGTCCACATATATTCACTTTATGTAACAATCCAATAGGTACATTTTCCTGTTGTTAGGTGTATATTTGGTGTATATTACACCAAATATACACTTTCTGCAACCCAAAGAAACCCCAAATTGTACGGTTTGAAAGATAATCAGATTCGTTAAACCCAACATGTCTTAAAATTCCATAGTGCATCAGTTGGGTTTAGTCCATATTGAAAAACATTATGAGAAACAATACAGCTGTCAAAAGTGGATTCAGATTTGGAAAACACAGTTATGAGATAACAGGATTCTGATGCAAATCAATAGTCTAAACTGAATGTGAAACAGAGAGCAATTTATGGGCATACATTACACCAAGTACCTAGATTTGTTGAAAACCAACAACATAAATTTCATGTGAGATATACTAATGTAACACTGCAACTAGGTGAATAGAATTTCTCATAAGTACAAATATATTGCAATAAGGTCCAGAAACGTCCACTGTATGTAACAATCCAAATGAACATTCTATTTTCAGAAGAATGGTGACTAAGTCACCACTTTAACTACCAAACTATCATATATACATGTACACTATAGTAGAAATATTCAGATCTGTATACTCAAATGATAACGGTAAATTTTCAGCATAATCATAAGAACATTGATAACTATCATCTATACATTGATCAAATTATCGTCTATACATGTACATTAACCAAATGAAAAATTCATAACTGGATTCCAAGAGAACAGTCTATTCCCAAATAAACAAGAAAAATTCATAATTATCATGGCTACCTTCATCATACTATAATGTATACATCTCTATTTTATGTGAAATTCCAAAAGAATAGCTTATTCTCAGCAGAACAGAGACTAAATGTCCATTTTAATTTCCAAAGAAATCATTATCTTGTCAAACAGTCTAAAAATATCCACTTTATGCAACCCAAACAGACACCAAATGAGGACGATTCAAAGATTTTCACAATTATCAAACACAATGTGATCCCAGAAATTCCACAGAACCTGATTTCCAGGCATTTGTTTGATGAAAGTAAAAATGTGTGGACAGATATAAACAAAACAAAACAAAACAAAAAAGATGACATTGATCAAACTGTCATCTATACATGTACTTGAGGGAAGAGAAATACATAACTGGAATATAAAGAGAACAGTCTATTCTCACAAGAACAAAAACAAAAAACAATTCATAACTATCATATATACATTGATCAAAAATTCATATATACATGTACTTTATATATGAAAATTTCATAACTGGATTCCAAGGAGAACAATCTATTCTCAGAAGAACAATGTTAAATTAAACAACTTGCATCTATATATTACCAAACTATCATCTATACATGTACTAAAAAACACAAAATTTCATAACTGGATTCCAAGGCATACAGTTTATTCCCAGAACTATCATCTATACATGTACAATTCATCAGTAGAACATGATTTTTTATAACAGGATTATGATGTCCAAGTGTAAAATCCTGCAACAGAAAATTCATCTGATATATAGCAACAACAGACAAATCCAACAATTGATATACCAACACAGTAAACCATCTGAGATATACCACTAAATCTATTTGACATATACCAGAAAACCATATGAGATATACCAGAAAACCATCTCATTATAAAAGAAGAAGATACCATAGACTCAATCAAAACAAGAAAAGGAAAAGATTTACAGGAAAAAAGAAAAAAACAAAAGACAAAAATAACACCAAAATAAAAACATCTAAAATATATATTTCTCAGTACATGAAAATAAGATCGAAAAATGGCTAAATAAACTATGTACCGCAATTTGTAAGGAGTTAGCTACCCATAAGCAGGAAAAAGCAAGAATATTCAAGTATAACTATATGCTACAAGAAACACATGCACAGATCTCTAACAGTGTAATATTAGAATACTTAAAAAACATAAAATAAAGTCATTGAAATCTGATGACATGTTGGAAATATATCTGGGATATACCAACATGTGTAAATTCCATCTGAGATATAGCAACAACAGACAAATCCATCAATAAATATACCAACAACAAACTTTCATCTGAGATATACCAAAAAATCCATCTTAGATATACCGATATCTGTAAAACCTATCTGAGAAAACCAACATAAGAAAATGCAACAATATATATACCCAGAACAGAAAAATCCATCTGACATATACCAACATGTGTAAAATTCATATGAAAGATTTATACACAATGAAAATCCAGCATTAGATATACCAACAACAGAAAATTCACCTCAGATATATCAGAGAATCCATCTCAGATATCCCAACAATAGAAAATCCTTTTCAGATATACCCACTACAGAAAATCAAGCAATAGATATACAAACAACAGAAAAGGTACCTGAGAAACACTTGACTTCAAAACTATCTGAGATATACCAACAACAGAAAACCCATCTGAGATATACCAACAACATAAAATCCAGCAAGAAGACTTACTTAAGCAGATGCATGCAATGAAAGGCGACAGCAATAGGAAGCGAAAGATCATGATATATGACGTATTGTCTAAAAATTCACCCCCGCATAAATCAGAATGTCGAACAAAGTCGTCGTCCCAACGACATAGGCCAATTCCATATCGAAGGGCCTGTCTCGCCTGTGACTAAGCCGCGTACATCACAAATGTGCAAAACCACCTCATCCCTCTCAGGTGCAACACATATCAGGCCATACTGGAACATGCAATAGAAATCGGGGTTTACTCATAGAATTTGGGCGAGGAAGAGGACCTACCTCCACTGGAGAAGACCGTCAGTTCGCGATGGCAGCGCCGGCTCGACTGGTGACGGCCATCGCGACCTGAAACAGATTCTTATAACCCCATTTCACGCTAAAAATACCAGTCTCCCACTACCATCTCTTCACCCAAATCCCAACGTCTGAAAACCGATCCGGATTTCTTCCGTACGATGGAAATCGGGCATGGGACTGGTAGGGGGGAAAAACCCCAATCCAGCACTGATCCGCGCCGTACCACCGATAACCTCCAGAATCTAGCGACGTAATCCTTCGAAATCCAGCGGATTTTCTCACTAGTCGCAAATCCACCGCCCATCGAAACAGATGGCTATACCGACATTGTGGGATTTGAGGAGCCTATCTCACCTTATAAGGGCTACTCCATCGCAGGCCGCCTATCCAAACACGCCCTTACTATTATTCCCATGTGGTGCTCCAACTGAAATTTAGATATGCCTCAATTTTTGGTTTCATGGCTTAAAATGAGCTCAAAAAATAGATGGACGCTGTGGATAAGATATATACATCATTGTAAGTCTCACGGAGCTTTGGCACTAGCTAGTTGGCTGGTGTTGGGGTCACCAGCCAAGAGCGTCCCAGCACGCTATCCAAGCAACCATTCATGTGGGTTCCATGTGGCTTGGTGCATCACTTGGGTGGGCCCAAAAATGGCAGTGCAAACTCAACACATTACACGTGCAAGTTACATATACTTCCGGACTAGGGCTGTTCACGAGTTAAGCTAGCTCGAAAAGCTCACTCGACTCGGCTCGAGTAAGCTCGACTTGAATGACCGATTCAAGTCAAGCCAAGCTAATTATTTGAAGCTCGAGTTGAGTTCAAGCAAGTTCGACCAAGGGGCATTTCAACTCGACTCGAACTCGACCTCGACCTCGACTCGGCTCGATTAATAAATATATTATTTTATATATATATATATAATATATTATATATATATATATATATATATTCTATATATATATATATATATATTAATAAAAGTTTTAAGTTTAATTTTAAAAAAAAAACAACCCTAGAGTCTCTACCCGACCGCACGCCCTACCTTCCATTTCCCCTTCTTCTCTTCTTTGCTCACTGTCATCGCCCGCCCGCCCCAACCACCACCACCAGTTTTCATTTCAGCTCCATAATAGTATGATTTCAATTTCTTGAGATCTACTTCTTAGGTGAGAAATCCAAGAAATTTAAGATGATTTCTCTAAGATTTGTTAGAGCTTCAAGGAAATCCAATAATCTGATTGCTAAAGCTCTTTACTTGGATTTCTGTATATGTTCTGCTCTGTTTCTTTCTAGTACTTGGATTTCTACTGGTAAGAAATCAAGAACAGATCGGTTCTTACAAGTTTCCTCATCCGATTCAAAGCTTTATTTGATTTTTTCAGCGAGTTTTGTTTTGATTCTCTTAAGATTTTTTTAATTTTCATTAATGGAGGAAGTCAAGAACAGAATCCATTACTCTCTCACCCAATAAGCTCGAGCTCGACTCAAGGTAAACTTGACTCAACTCGAACCACTAGCTCGACTGTAACTCGACTGGACAGCTTTGGCAAACAAGCCAAGCTTAATGTTAGCTCGAGGCTAAGCTCCTTGAGCAGCTGGAGCACGAACTCGAGTACATCATGGGCAAGCCAAGCCAAGCTTGGCCCACTCGACTCACTCGGTTTGATGCCCACCTCTATTCCGGACCGTCCATTCTATGTTCACTGATATGGATGGCTTATGCTGCAAACATCAAACCTATCAGACAGTCATGTCCATCACCTCTTTTCAATCTCTTCCCCTCAACATCTGACCGTTTAAAACATTCATTTGAGAGCTACTAATTAGATGGCTAGTACAATCCGATCCACGTGTATTTTGATTCCAATCATAACAGCGATAGTTAGATGGACGGTCAAAATGATAAATCACTTTGCCACGTGTACTGTTGAGCATATGGGCTACCAGATTTGTTCTTACTACTCTACCATATATCCCCCTGTGGGGAGAGGGCAAGAAAACGGATGGCCTGTTGCACCCGCCACAGGATGTCCATGTGGCACGACGTGTCCCAGCTCCGTGGGGTCCACCACGATTTTTGTTTCATCCACACCGTCCATCTGTTATGCCATATCATTTTAGATCATGATCGAAAAAATGACATAGATTCAAATCTCAAATGTACCACATCACATAAAAGAGTGAATGCGTTCGTTGAAAACTTCCTACGCCCACCGTGATTTTTTATTTGACATCCAACCTGTTAATAAGGTCACCCAGACCTGGATGAATGGAAAATACAAAATAATCTTTATCCAAAACTTCTGTGGCCCCTCAGAAATTTTCAACGGTGGTTATTCAATCCCTACTGATTTCTTATTGCGGTCCAATTGAGCTTTAGATCTGCATCATTTCTTATTGTGGTCCAATTCAGCAATTGATGTTTTTAATGGTGGACATTCAATCACTAATGTTTTCCCACGGTGTGGTCCAACTGATATTTAGATCTACGTAATTTTGTATATCAAAACCTAAAATTATCTTTCAAAATGGATGGACGGCGTGGATAGAAAACATACATCATGGTGGGGTCCACATAGCACCGATTACTAGCCACGTGGCTGATGGCAGCGTCACTAGCCAAACCACGTCGGGATAACCTATGGCGGGCGCAACAGGCAATCAGCTTCCAGAAGTAAAAGGCCTATGGAAAATCTAATTACCGAGGTAAGTTAAATGTTAGTTATCCACCATTTTTAATGACTATGTAAACCTAAAATCTGGCATAGTGTACAGTAATCCAGACCGTCTAAATCCCTGACCTAGATTTGGATAGAACAAAATAATAATAATAATAATAAATAAATAAATAAATACAATAAAATCTTCACCTAAAGTTAACTATCTAATATGCTCCTTTCGATTTTGGACCACTCATGATTGTATTATTTACCAGTGACCATTAACTGGACGGTTAGGGTTTCTTGATCCATGTGATTTTAGAGAAATGCTCCATCTACTTCGGAAACCACAAGTTGGATGGTCCGGATAGCTATAGATAAGTGCCACATTCGAGGAGGATATATCACCACCATTTTTAAAACAGTCCATAACTCACACAGGAGCCCATCCCCTCTAGATGATATTTTATCCAGGGCTTTGTTTTGAAAGGTGTGGTGGCGTTTTCGTAAATTTGAGAAAGTGGGAGGTCGTTTGGGGAAAGGACAGCAAAAGCGGGTGGGACGAGGGGAAAGGGTTCGATTTTGAGAAAAACATAGCTACTCTGTAAGAGTGCGATGGATGATACGCAGGCACTTACAAATTACGTAGAAATTGCACACTTGGAATATAAATAATCAAAATAAACCGTTAAAATTATAGTAACCAATCTAAATGCATCATGAACCAAAAAAAAACCCTTGTATGACTACCTGACAAACGGATCGATGGACATTTACTGAACGGTTAAAAATAATAAAAATAAATCCAACGGTCTTATTTTCAGAGGTAAGTGTCCGAAAATCAGAGGTTGGAATTGTTCAACCAATCTGATATTGGGATTGTGATTCCAGCCAGTTTTAATTGAGTGCCTGCGTATCAAATGTCATATGCAGCCCGAGTAAAATCTTTTTACAAGTTGGGTTAGGCCTAAAAGTAGAGGGGGTGAGTGGTATAACGAAAAGAAGAAAATGAGGCTGGTTTTATCAGAAAACAGGGCCCATGTCAACGCCCTATTTAGGAAGAGAGGATAAGGTCTTAGGGGGTTGCATTTTCTATTTCTTCGGTCGGGGGGGCTTGTTGTTACGTGGGACAGAAATATGTGGGGAAACGCATCATTGTATCGGGAGAAGTGGGGCACGTTGGATAATGGTGGAGAAGTGGTGGGCCCCACTATCCGATCGTGATGTCAGCACGTGCGTATTTGCACGTGCAACCGTGCCTCAGGGATTGATGTTTCTGTAGGTGCGTCTACAAGGCTGGGCCTTCGGCCTTCAGGCCCACTTATATGGGGTGGGCTCTGTCCTATGTGTGATCCAGACCGTTGATCTTATGGTACTCACTGAAGATGGGGATTTTGATCGTGAACCATTCTCACTGGACCATTTGTTTTAAGCCTACCGATCGGATGGTTCCGATCCACTGTCGTAATTGCCAAGTGTAAGGTACTGATAGAGACAGGCAGGAAGAGCAATGGGCGAGGACCAAATGAGGAGGTGGGCCCCACCATGATGGGTCTTGTCTATTTCTGTTAAGGTCAGTTCGTTCTGACACTGAGCTGGGCTAGATCCGGTCCATTGCACTCCAAATACCTGTTCCTGCACATGCAGCCGTCCAAGAAAGGGCCTGGCTCTCAAGGACACCTTTGCTTATCTGCTTTTTCTCATAATGACTGATCAGATGCCTCACCACCCTATTCAACTTCGATCATACAGGGTGGGCCCCACCCTGGGCAGATCCTCCAGTTGAAGTGATCTTTCACTTTGGGCCATCTACTGTGGAGTATCCAGATGTATGGTCCTGACCTCAATACATATTGATATACCGCGTGCACCATTGGTCGCGGCTTGGGTGGATCCTGACTGTGGTGACCACCTTGATATATGTTCCTTACATCCAAGCTGTCCATCCGTTTTTTACGATCATTTTATGGCATGATATCGAAACTGAAATAAAAATCCAAATCCCAGGTGGACCACACCAAAGGAAATAACAGTGGTTGACCATTCAAAATTTCCTATGGACACAAAAGTTTTAGATCAAGCTGATTCTTGTGTGTCCCTTCGTCTATGACTTTATAACCTTACCAACGGATTGAATGGAAAATAAACATTTGGTTGGCCTTCAAGAAGTTTTTAATTGTGATATATATATTCAATCACCGCTACTTCTTGTGGTATGGTCTACCTACGATTTGCAGATACTTCATTTTTTAACTTATGTTTTAAAATGAACTGATAAAGATGATGGATACCGGATAGGGTGGACTTAAGGCACATACATTATAGTGGGTCCTACAATAACGGATTGATCTACCTCAATGGATCCACTGCATATGCACCTTTATACTTTTACCTTAGAATCCAACCATTGAAATTTTCTCATCCAAACGGCCAATTGAAGGGAGATAGATATTGTAATTTATAATCATTGCACTTTATACATGTCCCAAGCATGCCCTAAGGGCCTAGGTAATTTTCCATTGAAGGGAAATAGATACAGTAATTTATAATCATTGCGCTTTCCATATGTCCCAAACATGCCATAAAGGCCTACGTGATTTTTTAATTTGTTATGAAATATAAGGTAAATAAGTTATTATTATGATTTCTAAGTAATTATGGCTTATAGTTAACAGTCAAATATACTTTTAAAATGAGGTAAAATAAAATATAATTATTATATTTTTATATTACAAAATCATCATAAAGATTTCAAGATGAAACAAATAATATAATAAAATCATTGTTACATCAAATGTATGCGACATAACTATCAAATTACAGGGATAAATAATAATGACCCATTTACAACCATTTATTATTATAATTGAAAACCAAACAAACTCTAAAACTTCTTTCTTTCCATGCAACTCGGAAAAATATATATAAATAAATAAATAATCACCTAAAATTATTAAGCAATAGGTTTCATTTAGAGAAGTCATGAAAGCTATAAAACAGTAGCCAAATGTGGGTATTTACAACAACAGTAAATTAAGAGTAGGATTATTTGCAAACTAGCATTTTACATGGGTATGTATTATTACATGTGGGTTTCTAAAAATCTCTAAATTGCATAATTAATGGGCAAGACCATTATGCTAGTTCACCCTCATTTTGAGAATAATGGTGACTCATCTTTCTCACAAGTGGATCTCATGCACACTCTCCAAACCATTAAAATCATGGGCCACATTTTGGAGGGAGCATAAATATAAAACCATGCCGACAGATCAATCTTAGTCGCTAACAGTTATCAAATGGATGGTTAAAAGTAAATTACAGAGTGATCCAAATTCCAAGGCCAAAAATTAAATTACCTCTCTCTTTGCACACACAAACATATCTCTATTCGTGTGCACAAACATACATACAAATGTGGAGTCTAAGCAGAATTTTATCACCAAGATGGGCATAGAGTCCAATTGTGAGAGAGAAAGGTATTAAAATATAGAAGGGTGATAGCCCACAACGGCTAAGTGGGGCAACCCAAGGGAACACACAAAAGTAAGTAACACTCACATCTCAAGCAAGCTAAAAAAAACAAGGAGTGTAGCCTCGAGCGACCCTAGATATCATTAGCTAGGTTGTGCCTTTGCGGGAAGCACGGAGAAAATGCATTTGTCGTTGCTCTCCAATTATGGCTTCTTATTAGCCTAATGTCAAAGATATCAAGTTGTCTTAGCTGAAAGGTGGAAGATTTTGATAACATGCAAAGATTTCAGTTTGTCTGCATCAGTCCTTGAACATGGTATGAAATAATGCTTCTTGACTTTAATTTCCAACACTGTACTGGAGACTAGAATTTCACACCTCATTTCTAATCTTAGCACTTTATGATAGAAGCCAGAAGGTAAATAGGTCACTTGATTTGATTGAAATTCTAATAGCGGCTCATTTCAAGTGAGGCAAAATCAAAATATTGAATAAGCCCAATCTAAACAATTCAAAATCCGGGCCGAAGCCAACCTCAGGCCTAACCCATTGACAAGGTAGATTACATTATTCAAAAACTGGGTAAATTCACCATTTATCTTGTTAATGATAGCTTTAATTAGTGGAGTGAAAGACTAATTCCTTGGGCAATGATTTTTTATACGAGGATGGGACCGTACTACTATTGCCAGATGTGCCAAGCAAGCACCAGCAATAAGTATGGTTGAAGAGTCACTGCTATTTTTAAAATGGAGGTGAAGTATTTATTACGTGTCGAGCCATTATTGACCCATGCAAGATATTTAGCTGGACCGGAGCTGCTTTTACTCAGTGGGAGCACTTGATACGCAGGCACTCAGAAATTATACATGTGGCATCTTTAAAACCCGTAAAATTGTTTACCCAAGTCATAATCCCAAAATCAGATTAGCTGACCAATCCTAAACTTGGGTTTGCGCTATCACTTATTTAATGAAATTGGACCGTTATATATTTTTAATATTTAACTGTCCAATAAATGTCCACTAATCGGGTATCTAACTAATGAGATAAGGTAAATTTTTGTTCCTTGTGCATTTAAACTGGGATCCATAATTTGGGCAGTTTAATTTGACTGACATGTATGCCAGGTTTGCAATTTCTAAGTGCATGCGTATCATTGTATCATCCATGCCACTCTGCCAAGGTGTTAGAGTTTCTTTTGTGAGATCCTGGCCATCCAATATGGTGGCCCACCAGATTAACCAAACTGAGACCACACAACTGCTACCATAGAGAGAGCCACGTTGTACTTCTAAGATGTGTTTGTATTTCGTGTAAGAATTTTATAAGGTGGGCCTTATTGATCAATGGTCAGGATTGTCCTAAGTGATGGATGGTGTGATCAGGTGTATCAGTGGACCCCGTTAAGTTGTGATGCATTTAAAATCGTGTAATGGATAGTGTGCTACAACTGTAATTCACACACATTGTTTTAGTATAAGTGGGATTACCAAATCATGGAGCCTTAGGGAGAAAGGGTTTGATGGGTTTCAAACTCCTCTACCCTCTACAATAGAAGCTAGCCTACTGCGTAACTCTGTACGCTAAGCATACTGAGTAAACTCCGTGAGGCCCGCCGTCATTTATGCATTGTATCAACTTCGTTCATCCATTTCATCATGTATGGCTTTAAACCAAATATTAAGAATATCCAAATCTCAAGACCGTTGAAAAGTTCTTGGGGGCCACATCAGTTTTACATCAAGATGATATTTGTGTTTTCCCTTCATCCATATCTTTTTTATCTTATTAACAATTTGGATGAAAAATAAACATCACTGGGAGCTTTATAAAGGTTTCAACGGTGGAAATCAATACTTCCATTGTTTCCTATGGCGTGGTCTAATTGAGCTTTTGATATACTTCAATTTTAGCCTCAATCCTTAAAACGATTTGTAAAAATGTATGGACGGTGTGGATAAACCCCATGAATTCACAGTGGGCCCAACAAAGTTTTCTCAGTATGATAAGAGCTACTGAGTAACTCAGTACGCAATCTAATTTCCTCTACGACAGGGCCGAGTCCCCAATCCAACACCATTGACAGAAGCAAGAATCTCATCAGAGCTTCTCTAAGGGTGTAAGGAAAGGAATACGACAGCATCCGGCCTAAAGACTGCGGCATCTAGCCTATAACAATGGTGTCTCAATGAGGTACACCTTCTAGTTCTTCAAATCTCCATATCCAATGCATAGCTCCGTCCTTGCAATTCCACATCAAGTTTACATTTCTATCTGTTTGAGTGTTCCTGGCATTGCATGCTTATGTGCATGCATGCCTGCAGGTGTGTGAGAGTGAGGGAGAAGGAGAGATTTTTTAAGTATAAGTAAAGGGTGATTAGAGAATAGGAATTCTTTCAAGTAGAAGGCAAGGGTGACATATCTTGGCTTCTATCGTGAGTTGGAAGAAATCTCCAATAAAAAGAAAGAGGCCCTAACTCGGCTTATACAGTAAATCAGACCATTGTAACATTTTGACTTATGGCCAACAGATAGATGGTTAAGAAGGGAAGAATAATAATGCTTTGCATTCAACTAAAATAGTTCAAAGAATGATGGATAAGATCTTCTGATCTAGGAGGGCTTCGGCATAAGGTCCATCTAGTGTGGCCCATGGTAGGGCAATCTTTTTATATATATATAATTATTATAGAAGCATGGCCCCACTTATCAGAATTAAGAACACGTGGGCCCCATTTATCAGAAATTAATGAAAACCTGAGTATGTCTGGGACAGTATCATTGGTCCATCCTCTTTTAGCTTGGATTCACCCGTTATGTTTCCTCCTTGTAAAAGGACTCTTCAAGTTTGCTGGAAAAAAAAAAAAAAAAAAATCCAAGAAGGAGCTCACCGCATTCTCAATTCGATGGATATTGGCATCTCTTGTCGTAGAGACTATATACTGTGTGGTAGAGAGATCATAGAATTCTTTGAAGTAAAGGGAAAGGTGACAAGTCCTGGCTTTTCGTACGAGTTTTTATGGCAAAATAATATTTGTGTAAAAGGAAATAAAAGACCAGTAGTTTTTATGGCAAAATAATAATTGTGTAAAAGGAAATAAATACCAAGCTTTTACAATGTATGAGCTGGTTTCAATTATGAGAAGTGAGGCCACGCTACGCAATCCAGACCAGTAGTTTACTACAAGTGGTCATGAATGTTGTATTTGATGTCTTAAATGGAGTTAAATATAGGGTCTGTCGTCATCTTCGATAGTCTGTTCAATGTCATCTTCAATGGCATTGAACAGTGCTTGATCCCATCGATATTTTCTGGATTTTTTTCGTTTGGTCGTTGGACTAACTGGGCATTTTTTCAATGCCATCGACATGATTAGTTTAATGTCATCGATGAGTGTTCGATGCCATTGAGAATTTTCGAAAAATCATGTTTTATCTCTGGACAATTAAGGTGTTAGTTCGATGCTATCGATGAGTGTTCGATGTTATCGAATGATTACTTTTGTCACACCCCAAACTCAGAAATCAGGCTCACAAAATTTTCGATTGCCAAATCCGGTGCCGACAGCCTCCGTAGTACCCCATTCTCGGCTCCCAACGCTCATACGACAGATTCCGATCCTGGGATCCTACAAGGAGGATTTTCAACATGAATTGTTTCATAAGAAGCATAACCACAAGTATACCCAAATTATAAGAAAAATATCATTATCACATATCCACTAATATAATCATTTGAGTACAATACTGAAAAGGAAATACACGCATATAATAAATTCTCCAGAAGCTCTGCCGCACGCTTCTGCCCCAGCTCGACTGCGTCCTATCGTCACCTGCACGCATCTATCGTGCATAAGCTTATAAAAACTTAGATGGTGGTGTAAGTGTGTGCACAAGATAAGTGTAAAGTATTCAATACAATACCTTAATCATACAATATCGAAATTACCAACATGAATCATACAATATCAGAGTAAGTGAAAATACTGTAAGTCCATAAAAATATCATCAACCTCATCCAGGATATACAATGAAAAGACATAGTAAGTCAAAGTCATATATTAATAAAGTAATGTAAATCGGCTATGTAATGTGGAAACATAATGAACCGGATATCAGATATCGAGGATGCAATACAATATGCAATTCGAAAGAGCTACAAATACCATCAGCCTTATCTAGGTCATATAAATGCAGAAATATAGTAACCCAAAATGCAATATGCCGCGGATGTAATGCAATATGCGGTGCAAATGAAATGACCATGTTGGAGTGTGGAGTCGGGATGATAGTACGTAGTATCGCAGGCTAACAAGGGACTTCTATCTAAACTAGTCTCATACCTAATTTGGATAGTTAGACTCAATGTGGTAAACTTTTAATCTCAGGTTAGTCGCGCGCCCCAACCGAAATCTTGGCCATTACGAATGTACACGTAACAAATAGTTGCGCACCACCAGCTCGAGTGGATAGTGAATGAATGAGTATACAAATCCTGCTTAATAAGTCCACATATCAGTACTGTATATCTCTAAGATCATCATTGAGGTCTAGTACACTCCAAACTGGCTACCGCCCCTATAGGCCGCGTAGCCCAGTGAGTGAAAAAGACTTCACTACCCGCCTGCCAGCAGTATACCAATGCTTACCCGACTCGTCGATAGCGGACCCGTTTGGGAGCTGGTCAGACTCAGCCTAGCTATGCCTACTCCCTCAGGCGGGTATGGCGACACCCCCTCCCAACCGACCACGATACAGTGGGAGACACGGCCTCCTGGTATTCGGCACTCGGGCGCTTATGTATCCACTCGATCTCGACGTTGGGGCGTCCTCTGGTACCAAGAGGGTTTATGGATTTTCACCCAGGGCTATCTATGACAGCCTAATGCTAATAACAGATTTCTGATGTCCCATCTAGCCATCCATGATATGCCTGTTGAGGCTACGGCCCTGATGTCGCTAGGGCATATAGTAATCACAACACACAATGCAAGGTGCATGAGTCATACAATCCAGTCATGCATCAATCCTGCGCATACCGTGCGCTCATGTGAGATAACCTCCGGGTACAGTAATCACAACAACATTGCTGTCACATACTCATAATCGGTATCAGTAACCGGTATCCATAATTGGCCTCGAAAACGTGGACATTTAACCAACATTGCCTCCAAGGAATGGCCTACATAGAGCCTAACATAAGTGGACCATGGCCTCACAAGAGGGCCAAAAATACAACACCATGGACCTCACTCAAGAGATTAATACACATCACGATGAGCCTTTCACATGGGCCTAACATACATCACAATGGGCTCTGTAAGGCCCGTATCCTAGCCCGTACCATTCCGTAGTCTTCCGCGGTCCTCTCGGTCGAATTTCGATGATTCGCAATCTATTATCGGCATTTGTGCGTGACCCTGAGACGTATCTCATATTTCAGAGTCAGCTCGACCCGAGACTTTTACCCTAGCGACCGCGGCGTCACCACGGTTCCGATACCGCGTCTCGCGCATCGAGGTGATACTCAGGCCAGGAGATATGGGTTCGCGTTCAGTTCTAGAAAAACGTCGCTCGTGCGAATTCTGAGAGAATCTCTATAACATGTCACATCAATCAATCAATCAATCAATCCCATCAAGGGTCAAGTACATGTCAAATGCACATCACTTCACACCACATCCCTAAGCAACCCTATAAGTCAACAATTCCTTACACAACCCATACCCTTCTTACATAAATTACCCTAAAAGTCAACAAAGTTCTTACACACCCATCACTCCATCACCTATCCCTCTCTCTCTCTCTCCTTACAACCCTCTCTCTCTCTCTCATTTTCTCAAACTCATTTCCAAGCAACCAAAAGCTCCAACATATGAGCTTTCCAAACTCTCATGGAGAAGCTCTAATGTGGCCCACTTCCTACCCTTTCATTTCTCATCTCAACCATCAAAACTTCATCATCTTCCATTGAAATCAAAGCTAAGGCAATTACCTTTCCAAGGAGCCAAGAAGAAGTGAACGGTGGGTGATCTTGGACCCACATTTTTATTCTTTTTTTTTTTATATTTGTCTTTTTGTGATCTAAGGGCCCAGCTGGTAGGATCCACTTTGATGTATGCTTGTATCCAAGAGGGGACCCATAGTGGCGGGCCCCTCCGTCATCGCCGATCTCTCCCCTTCTCTCTTTCTGTCCCTCTCTTTCTTTCTCTATGATTAATGGCCCACCTATGATGTGTGTATTTTATCAATAATGTCCAACGAATGGGCCACCTTGATCTCGATTGGGGCTTACATGACCGGACAGTCACATAGGCCCGGATGAGAGGGAAAGACAAATATTAGCTTGATCAAAATCTCGTGGCCCACTACATGGGACCACCATGATGAATGTGGACGGTGGTTGGACACTGGATGGACGCTTTATATAACATATATATTTATCTATGTTTATAGTATCTATATATTATATTATATTATAATATTATATTATACTATATATATATATATATATATATATATATATATATATATATGTTCAGGTGGGCCACGTCCTTGTGGGACCCACCATGATACGTTTGCATCACCCAACACCGTCCAGTTTGCTGGTCGGTGACTGGACGCTGGTTGGGTCTCATGTATAATATAATATATATTCATATATGTATAAGATATGTATATATATTATTATATTATATTATAATATGATAAATGATATAATATAATATTATATATGTAATATTTATACATATTATATTAGTATGGATTTGCACATGTGGGCCCCATTTGGGACCCGCCTGTTTGGTCAGGAGATACCCACATGGTTTGCACATTGCAAATCCCGCCGTGTAGAGCGAGTGGCATGCACACCGTCCATCAACTCGAAACCACGCCAGGTGGTGGGACCACCGCCATTCACGTCAGCAATCCTGTGGGTCCCACGTGATATCCAGGCCATCCAGCTGGTGGGACCCACTGTTCATTCACGTCAGTAAGTTCTGTGGGTCTCACGAGATGTATATGGTATATCCAGCTGTCCAGATGGTGGGGTCCACTGCTGGACTAATGTCAACAAGATCTGTGGGTCCCACTTGTGGTATCTGTTGGGTCCAAACCACCCATCCACCATAGGACCATGTGATGTATTCCACTATGATGTATGTGGTGTATCCACATGTGTGGAGCCTACATGTGATGTAAGTGTTTTATCCCAGTCGTCCATCATTTGGACAGTGGGGTACCTCCATGCTGTATCTGTTATATCTCACACCGTCCAACAGATCTGGACGGTGGGCCATACCTTGGTGTTCGTGTTGCATATCCAACATCGTTCATCTGTTGCTGCCTAGTAGTTGGGGCTGCTTGGACGACAGTATGCCCTGTGGGCCACAGCGATGCATCTGTTTTATTTACACTGTTAAGTTTTGGACGGTGCCTCGCGTGGCGTGTATGATGCATGTATTTCACGCACGCCGTCCATCCGTTTGAGGAAGGTGGACCCCAGCATGATGTATGGGTATATCCCCACTGTCCTCCCATTTGCTGGGCTGGGACCCACCCCACACGTGTTGCACGTGCAGGGGTGGGGCCCACCCTAATGAATGTGTTATATCAGCACTGCATGGGGCCCACACATGATGTATATGTTTTATTCACGTTGTCCACCGTCTAGCAATGGACGGTGGAGCCCTCTAATGTAAGTATTTTACCTACTCTGTCCAGTCCGGGGGACATGGACCCCACCTTGATGCATGTGCTTCCTTCTGTGCCGTCCATCTCAAGGGTTCACCATGATGCATGTATTTCTCCAAGCCGTCCATCTGTTTTGCCAGCGTGGGACCGCCATGATGTATTTATTTCATCCATACCGTCCAGATTGTGTTGGACGGTGCTGGACAATGTTTAGACAGTGTTGAGTTACATGGATAATATTTAGATAGTGCCGATCACATTAATGAGCCAAGTACCCCTTTGTTAGTGGACAGTAATATACATGTTGCACCTGCCACTATTGAAATGATTTTAAATGTAATCCAAGCTCCCACCGTCCATCAGGACGTTGGACCCGCTGTAATAAATATGTTATATATTCACACCGTCCATTCATGTGGCCCCCACGTGATGTACGTGTTTGATCCGATCTGTCCATGTCATGCGACCCACTTAATGTGTTTGAGGCCCATTAGTGCGTCACATTGATGCAGCCCACTTGATGTATGAGAGGCTCACTATGATGTGTATTTAGCCCATGTGAGGAGGCCGTCGTGATGTATACGCGGCTCATGTAATGAGGCCCATAGTGATGAGTGTTAGGCCCATGTGATAGGGCCCACCTGCTTGAATCTGAGGCCCATGGGTAAGGCCCATTGTGATGTATTTGTGACCTATGTGCAAGGTCCATAGTGATGTGTAGAAGGCCCATGTGAGCGGCCCATAGTGTTATGTAGTAGGCCCATATGATGAGGCCCATTGTGATGTATTCGAGGCCCATGGTTGAGGCCCAATGTGATGTATGTATGGCCCGTTACGTTGGGTACGAATCCCTTATATAGGCCACTCCTTGGAAGCAATGTTGGTTGAATGACCACATTGATGGGAATGATTGTTAAATGTCCACATTGTGGCCTTCCCTTAGGCCCTTTGTTAAGCTGATTGTCGAGGCCGATTCCGATTGTCGAGGCCGAGTCAGATTGTCGAGGCTAATTCCAATTCCGATTGTCGAAGCCGAGTCAGATTGTCAAGGCCGATTCCGATTCCAATTGTCGAGGCTGATTGTCGAGGCCGAGTCAGATTATCGAGGCTGATTCCGATTCAGATTGTCGAGGCCCAATCAGATTGTCAAGGCCGATTCCGATTGTATAGGCCGATTCTGATTGTCGAGGCCGATTTCGATTGTATAGGACGATTTTGATTGTCGAGGCCGATTCCAATTGCCGAGGCCGATTCTGAGTATCGAGGCCGATTGTCGAGGCTGAATATTGAGGCCGATTATTGAGGCCTAATGTGATGTATATGCGGCCTGTATTTAAGGCCCATTGTGATGTATATTCAATCCGTGTTTAAGGCCCAATGTGATGTATATAAGGCCTATGTAATGAGGCCATTGTGGTGCATTTGAGAGCCAGGCGATGAAGCCCATTGTGATGCATATTAGGCCCATGTGAGAGGCCCATTGTGATGTGTATTAAGCTCTTGAGTAAGGCCCATGGTGTGGTATATTAGGCCCTTGTGTGAGCCATGGGTCCACTATATGTTAGGCTCTATGTGGGCCATTCCTTGGGGGAAATGTTGGTTAAATGTCCACATTGTCGAGGCCGATTGTTGATGCCGGTTATTGATACCAATTATGAGTATGTGACAACATAACATCATCTGCATGTTTGTTATGAGAAATAGTTGGCCATTGCATATGCCATAAGACAGGTTGTTCATGGAACTCCCTAATAGGCGGAGTTGCCCCACATGAGCGCACGGTATGCGCGGAATTGATGCATGATTGGACTGTGTGACTCATGCATCTCACATTGTATGATTATGATTATCATACGCCCTAGCGACATCAGGGTCGTAGCCTTCATAGGCATATCGTGGATGGTCAGATGGGACACTAAAAATCTGTTCTACATGGGTTGTTATAGATATCATTGGGTGAAAGTCCATAAACCCTCTTGGTTCTAGAAGTTGCTCCAACGTCTAGACCGAGTGGATGCATGAGCGCATGAGGACCGTATACCGTTAGGCAGCGTCTCTCAGTGTGTCGTGGTCGATTGGAAGGGGGTATGGCCTTACCTGCTTGAGAGGAGGGGGCAAAGCTAGGCTGAGTTTGACTAGCTCAAGAAATGGGTCAGCTATCGACGAGCCGGGCCCGATATTGGTAGGCGGATAGTGAGGTCTCTTCCACTCACCTTGTTGCGCGCGATGAGGCGATATCTGGTTTGGAGTATAATAGACCCCGGTGATTTTCGAGAGAAGAATTGTACTGATATGTGGACTTATTGAGCAAGAGTTGCATACTCATTCATTCATTCATTCATTATCTACTCGGGTTGGTGGTTCATAACTGTTTGTTACGTGTATCTTCGTAATGGGCAGGATTTCGGTTGGGGCGCGCTACTAATCTGAGATCAGGAGTTTACCACATTGAGTCTGAATATCCAAATTTAGGCATGAGACTGGTTTGGATAGAAGTCCCTTGTGGTGGACCCCGTAGCCTGCTATACTACGTACATCATCCCAACTTCACACTCCAGCTTGGTCATTTCATTCGTATCGCATTGCATCCTCAGCACAGCATTTGATTTACTGTGCTTCCATATTGTATAACATAATTAAGGTTAACTGTATTCGTGGATTCGGTATCTGATATTTGGCTTACTATGTCTCCCCATTGCATAACTGATCTATATTGCTTTCTCAGTATATGATATTGGTTTATTATATTTTTACATCGCATAGCTTGAATAAGGCTGATGGTATTTATGGGCTTATTAACATGTTTTCGCATTATTCTGATATTGTATGATTTATTATCATGCCCGTATTACTGATCAATATTTTCGCTTACTCTGATTACTCTGATATTGCTTACTTAGCACTTACCTTATGCACACACTTTCACCACCCACTAAGTTTTCTATAAGCTTATGCATGATAGATGCATGCAGGTGGCGTTAGGTTGCAGCAGTGTTGAGCTTGGAGCATGCAGTGGACTTCTGGAGCTTTGATTTTCGATATATGCATTTTCCTTTCAGCATTGTATTCAAATGATTATATTAGTGGATATGTGGTGATGATGTTGCTTTTGTGATTTGGGTAAACTTGTGGTTATGCTTCTTACGAGATAAATGTTCGTTGGAAAATCCTCCTTGTACGATCCTAGGATCGAAATCTGGCGTATGGGCGCTCGGAACCAAAAATGGGGTAATACGAAGGCTGTCGGCACTGGATTGGCGATCGGAATTCTCGTGAATCCGATCTCGGGTTTGGGGCGTGACAGGCTCCATAGCCTAGTCCTCAAATGCACCACAATGGGCCTCTTAAAATCATAATGGGCTGCGTCACATTGGCCTAATACACATCTCATGGGTTGCATTGCATGGGCCTATATACATCGGATAGGCCATGTCCCATGGGCCCCGAATACATCACAATGGGCCACAACCCATGGGCCCCAAGAACATCACAATGGGCCTCTCACACGGGTTCATTATGCATCACATCTAGGTGGGCCTCAATTGATGGCCGTAAATACATCCCATTGGGCCTCATATACATCAAGTGGGCCGCATCACATAGGCCACATATACATCACAATGGGCCTCTAACACGGGCCTAATATACATCACAAAGGGCCACATCTCATGAGCATTATATACATTACATTAGTCCTCGACAATCGGAATTGACCTCGATGATCGGCCTCGATAATCGGAATCGGCCTCGACCAACGGAATCGGCCTTATCAAACGGAATCGACCTCGACCATCAAAATCGACCTCAACAATGGAATCGGCCTCGACAAACGGAATCGGCCTCAACAATGGAATCAGCCTCGACAAACGGAATCGGCCACGATAATCGGAATCGGCCTTAACAATGGAATCGGCCTCGACCAAACGGAATCAGCCTCGATAATCGGAATCGACCTTGACAATCGAAATCAGTCTCGATAATCAGAATCGGCCTCGAAAAACGGAATCGACCTCGACAAATGGAATCGACCTCATCAAACGGAATCAGCCTTAACAATGAAATCGACCTCGACAAACTGAATCGGCCACAACCAAACAGAATCGGCCTTGAACAAGCAAAATCGGCCTTGATAATCGGCTTCAACAATTTGACTCGGCCTCTATAATCGGAATAGGAATTGACCTCGATAATTGGCATCAATGATCGATAATCGGCACCGACAATCAGCATCGATAATCGGCACTGATAACCAGCATGTAAACAAGGCGGGGTCCATAGAGGAACAACCGATCAACCATAATATAAGGATCGGCCCTCGGCCGGGGTTATATCAAATCCGATAGCGTGAAACCGTCTGTTTTTGGCGAATGGGGCCCACATATCTGGGTTAACCCACAAGAGAATTATGAGAATGGGCCTAACAAGGCCTAAGGGAAGGTCACAATGTGGACATTAAACCATCATTGCTCATCATTGTAGACATTTAACCGACATTGCTCCCAAGGAGTGGTCCACATTGAGTCATACACATATAGTGAGCCCATGGCCCCACACAAGGGCCTAATATACATCACTATGGGCCTCGCTCATAGGCCACATATGCATCACATTGGGCCACATCTCAATGGGGTCACATCACATGGGCTACATCATAACGGTTCGCATTACCTCAAGTGGATCACATCACATGGGCCGCACCAATGGGCCTCAAACACATTAAGTGGGTCGTATCAATGGGCCTCATATACAACATATCGGGCCTCACCATCTGGGCCATAAATACATCACAACGGGCCACACCCATGGGCTTCGAATACATCACAATGGGCCTCGCCCATGGGCCTTGAATACATCACATTGGGCCTCGCCCATGGGCCACGACGCTGGGCCTCATATACAATGAGTGGGCCGCATCATATGAGCCTCATACATATCAAGTGGGCCATATCACATGGGCCGCACCAGTGGGCCTCATATACATCAAGTGGATCACGTCCACGGGCCGCACCAATGGGCCTCATATACATCAAGTCGGGCCCACCCTTATGTATTTTTTGAGATCCGACCTATTCATAAGTTAACATAGAGGTAAATGAAGTGAAAGCCAAATATCAGCTTGATTGGAAACTACTGTGGCTCCTAAGAAGTTTGAATGGAGGATGTCACTCTCCCCAATAATTTTCAATGGTGGGGTCCGCTTGAACTTTAGATCTGATTCATTCTTTCGCCCATGCCGTAAAATGATATCTTAAAATGAATGGACGAAATGAATACAACACATGCATCATGGTGGGGTCCCCACCGTCCAGATGGACGGTGTGGATGAAATACATACATGAGGTGGGTCCCACGTGGTGGCCACCCTCCTTGTAATATGAAGCAATAATATTATATTATATATTACATGAGGTGGGTCCCACGTGGTGGCCACCCTCCTTGTAATATGAAGCAATAATATTATATTATATATTACATGAGGTGGGTCCCACGTGGTGGGACACCCATATATAATATAATATATTATTATTATTATTATTATTATTATTATTATTATTATTATTATTTTTAACAAATCCAGTGGTCCCCACACGTCTAGCGTCTGGCCGTTGTGGAAAAATAAAATATATATAATTAAGGGGCCCTGATCTGGTCGGTGTGGATCTCACACATCCAATCAAGTAGATCCACACGTATGGTTCTCTGGACAGTCGGTGTGTATAAACCCATACGTACATCACATCACGTGGATGGTATCCCACCGTCCAGATGATGTACAGTGGAGATACAACGCAGGCATCAAGGTGGGTGTCCCACCATCCAGATGATGGACGGCTGGGACAAAACACATACACATAGTGGGCTACCACCGTCCCAGCTGGATGGTGGCTACAATACATACATCTGGTGGGTCCACGCACGTGGCCCACCAGAGATTTGAATCTGCCTCATTCGGCCAGGGGATTAGATGGACGGCGTAGATATAAACACATTGATCATGCTGGGTAGGCCCACCACTTGGACGGTGTGGATGAAGTACTTTCATGCAGATGTGGTCCCACGTGGGGCCACCATAATGCTACATATATAAAAATATTAATATTATATTATTCTTTTTTTTTTTATTCGTTCAGACCCTGGACATTCTTGATGGACGGACAAAGTGGATATGAAGTACTTTCATCAGGTGGGTCCCACCTGTCACGTCTAGACGGTGGAGACCCTACACATGCACCAGGGTCCCATCGTCTAGCAATGGATGGACGTTGTTTGAAATACATACATCATGGTGTTGTCCACATGGTTTGGACAGTGTGGATACCTCACATGCATTATGTGGGACCCACGTGTGTGGACAACACACACACCAAGTGGGGCGCATGGCCGAACGACTTGGATGGACACATAAATCAGTGTCGTCCATCAAGGTGGACCATTACACAAGAAAAAAAATAAATAAATAAAAGGAAAGAGGGAGAGAGAGAGAGAGAGACGTGGGAAGGGGAGGGACCCCGCCATTATGGGCCCTCCCTATACAATGCATAAATCAAGATGGGTCCCACTATATGTGGGCCCTCAATCCATCAAAATCACACAAATCAACTCTAGAAAACACCCACCTTGAGATTTCTTCTTCCTTCTTCCGCCAATGCATGATAGAGTCCCAAAGGGACAATTTCAATGGTTAAGATGGGCTTAAGATGGTGGGATCGGGTGGTAAAAAGGTAGGCCACACTAGCTCTCTCCCTTGGACCTTGGACGTGGGTTGCTCTCATGGAGCTTGGGAGGAAATGAGAGAGAAATGAGAGAGAGATGTGATAGGTGAGACGTGTAATACGCGGCATCGGAATTGCGGCGACGACGCGGTCGCTAGGGTACAAGTCTCAAGTTGAGCCAACTTTGGAATACGGGACACGACTCAAGGTTGCGCACAACTACTGATAACAGGTCGCGGGTCGCCGGAATTCGAGCGAAAGGACCGCGGAAGCATATGGAATAGTACAGGCTAGGATACGGGCCTCACAACTTTTGATTCCATCTATGAGTGTTTAATGGCATCGACAAATTCTACACAAATTTTTCACAAAGCTGTAAATTTGCAGGATTTGTTTTCGATTTCGTTTGGGATCCTTTCCAATGCTATATATATGGGTGTAAACGAGATTGAGAGGTATTATAAGGGTTTCTAAATTGTCAATGGGTTTCAAAGGGTGAAGCAAGGGTGAGATTCGAGGTTGTTCGAATCAGGTAAGCTCTTTCTCTTTGTAATTTTTGCTTTCATCGTCATCATATGTCACTTTTTGCCATGATTTTTTCTTGAAAGGGTTTTTCCATGTTAAATCGTTATGTTCTCTTTGTGTTTGCTTAGTGTTATTGGATTGCTATCCTAGATTCATTTCTGTGTGCTTCCTTGGCCCCCCAACAAATGGTATTAGAGCTAACGTTGGGGCACTAGCTTGAATCTGAAGGATTAGTATCAATAGGAAACACTAAGTATGATATTGACAAGTACTCAGGCAAAAATAATTTTGAGTTATGGAAGGTTAAGATGATTAGCCTATTAACTAATTAAGGTGAAGATGGGGCTCTTGAGGAGTGACGACCGTCTATAAGTGACGAAGACTGGAATACTCTTGATAAAATGCCTTATCCTCTATCCGATTGTGTCTCACGGATGAGGTTCTCTACAATGTCTTGAGGGAGAAAACCGCAGCGAGTTTATAGGCGAAGTTAAAGGACGTTTATGCGAAAAAGTTTCTTGATAATCGCCTACACTTGAAGCTGCAATTGTTCAACTTCACAATGATAGAGAGTGGAGATGTGGAGGCCCACATCAATAGTTTTAATAAGTTGATTTACAAGTTGCTAAACATGGAGGAAGTGATCTATGATGAAGATCAGGCATGTATTTTGCTGAATTCTCTTCTAGCTTCATATGAGTCATTCAGGGACTCATTGTGCACTGGTAATAAATTCCTGAGTATGGACACCGTTATCCTATCCCTTTAGGGGAAGGCTATGAGAAAGATAACCGATAGTGTAGGGACCTCTTCTGATACATTGCTTATGAGGGGGATGAATACTGAGCGAGATATAGGATCTTTGCGGTCGAGATCCAATCCAAGGGCAAGGGCGAAGGCAAGTTAAAGTGCTGGAACTGTGGGATGACTGGACACATGAAGAAAGATTACATAAATCCTAAATTGAAAAGAGAAGATTATGAGGCTTCTTCCAGGGAGGCCAACACTGCCACGTCTAATGAATGTACGAGTGGATGTGAAGGTGATGTCTTGTCTGTATCTATGATCAAACACTTATACAATGATCGTAGAGATGAGTGGATCCTTGACACATGTGCGTCATATCACATGACTCCTCATCGAAGTTGGTTCGCCAGCTACAGAGAGTGCGATGGTGGATAAGTGTTTATGGGCAATGACATTACTTGTAACTTATGGCTGTTGGAACGGTGCACATCCAGATGTTTGATAGGACAAAGTGTACCCTGACTAAGGTGAGGCACATTCACGACATGTAGAAGAGTCTTATTTCTCTCAGTGCACTTGAGGCAATATGATGCAAGTTCACCGGATTTGATGGTGCCCTTAAAGTATCTAAGGGGGCACTTGTAACCATGAAAACACAGAGGCTCGAAAATCTTTACAGGTTGATCGGGAGCACTTCAATTGGTGGAGTTACAGTGGCTGTAGTGGATTTCACTTATACTCATATGTGGCATGCTCGTCTGGGCCATAAGAGTGAGTAGGGCATGAAGGCTGAGACAGATGCACAAACAGATGTACAGGAGCAGGTGGAGCAATCACCTGTGAGAAGAAACCCACTACGTGATCACAAGTTACCGGTAAGATACAAGGACAACTCTAATATCGCATATGTCCTCATTACAGATGAGAGAGATCCATCTACTATTCAGGAGGCTCTTGATAAGCCCGATACAAAAAAGTGAAATACGGCTATGGACGATGAGATTGACTCTTTAGACAAGAACTACATATGGGAGCTGGTGGAGCTTCCAGTGGGCCAAAAAGCGATCAGATACAAGTGTATTATTCAAAATGAAACATGCTATTATAAAGCTCGGTTTCCTAGGGGTCACCGCTTTCAGCCATAACCTCAGTTACTGCTTCAGGTGCTTTGTCACACTTCTTTTTATCCAACTCATAGCGTAGGTCAGAAGGGGCTAGTGCAACAGTTCCATAAACGTGAGAAGGTGCCAGCCTTGATGTTCTAAGTTGTCGGCTCCTACGGGAGATAAATGACACACCGGATGGCTCATGGAGCTCTCAAACCATTGGTCATGTCATTGGCCTGTCTCCTTGTGTGGGGTGGGATTGTAACTGCTCCAACAGCTGCATCATAGAGCTCATATTATTGTTTAACAACATAACTTATTGCTAGAGGGAGACAACTTGTCCTCCCCGACTATGAGATCATTGCATCGACCCCTCAGGCGCGGAATCAGCCTGCAGCTGGGAAGAGGAATCCCGATGGCTAGCGGACTATTCCGGCGGTGCGAGGTCGAGTGCAACAGAAGAGGCCGGAGCTTTCTTCTTCCCTTTTGCCATCGTTGAACTCCGGTGAGATAAGAACGACTTTCGATGTTATTCCCACAGATGGCGTCAAACTGTTGATGCAGAAATTTGGTTAGCCCTCTCTCGACCAGTGGTCCTTCACAAGGAACGGATAAGGAAGACCTTGGCTTGAGCGGGGGACTATCCGATGCCTAAGTCAGGAAAAGGAATCTGGGTCAAGTTGAGTGTTGAGAATTTAGGGCTAGAGATTCTGTGTATCGTTCACCATTAGAGGCGTCTTTATTTATAGTTTAGGAGAGGCGGTAACGTAGAAGAGATTTTCCTATTTAGTAAATGCATATTGTAGAGGGATTTAGGTTGTGAACTAGTAGGAGAATCTTCCGAGATCCTTGGCAAAGATCTCGGGATGATGATTGTGTCGGGATATCTTCCGTGATTTTAGGAGAAAGCCTCGGGTGGATCTCTCTTAGATAAAGTCTGATTATGCGGACCTACCGAAGGTGTGTAGTAGGAGGTCGAGGTGGCCTTGGCCGACCTGACCTGGGAGTGGTATGCGATCTTGAGCCATGCCTACTTGGGTCGTATCAATCCGGGACATGTCAACCTAGGGTGTGCCGACTTGGGTCATGCTGACCCGAGACACACTGACCTATCTCCTCAGTCGAGCGGTTGGGCTCTTTTGAGGTCTGTGGTCCTTATGGCCTGCTGGTGAGATGTCGAGCTCGACTTTATCTCTTTATCGTCTTCAGACTTGCTTGTCCGGTTGAGATGAACCGCAGTTACTGTTGTCTTCCTTATCGTTGTCGTCATCAATATTGGGCAAAGGAATGGGGCGTTCTTGACGAACTCTAGAGATCTTGGAATCTATGAAGTGCTCTTGTGGGTATGTTCCTCAGTTATGGACTCTGAGTAGGAGGCAGACTCTCATGGCGATTGAGCTTCTCGTCATTATTTGCTCAATCGGTTGTATAAGGCTCCGACCTGACCTTTTCTCATAAGTTGATTTGATTTTCCCATAACAAGAGTTTTCATGGTTGTCATCAATTTTGTTATTAATCCTTTTGTTTAATCGAAGTAAAGCAGTAATCGAAGGTAGGATAACGTCCTATTACAAGATTTCAAACTTGATTTGAGTCTTCTTGCACCTAACCTAGGCTTTTGATCTATTTAGGTTAGAAAACTAGGGTTTTTTCGAGCTTCTCCATTCTATACTCCATTAGCTAGTGATTTCACCCCTACAGGTGAGGACCATTCTTCTAAGTTGACATTTATTAGCTCATAATAGTTTTAGTTAGTGATTTTTTTGTATTGCATGGATGTTTCCTTCTTTTCGATTGTTATAATTTTGGTATGCTTATGATTCACATATTAGATGTGTTGATTTGATCACATGATTACTCATCCTTGTGTGTGTATTAACTGGTCGAGACTATTTCCATGAAATCATGAATATCTACGTTGTGCAAGTCAAGTGTTTGATGATTTGTGTTCAATTAAGATGTTGAGATATTATGTCCCTTTTGTGTACATGTACCTGCGTAGAATGTTATGACTTGATTGTTCAAGGTTGTCTCTGCAAATAGGAAGTCTGGTGACCGCCGCCTAGGGTTGGCCATCATGGACCCCTTCAATCATATCTTGGGTGGCAAGCATATATATATATATATATATATATATATATATATATATATATATCTATATATATATATATATATATATAGAGAGAGAGAGAGAGAGAGAGAGAGAGAGGAGAGAGAGAGAGAGAGAGACACACACACAACATGAGTCCCCTTATATGTGGAATCTGTGGTGGTTTGATCTATGGTTGTATGTATGCTATACTTTACCATAAGATATGTGGATATGCTGCTTTCGTGTACTCTTTGCTAATGTCTTGAACCATGAAATTAAAGTACTAAACTATACCTCCACATTTACAAGTGACACCCAAGAATTTGGGGTTTATGGTCATACCTAACTCTGCATTTCGGGGCGTGATAGGACCTAACTTAAATTCAATATAAACTGGGTTGAATCGAATCGACTCAGTGAGTGGACTCAGTCTAATTCCGTTATTTCTTCTTCGTGTTTTCTTCTTTTCTCTCTCTCCTCTTCTTTCCTTTTATCAGTGGTTTTGTACTAACCAAAGGCTAATTATAGCTAAGTCAACTCGTTTATAGTCTATTATCCATTCTCCCTCTCTCTTGTTTCCTCTCTTGATTCTCTCTCATTTTTCTCTCCTCTTTCTTTCTATTTTCATGTATTTCCTTCTTTCACGACGGAGGGAATTTATACAACCTTAGGAAGCTTTTGGAAATTTGATTTGAAGAGGGATTTCATAATAGGTTGTTACTTTATGGAGAGGAATGATGCGTTAACGCAACTAACGTATTCATTTTTTTAAAATCTCCATACGTTAAATAGAATCTAAGCTACGATGTGGTGGTCACACGTTGTTTCAATGGGCTTTTCGATGGATGTTCTGGATCTTAATTCAATGGCTATACAAGGGCAGTGGTTGAAGTTTTTGGTTGAGGAAGATGATTGCCGTCAATGACAACTTTTGATCTAATGTTGTTTTCTTTGTTCCAACGTATTTGGATGGTTCATATGATCCCCACGAAACTTGCAGTCCAAGAATTTCAAAGGTTTAGATGTGTTTGGCATGTGGTTCAAACGAAAGAAGTCTCAAGTGTCCGCCACACGTAGTTGCATGAAAAATGGAATCAGACACTATTTTATGGCGTATGCGATCTTCTTATCGCGTAACTTGAAATTGAGAATCTTTCATATATCCATTGGATGGTCTAGATCGAGTAAGATTTGTCGTTCCTAAAATCAAGTTGTAATCCATCCATGAAAAAAGAAGGTTGTCGTGGCAACCATTTTTATAATATGCCACAATCTGCGTGAGTCATTGTTGAACGACTGAGATTTACACGTTTGAAAGGTCTATATTAGTTGAAAAATCTACTTCCGAGTGAGGACTCCTTTAATCATGAAAAAATAAATCAGTAAGTTTCCTTTTCTAACATTGTGGGCGTGTTGGTTGTGGTTCTTAATTATCTACCCATGCACGTAAGCTCACAAACAGTCTTGATCTGTTGAATGGCTGGGATCTTTTGAAGGAAGGTTCTCCATATGCTTTGTGTGTTCGAATGGAGAAATCGAAAAGAATTCCTCTTTTAAATGCGATGTAATTTAGCATGCTTGGAAAATCGTGGTTTCTGATAATTCATGCACGTGATCGCGCACCATGCATACATGTTCTAACCTTCATGTGGTATGGGTCAATGCTTGATTGTAGGTTGACTAAAGATCTAGAGTCTAATAGCCCATTAATTGGATGGTTTAAATCATCACAAAATAATTTCAATTGACTTATCTAAATCAAGCGATTTCTCTGATTAATGCTTAGATCTTGCTCTTATGGAGCGAGGTGCATGGACTTTTATATATATATATATATATAACCGACGTATTATCTTTCAATTTTACTAACTATATGAAGCGTATAATTCTTCCCTAGAATTTGTGGAATCCATAAATACGTCTAAGTGCGTCCTGATGCGAAATATAAGCCGATAGATTCATTGGGGACGGCCCGTAGGTCTCAATGATAGTCACCACATGAATTTTAGGCAGCTCATTTAGTGAATATAATGTAAAATCTATTGGATGGTGGATATTATAAGTTAGGTCTTGAAATTGATAATGTACAACTCAATTTGACTAGTTAAACATTGCATGAGTTTCATCGCAATCAGGTTTATATAAATAAGTTTTCTGAAATTTAAGGTTGGGTGTGAACGTGTACATCGCAAAACACTGTGGATGATTAATGGTACATATGTAACCATTGGAATTAGATTTTAATGATGCAAAACACTTATATGTGTATTAACTTGGATTTGGCTACACTTGACTCCAATTGAGTTAATTCTATCCTGACTCAATGAGTCAAATAATTGACTAAGAAATAACTTGATAAAGGGACTGAACTATCTTGATTATTACAAAATTCATAAGAAAACATCTTACCTGACCCACAATGCCTTAGTTGCAACTCGCCTCAGCACTACTGTTCAACAAACTCACTGGTGAGTTGACTCGGTTCGACTTAGCAAGATTCCGTACAACTTGACTGTGTGTTGCAATAAAACAACGTTGGGCCATCGCTCCCCCACTACGGAAGGCTACTGGATAGATTTCAAAAAGCTCTAGACTTGGGCTCCACCCTGGCTCAAGTGGACTCAACTGAGTCGACTTGGTTTGGAGGATAAAAGACGTGTTTTCTCTCTACTTTCTTCTTGGTTTCTCTTTTTTATTTCTTTCGAAACTCTCTTTCGTTCTTGGTTTTATTTCTTCTGTCGAGGAGAGCTCTTGCATAGCTCTATAAACCCAAATTTCTGAGCCCAAGAAGGACTCAGTGTCGAGTCAACATGGAAACGTGTTTACGCATGATATTCTAATCCTAGTTACACATTATTAATGGGTTTGATGTAGGATACACACCATGGTGGCCCCACACAAACCTATGGTTGGCCTCCCATCCATATTGTTCCTCATTGCATGATGTACCGGAGCCATAGATCTATCTAATTTTTTACTTTACAGACTAACATCCCTGACAAAACCTACTAGACAATGGATTTTATATATACAACATGTTGGGCCCCATAGACATGATGTTTTACACATTTCATAGTGCATGTTGTTTACACCCATTTTCAATACCCTAATGTGGTGCAATAGGAAACCACCATGTGGTGACACCACGTGTTTGGCACACACGAAATACGTACTAGCACCCGAAGAGATCTTTGGTTGATCTTCCTTCGACGTTACGCATTCTATTATTAATGTAATGGAACAAACCCTTACGTATGCCTTTAGGGGGGAGAATCGTCGCATACCATGTGGTCACAATCAACGTGCCTCATTTATGAGGCAACGTACCAGGTACATCTTAAAATGACTTGCCATGAGAATAGATTTATCCCGAATCTGGCAATGATATTATCAGTGAGGCTATCTCTCATGGTCCTTTTAGAAATGGAATTTTTCTCAAAGACATTTGGAGAGACAATAATGATCGAGAATGTCCTAAATGTCATGAGATCAGACCTATGTCCAAGCCAATCCGGCTTGGGCCCGAGCTTAAGTTGGGAAAAACCATCTCATCGGCTAATCCCAAACTGTTGATTGATTGGGATAAAAAGAACGGGAGAGCTAGATGATAAGACGAGTCCATTTGATGATAAAGTATTGGACAGTTCCAGTCCACCCAACAATGCAGAGATCGGAAGAGACAGAGGGATCACCCATACATCTATGGGGTCAAGTTCAAATCAGGATTAAGAGTTTAAGAGATTTGGATGTGATAGATCATGTCCATATATCATTTCCAGCACTCTAAACCATCTTGCAATGAATGGTAAAAATGCTGGAGGAGGTCTAATCCAAACCGTGCAACAACTTGAAGTGGATAAGGTGAGCCATTTGCAGAGATATTGAGTGGCTGAGACTAATTTGGATGAAGTCCTTGGCCTAATTATCTTGATCAGAGGAATATTGACATATCTAGGCCTAGTCTTTAGTGGGCTACGAACATCTTTGTAACAAAATTAGCTACGAGAAGAAGATATAAGAAGCCAACAAGTCTGGATCTAGCTGGAATCTCTCTCTCTCTCTTTTTTTTTTTTTTTCAATTCAAGTCACCAATTTTGGAGCAATCAAGGGAATTCTCGTATCCATAACTGTGATGTGAGCACGGATGATCCAGAAGTAACAAGGAAGCCCATCGAGGGACACCACCTCGACAAGCTATAAAAGGAGTACATGAAGAAGAGCTCGAGTCCCCACGTCAAACACGTTTATCCACATTGTCATTTATTTTTCCTTAGTTTAGCTTAGTATAGGTAGCTACTACATAGTGGCTTCGGCTGCATTACTTTAAAAGTAGGAGTAAATATCCTCAACCTTAAGTTCTAGGATCGTGTTCAATTGAGTTTCGATGTAGTTATTCATATCAACTCGGTTATATCTTGCCGACCACATTCCTTGACCCCGTTCCAATAGGTGAATAAAGTATTTATCCTAGTTTAGTTTTGCTTTCGTTTGTTTATTTGGTTGATAATTATTTTGTGTGATTGTAATGAATCACATATTTCAATATTAATGAAGTTGACATTTGTTTAGTCTTGTTATGCTTATTGTACATTCTTGTTTGTTTGAAAGGTACACAAACCTAAAGACAGGTGGAAGAAAAAGTCTCAAGGCTATAGATTCATGTCTATGTTCAAGAGTCAAAAATAACTCATTTGGAAAGGTTAACCCTTGCCATTTCACAAATTGTCAGAATGAAGCAGACGATGGTCAAGAGAATAATTGGACCTGATCTAGTCTTCAATCTATCCATTTGGGCACAGGGACGCTAACAATTCAATTAAAATATGAGTTGAGCAGACTTTGGAACGCCCACTCACTTACACGTGTAGTAATTTGATTGAATCGTACCAACACATGTATCGTAGAGTATATCAGTCTGCATTAGGAGATGTTTAGAAAAATGGACACGAGGTTGTTTTACCCCACAAGTATATTTCTCACGCCTCTACCTCTACTCGTGCGGACACGTATCCCATGCCAAAGCCTTTCACGAGATTATGCAGCAGGGGAAGCTAGGTGGGGCCCACCGTGATATCTATGAGAAATCCACCTAAATCATCCATTTTGTCGGATCATGTTATGATACAGGCTAAAAATAATTAAGCAGATCTAAAACTCAAGTGAGCCACATGATAAGAAAAAGTGCCTGGGAAAATGCCTACCATTTGAAACCTCCCTAGGGACCACCGTTATTTATATATGCCATCCATATCTTTGATAAGGTCACTCAACTTCTGTGGCCCCACAAATGTTTCAATGGTGGACATGTTTCAATGGTGGAAGTTCAATCCACATTAGTTCATGTCGTGAAGATCTACCTTATTCTTGGGCGCAAACCTAACATGATTTGGAATAAGGGATGGATGGAGTGGATTTCTCACAAAAATCAGGTGGGCCCCACATAGCTTTCCATTGATTTTTGAACCCCGCCAAACATGATCTCTAATAACGGATGGATAGGGTGGATTTCACAAAACAAATCACGTAGGCCCCACCTAGCTTCCCATAGTAGAGGGGAGCGGACCCGGTTCGGCTAGGGACAAAAGGCCAGCCAGCTAGCTGATGTCAAAGCTCCGTGTGCCTACTATGATGTATTTATTTTATCCATGCCTTCCATTCATTTTGCCATCTTATTTTAGGGCGTGTACCCAAAAATAAGGCAGATCCAAATCATAGGTGGACAACACTAGGGGAACAATATTGGTTTAATGCCCACCATTAAAAACTTCATATGGTCCAATATAATGCCTATTTGCCGGGAACGGATTGGCTACTCCCCTGACACCAGCTCCGTGGCTGGTGTTCGGTGCTTTGTGGGCCTCACCATGATGTATGTGTTTCATCCATTCCGTTCATCCATTTTTAAAGAACATTTGATTGCTTGATCTCAAAATTAAGGGGGGTATAAATGTCAGGTGGACCACACCACATGAAAACAATAGTGATTGGATATCAACCATTAAAATCCTCGTATGACCTACTATACTGTTTATTTGACATCGAATCTGTTGATTAGGTCATACATGCCCAGATTAAGATAAAAAACAAATATCAGCTTGATCCAAAACTTTCATGGACCCCAAAATGCTTTTAATGGTCGACCCTCATTCAACACTGTTTCCTGTAATGTGATCCACTTGAGATTTGGATATATCTCATTTTTGGACTCATACAGTAAAATGATCTGTAAAAACAGATGGATGGCATGGATGAAACACATACATCATGGTGTGGCCCACATAGCACCGATCACCAGCCATTGGCTGGTGTCAGGGGGAGTAGCCAATCCGTTTCCCTATTTGCCATCCAACTCGTTGATATTGTCACACATACCTGGATGAATAGAAAACATAAATGCCTATTTGCCATCTAACCTGTTGATAAGGTCACACATACTTGGATGAAGAGAAAACATAAATGTCATATTGATCCAAAAATTCAGTGGACTCAAAAGTTTTCAACGGTGGCATGCTCATTCTCTACTGTTTTCCATGGCATGGTCCACCTAATACGTGAATCTGCTTCAATTTTGGCTCATTACCTAAAATGGGACACATCTTTCTCGAGAAATCCTTTCATAAGAAGTTGGTTTGCTGGGATACTAGATATGGCCATTATACCATTCATTTATTCATTCGGAGAACTCATTTTACGACACTAGGTAAATCCAAAACTCAAGTAAGTCGCGTGATAGGAAACAATGGAGACAATGACTATTATTTGAAACATACTTGTGGCCATAAAGTTTCATATTAGCTTCAGGAATAGCCTTCTAAGTGGACTGGATGGGATATAAACATTAAGGGCCTGAGTGTGGAATTGGAACCCTTGGATTTGAAACCGCTTGGATTTGCAGTCGTCCCGTGTGTTTGGCACCGCTGAGTGTGAATCAACTTTAAATCAAAAGTACCTAATATATTTACTGGGGTTTGAATTTAATTACTAAATCAGCTTTAATATCTTCAATTAGTGAGATGTGTAATTTTTGACATAATGGTTGTGACAAGCCTACTGGAATATATGCTTTGCGTGAAAATAATGAAATTCCAAGTCTCGGGTGGGCCATAAGCACAAGATCATGTTTGAGTGACTAACCAACAATTTTTCATCGTTGATTAACATGGACAATGTTTGGACGGTGTTGATCGTCATTAGTGGGCCATTCACCTAATAGAATGATGGTATAATGACACACGTGTTACATCTGCAACTATTGAAATGATTTTAGGTGTAATCCAAGCTCTCACTGTGGATTGCAAACGCCCCTCAGAGAAGAGATTTGAAACCCCCTTCTGCGGAATAACAAGGAGATTTGAAACCCCTTCAAATCCCCTCCAATACGTGGGGCCAAATGACCCCTAAGGTAGATCCAAGAAGGTTTCAACGGTGGGTATGACCACCTTGAGTTTTGGATCCAATTTATTTTTTTGTTGCTCCCATCCCAAAACGAATAATCATAGTGTGGATTTATCACAAACATTACGATGGGCCCCAACTAGTATCCAAGGTTGGAAATTCATGGAAAGCCTTTAGTGGAAAATCCGCTCCCTAAAATGAGCGGAAAAAATGAATAGACAGCTTGGATAAAACGCATGCATTATGTTGAGGCCACATAGACACCAGTTATCACTAGGCAAACCGCGTCCGGATGTATATGTTATATCCACTCTGTCCAGGACACGGATTAGTTGCTGACAGGTTGAGCAGCGAGAGTGGCTATTGAAGTGACGTCATCAAGTAATGTGGGCTCCACCATGATGTATATTTTGTATCCACCCTGTCTATCTATGTTGAGAGATCATAGTAAGCCATGATACAAAGAATGAGTCAGATCCAAAGCTAAAGAGGATCCCACCATAGAAAACAGTGGGGAGAGTGACGCCCACCGTTAAAAAGTTTTAAAGGCTAGGAAAGTTTTCGATAAGCTAAAATTCTTGTTATCCTTTCTTTCATGTCTGCGTTAACACATAAACAGTTTGGATCTCAAATAAACATAATGGTGGACCTTTGGAAGGTTTCAACGGTGGGCATTATTCTCCCCACTGTTTTCTGGAGTGGGGTCTACCCTAGCCTCGGATCTGTCTTGTTCTTTGGACCATGCCCTAAAATGATCTCTACAAATGTATGGACGGTGTGGATACAACACATACACCATGGTGGGGCCACATAACTTGGTGACGTCACTTCAGGAGCGAATCTCGCTACTCAACCTGTCAGTTTAGGACACGAACCCAAACATGGTTGTGTGTACGCTCGTAATGTGATGAAGAATCAACGGTCCACTTGGGATTTCCCGGAAATTAGTACCAAAAAAAAAAGAAGGGCATTCGCAAATATTTTGGCGGGCAAGGATACTGAGCAGTCTATCACCCACTGAAGAAGAATTCCCCTTTTTATTCCCAAATATCTCCACACCTTGGAATTTTCGAGCAAAAATCAGGTAAAAGAAAAAACTCATTTCTTCAATTCTGTCATTTTTTCTATAGCTGAAACGGGCCGTTTTCGAATTTGATTCTTCCGTAGCCGAATTCTCTCCGCCTCTTCCCATTATGAACGAGGCTTTTGCGATTCTCAGAACGAAAATCAACTGAGAAAATCAGGGCGATTTTCGGCCCTGATATCCCCATGGCGGGACATGTCAAATGAATAATCTGTTTCTTTGAGTTCTTTTTCGCCATGCATATATATATATATATAATATATATATATATATATATATATATATATATATAATATATATATATATATATATATATATATATATTTCTTTCGATTAATACTTCTGTTGCAAGAAAGATGAGCAGTTACAAGAAGGGCGGAGACTTCCTAACCAAAGAGAATAACAAAAATCCTTTTGTTAGGCCATCTGCTAAACCACCATTTTCTGTACACAATATTCATGTGGGTGTGTTCATGTTCACATCTATACAGCTTGGTGTGTGTTGTGAACATGCCCACATGCATGCTGGTGTTCCATGTGAGAACTTCCACACATGTTTGGCATTGGCACATTTGAAGCTGTGTGTGAGGGCTGGGCTAACCTCGTATCAAATTTGTAGGGGTCGTTTGGATGCCTGTAAATGGTTTAAGTTGTAAATGATTTACAGGTGTAAATCATTTACAGCTTGTCCTGTTTGGCTTTAAGCTGTAAATGATTTACAGGTAAATGATTGTTTGTGTTTGGGTAGCCTATAAATTGTTTAAGTCCTGTAAATGGAGAGCCCGTAAATGAAATCCAAACTTTTGGCTTGTAAATGAGAGGGGGTAAATGCTGTAAATCATTTACAAGCTGTACATGATTTACAGGCAAAAAAGGCCATCCAAAATAGATTGTAAATGATTTACCTATAAATCATTTACAGGCATCCAAACGGCCCCTTAGTTGACCATCTGCTAGCCCATCATTTTCTCTACACGTATTCATGTGCGTGTGTTCATGTGCACATCTATACAGCTTGGTGTGTGTTGTGAACGTGCCCACTTGCATGCTGGTGTTCCATGTGAGAACTTCCACACTTGTTCGGCATTGGCACATTTGAAGCTGTGTATGAGGGCTGGGCTAACCTTGTACCATACTTCTATGTATATGTTATGGTGTCTATATATATCCACATCGAGGCAGCCTTTCTTCAGTGACTCTTAACTCTTCTATCGACATGTATGTAGGGACATGATTTGATTCATCTGTTGACTTTGAACATATGTGGAAATGCATGTCTTCTCTGCTTGTTTTGTTCTTTGATCATGCTATACTCACTAAGTTGGGAAATCTGAACTACACTTAAAAGTCTGGCGTTAGACCATGGCGTGCTATTGGTCCTCTCATCATCATATACGTACATTCTGGCAAAGTCTTCATCATCACTTGGGAGGTAAACTTTCAGTAATCCAAAGGATTGGAAATGGAATGTGTTACAACCAGCTACAGATTCATCTACGTCCAAGTTCAGCCACTATGTCTAAGAAGGTAATGTCATATTTATGCACATGACACTTTTGTTGTAAAACCCTCTCTCTCTCTCTCTCTCTCTCTCACCCTCTCTTCCCTTCATATTTCTGATTCATGATGTTATTGCTATATTGAACACTGACTGTACTGTTGCCTAAATCTTCAAAAAAAAAGAAAAAAGAAAAAAGAAAAAAAAAAGTATGTTTGCCTAACACTTACATGAAAAGAACCTCAGATACAGCCACTTCTTGCTACTTGCTAGCCTTTTGATTTAAACAGCCAATTTACAACCCAAAATTTCAAACATGTCAAATAATGGCAGAAAAAAGAACATAGTAAAAGTAATAACTGTTATTAAGCTCACATGATCTGGTTAATGAGTTTCGCAACAGCGAATGATATGATGAACATCACAATTCAGTCACGTACATCAAGTTTTAGGCTGATCTGTGCTCTTATGTTGTACCATGATAAAAAGACAAATGTCTTCTATTAGAAATGCCAAAAGTCAGATCCGTTGCTTTTTTATGCTGAGTTATAAATATAGAACAACATAAATGGTTCAGATTATTAAATGGAAGTATTATGACATAATTCATATTGTTCGGATTCATGTTGGAAGTTATGGCATATGTTTCATAGTGGCTGCCAACTCGATGCACCCTCCTTTATCCGGGCTGGGGACTGGCAATAAGAGCATAAAACTCACACAGGGGCAATGTAATAGACTATTATATAGGTTGATTACAATCAACGAGTTATGGTCTATAAGGGCAAGGGAATGCTCAAAAGGATGTGGGTGGAGGTAGTAAGAGAAGATTAGATGACCTATGGTCAATGTTCAAAGTATCGGCATCGCTACAAGTTTTGCTGGTCGGGGATACGGGAACATTATTGATATCGCTGATAACCAGAAATGCGAAAAAACATGGGAAAGCAGTAGAATTTTCAGTGACACTTCAGGAGATGCTAAAATACACATAATTGAATATTTAGGAATAAAAAAATTGCAAAAAGAATGTATACACAATAAGTTTCCATTTAATGGGGGCTTAAAAGCATGTGTTGTTGTAAGAAGCAATCTAACAATCCCATCCATCCCATTTAACCTCCAATCATCCATCCAACCTTCCATCCAAACATCCATCGGTATTGCAGAATATCGACAACTCATGATATTTTGCAAAGAAATCATCAACAATAGGACAGGAAACAAAAGATTGTGGTCTTGATATTGCGCATGTTGCGATAACGATAATATTGTGATATTATCAATATTAGAAATGACAAATTGAAAACTGCATACAACAATGCACTCATAAAAAATTTGAAATAGAATTTTTTAATAAACAAACTTTTTGTGATATCTCTATGTTGATGATATTATTGAAATATTGCCGGTGCACTTGTGATAAAGCGTCACCTAGAATTTACACAGTCGAAAATATTGGCATATCAATACATTAGCAATATAAGCGGCGCCCGGAATTTACACAATTGAAAAAATTGGCAATATCGATTCGTTGGTGGTACTTAGCAATACATTATTGATGCTTGGAATTTCGAATACTACCGGTGTTATCGGTATCGCTACCGGTGTTGTTGGTATTGCCAACTTGGAGATAACGATAATATCGGAGATATTTCGATAATATTAGAGATAATTCAAATAATGCCTATGGTCTAACCAAAGTTGTGGCCCTTGATAGAATGGAGTGCGTAAAAGGATTGATGTACCCGACCACAAATAGTTGGGATAAGGCTATGATGATGATGATGATGATGATGTGATGGCGTAAGTCAAATTTTACAAGGCCCTCAAATTGTGAAGACTCACAACAAGTATTAGTAAAAGTTCTCTAAAAAATAGTAGCAAAAGTTTACTTCAAGCAAGTCCTTTTTCCATGACTGTAGCATGAAGGGCAGGATATGTTGAAAAGACCACATTTTGGGTGCACTGTTTTGAAGTAGCCATTTTGTAAAGTACTAAGTACATGCTAGGGAATTCTGGATGGTTTATGTAACCTGCAGGCAATATGTTTTCAGGTTAACATTACTCGTTCAAGTAATAAGCTATTTTATTGTAAATATTTTAACAAGTGCTTATTAAATTTATCAGGGTTACTGTAACCTATCAAGTGGTTTGGACTTGGAGTCGGACTTATCAGAAATTGGTCATACAACAACTTCTCAAGGTTCTTCAGTAATGTCTTTTGAAGTTGAGAAAGCCATGCTCCAGGATGTTCCCGTGGCTTCTCCCAAAGTAAAGAGAGAGATTCTTCGAATGGACGAGTAATGCTCATTGATGGAACATCAATCATGTATAGATCTTACTACAAGATTCTAGGTGTGTTTTAAAGCTTCTCTATTGGTTAATCTTCAATGATGTGAAATTACTGCCCATAGTTTGCACTACATGTATTTAACATCCAATTTGTTTGTTTGTTTGTTTTTATTTATTTATTATAATATCTTTGATGCATTGTTTTAAGTGACGAAATTCATTATGTTGATTTTATCCATGATTATCTTACATATGACTAGGTTTACCTTGAGTTTTGATACCTTTTCTTTTGAACGGTTTCAAGATTTGATATTTTGCTCATTCATCTATATTATTACATGTCTCCAATATTTTTGTGGCTTACCTATGTAATAGATAAAGCTGCCTCTGTGATGCTCCTAGACTTGGTGATAGTTAGGGCAACAAGCGTATTTTTTTTATTTTTTATTTTATTTTCTTTTTCGAAGTAGGTAATGTATGCACTCAAACATGTGACCTCAAATCGGATGGGGGAGTTTGAAGAGATGGTTCTATTTCTTGAGATGTTAGCAAAGATATCCCCACTACTTCTGGAAGTGGATTCCTTGCGATGGTGCAAATTGAAGATAGGTTCTATCTATCAATATTTGTGTGCGGGTGAAGATCATTATGAGATCGCGACAACAACATATCTATGGCATTATGGTGCTCCATTTAAGGCATTTAAGGTGGCGGCGTTTGGTTGGCTAGTAGGCAGGAATAAAGTACTAACAATAGACAATCTTTGCAAGCGGAATATGTATCTCCAAATGTTTGCTTGTTGCGTTTCAAAGATGTAGAATTAGCGGATCACTTATTCCTTCGTAGCGTTTTTACCAAAGAGGTCTGGGATCTTGTTCTATAGTTTCTTGGGGTTTTGTGGGTGTTCCCGAAGACAATTGGGGAGTTTCTCATAGCTTGGCATGGCGGGGGATAGGGAAAGAAGGGAAAAGGCGGTGGCAATCAAGCCTATTAGCGACTCTATGGGCCTTATGGTGGGAAATGAATCAATGTTATTTCAGGAGCAAATTGAGTGGGCCGGTGCAAGTATTCTATAGGGCAATTCTTAATATAAAGGTTTGGGCGTAAGTGTAGTTAGTTTTTTCTTCCTCTTTCATATTGGGGGAGTTTCGTTGGGTGTTGTACTTTTGGATATTTGTATTTTTGTATTTTTGCTTCCTTTGGCCTTGACCTTTTTTAATATATCATAATCTTTAAAAAAATGGATTTGGAGCCTTGACTTTGAAATTTGAGGGAGATGAGTCGAGTTGTGGAAAATTGGAAAAAAATAAAAAATTTCCAATTTCTCGCAAATCGGTTGCAAGCTTTGTGTCCAATCACAAAATCAAACATGTATGTAACCTGATCCAGTGATTCTTCTTGTACTTTTGAATGTATTTCTTGTGTTTCCATACATTTCTTCTTACATTTATAAATTATATGAATGAAATTTTAATATACTTGCATCAGTTCAGTCAGACAATGTATGGAATAGGACCCCATAAAAAGGAAACCTATCATGTGCACTTGGTTTTTTTTTTTTTTTTTTTGTAATGTTTTAATTTTTAAGTATGCATTGATGTCGTCATGCCCCGCACTTCGGATACAGAGTTTGCACCCTCAGACCCAAGTTACGGTCCATAACTCGTACACTATACATACATAAATCTACCCATCATACAGTTATTAAGAGGCATAATTACATGTATTCTATATCATCATCACATTAACATTCATACACCCAACTGTTTCCACTTAACTTATTAATAACACTGTTTATAACATTCTCGTTCATAAAATAAGCTATCAAAAACACTCTAAGTCTACCCATTTGGGACTTTATTCAACATAAATAATCAACCTTCGTCTAAAAAGGTTATGGCTATAAACATAATTCAAATCAAACCAGCAACAATTAACATGAATGGAAACTAAAACTCCTAAAATAAATCTTAAAATCAATTCAGCCGTCTAATGCAGTGAGCTCGTCTTCTGCCAAATTGGTCTTGAGTTTCATCCACCAACTTGGCTTCATTTTCCGGTACCTGATTAGATCATCCAACATCATCCGTCTCTGTACGGTTGTTAATTCACAACGTTAGTTGTCCAGGCTAGTGAGTGAATCCAACATTGTTCACGTAGCACAATATAAGACAACACAATCAAACTGAAATAGTGTGTATGCGGTATGAGCATGGATGCGGAGATTTCATGATATGCATGTCAAGTGGGATGATCGTCCACTTGCTTGGGTTGGATATCCGTCAACCCGAAAACTGTACCCTCCAGACGTCCACCATAGGTAGGCATGGGCAATCTGTACCCGTCAGACATCCGCCTAGGTAGGCATGTGTAATCATACATCTACTCTATGAGTAGGTTTCCATTATTGTGGGTATCTGGTAACGAATCTACTAGGCATAACCATCCAGGGAGATGCCTCAGGAACTCAAGGCACAAGGCTTGCATGTATTCTCAATGGACGCATGTAATGTATGCTCAATGCGCCTATGCATTAATATGTATAGTCAAACAGATACATTTCTCTGAGAGGAAACGCGGATTCATGATATCAATGATTAGCATATGTGCATGTTTAACATTCATTAGAACCTTCAAAGTCATATATATCATAAAGTAAGGATCATAATTATATAACGTTTTAACAATCATACCACAACCACATCAATCAAAACAATCTCAACCATCAAAAGTTAATCATGTAGATATGAGACATGTCGGGATTCACTCACCTATTTATGGTAGGGTTGAATCATTCGAATAATTGAACGCGTTGGAAACTATACTTCAAATCCCTATTAAGATGATTTAGCATACCACAATTTAATCACATTATTCTAACAAGTGGGTTCCACCATTGATTCAAGCAAGATGACCCAACATCAATTCTTAAATTTAAAATTGGAAAACAACAAGGACTGTCGATCGATTAGTCGGCTCGAGGGCCCTCGATCGATCGACCATGGATTAATGGAAATTCGAATTTAGTTTCTCAAGTCTTTGGACACTTTTGGCCACCTTCGATCAATTGAACCCTGCTCGTCGACCAATCGAGCGTGGTCGAATTAAATCAGTTTGCTTGCTAGACAATTTTGATCATCATCGATTGAATGAGTTCGATCGATCGGGATCGCTTGAGGATTCCCTTGATCGATCGAACCTCCAAGTTCAATTAGTCGAACCAGGTTACGAATTTTGGAATTTGGTTGCTGGACAATAATTGACCCTCTTCGATCAATCGAACCCTTCGATCGATCGATGGAATTCAGTCAGGTTCTGCTTGATACACAAACCGTTTTTTCGAAAATTCTTGTGTTTTTCTACTTCTTCCTTAGTTTCAATGAATTCCATTGATAATAGAATTGGGTCTAACCGATCCAATGGTTTTTCTCATAGTCGAATTTGGAGAAAAAGGGATTGCTCAGAGCCGAATATCTGGCATCTACAATTGGTCGATAAAATTGTCTTTGACAAAACTATTAACTATAAAATTCCGTAGGTCACTGTGGGAAATCTATTCATTAATCCAATCTAAGATTTGAGGCTTTAACACAATTTGGCCTTAAGATCCGTAGATTTGGATTTCCATAGATTGAAACAATCGAATTTCTCATAGTTCATCATCCTAGATGCAAAAACTTGTTCAAAAACAGTATTCTATTGTTCAAAATTTGTCCCTTAGATCAAAACAATGGACATAGGATGAATCCACCACATTCATTGGTTGAATCCATGGTTTTTAGGTAGGAAATTATAGGAAAAATCAGAAAAGACGATAAAAACTTACCAGTGGAGGTTCTTCTTTCGCAGGGCATCTTTCTTTGCTCTTTGGTTTAGGGTTTTTGCATGAATTTCCGGCAGCTTTTCCCTTTAAATAGAGAAAGCCCTAATTCTAGAAGATTCCACCAGGAATTGCTAGTTTTGGCAAAAATATAACTTCTGCGGTGTATGGAATCGATTCACTGACCTATCCCTCTACCGAGAGTGCTTTTACCAACTGACTAAGTGCTTGGTTTTGTTAATCAAGGAAAAATCACATTATTAATTTGTTTAGTCAGGATCTTAAGTGGGTTACGAAAATCAGGGTCGTTACAAATGTCTTTTTAACAATCGCTGAAGTTTCATTGAAAAATTCGACCAATTTCTCAATAGTAGGCCCCTCTTCCATATCCATCACAACTCCCTATTGTTTGACCGAGTCAGGCGAGGGAGGGGGCACTCCCTCCTTTTGCACACAACACAACACCGCCTTTAGCGTGCGGTGCATATTTCGCATCTTGCACATCAGGTAGTGTTGATCCTTCTTCATCTCGGCCATACTAGCCTCGAACGCCCCTAAATGCTCCACTACATCCAGAGAGGCCCCCCTTCACCTCTCTGGAATGGGGCTCCCGTCTCCTCTTCATCCTCACCCTCTTCGTCTTCAGCTTCCTCTTCTTCACACTCTCTTCTTCTTCTTCATCTATCTCGTCCCTAATTTGTTCGATCCGTTGCCTATCTTGCTTGGGGCCACATCTCATGCAGTTTAATGTGTCTTTAGTTATCACCCTTTTTAGCTCAAGCGCGCTGCTAGATCCCCTGATTCCATACTGTCGGGCCATCTTGCAAATGAGGCGGCCAAATGGGAGGCCCAAGGTATCTCTACGTGATGTTGCCACCTTCACTATCCGGTAAAGGACAATTGAGGGCAGGCACACATCCTCCCCCCACCCTACCTAGTACGTTACCTCTGCCATGTAGATGGAAATTTTCGTATGGTTTCCCAACCTCTGATATACGTTATATGTGAAAATGTAGTGCAACAATCGGTAAGTTGGTATCATGCTTGAGTTTCGTATACTACTATCTCTCCTCCACTCAACAAGTTTGCCGCACAAGCTCATGCTAAGCTCATCCCTGTGCTATCGTGTATTCAAGTCCTTAGTTTTAATATGGACTCTTCCCCGTGGCACGTCAATTAGCTGTGCGATGGCTTCTACGTCGATGTGCACTACTCGGTCTCCGTATCTCATGTCAAATCCTAGAGGGTTGAGCTTTGTGTTGCAAATTCGAGAGTAGAACAACCTTACTTCCCGCGCATTGGCCCGATAGTTACCTTCAAACGCGGGTCCCTAACCGGCGTGCATGAGTCATTCTAGCACTTTGTTCTCACCAAATAGATTGTCGGCCATCGTGACTTCGAAGACGACTTTTCAACCTCAATATTTACCCGCATCCCGATCATTAGCCCTCTTCGTCCTCCGTTCACAACGTGGTGATGAAGGGCTTGCCTCATGGTCATTGGCCCTCCTCCAAATGGGTTTTATTGCAACGTTTTCCTCATTATCTTCTATCCCGTGATTCTTTCTCTAATGGGGAAGAAGAGAGTGGTGTGCCCAATGGCGGCTCAGAGCCGCAAAAGAAGGTCGAGGAGGGTCAATGACAATGAAGCGAGCGCTTCATCACCACGGACTAAAAGAAGGGTGAGGAAGGCTAATGACAATGAAGCGAGCCCTTCATCACCACTAAGGTATCCCGTATCGGTATCGGTTGGCGTAACGGTGCCCTCCGATATCGATACGGATACGGGGGTGTAACGGCGATACGGGGGCGTAACGGCCTGTAACGGTGCAATTTTTTTTTTTTTTGCTAAAAAAATATGAAAAAATATGGATTAAATCCGGAATATTCTAAGCATTCCAAATATGCATTCATTTATAAATTGGAACATGTTTATGGTGGTGTAACGGTCCACTCTTTGGTGAGAAGTTGTATCGGACTGTCTGATGAATTTATGAACTAGATAACCTGAATTTGACTACAAAATTCATATATTTAATTATCTAAATATCTAATTTATATACTTAACAATTTGATATCATTTCTCCCAATAGTTCTTTAAAAAAATGAAATTAAATTCAGGTAGGTGGCGTTGCCAATTTGGGGCTGACTTGGAGGACCAATCCATGCCCCAAATCAGCATCAAATTCATGCAATTTATTGGCATTATCCCACTTATGAATTGGTGGACATTTATTGGATAGTGAATCATGAAAAAAATCAAAAGGCCCTATTTTAAAAAATAAGAGTCCACAAATTAACAATTAAAACTATTCAAACAATTTGATTTTGGCATTGTGAGTTAGCAATTACAGTCCATAATTTAATTGGTAAATTTTAAGTTAATACATGTGTGTGTACAATTTTTTAAGGGCCCGAATTAGGTGGGACTCAGATTGTGAAGTGTAGCACACGAGTGTCAAAGTTTTTTGGGCCTCACCCGTGATGAATGTGTTATATCCACACCGTCCATCCATTTTGCCAAATAATTTTAGGGCATGGGCCCAAAAATGAGGCAGATCCAAAGCTCAGGTGGACCGCATCATAAGAAACAACAATAATTAAACGTCCACCATTAAAAATTTATTGGGGGCTACAAAAGTTTTAGATCAAGCTGACATGTGTGTTTTCCCTTCATCCACGTCAGTGTGACCCTATTAACAAGTTAGATGAAAAATAAACATTACAATGGACCCTAAGAAAATTTTAAGGTTTTGGAAAAAAAATAGGTAAATCCAGATCTTAGGTGGACCACTAGTGGGCCAGGCGGGCCACCTCGATATATTTGTATATCCATGCCGTCAATCCATTTTGCCAATTCATTTTAAGACATGGTCCAAAAATTCAGGTAGATTTTAATCTTTAGTGGACCACTAGTGTGCATGCCTTTAAAAGTGGGGCCCACCTCAATGCATTTGTTGTATATCCATGTGGTCCATCCTTTTTGCCCACTTATTTCAGGGCATGGACCAAAAAATGAGGCTAATCCAAATCTTAGATAGATCACAAAATGGGCCTTAAGAAGATTTTAACGGTGGGTATTCAATCCCAACTGTGTGGTCCAATTGAGATTTTGATCCCTTCATTTCAAGAATTATGCTTTAAAATAAACTTGAAAAATTATGAATGGCATGGATTTACCATACATAAATCAAGGTGGGCCCCACCGCACGCAATAAAACAGTGAGTGTGCACTATGCAGCGTGCACTGCAGATTATACCAAAAAAAAGAAAAAAAAAGAAAAGAAAACTGCGTGGCTGTTTCGTTCGGTATTTCTGGAAAAAGAAAAGAAAAGAGGGAAATGAAAAGAAAAGAGGGAAAACAGAGAGGGGACCGAACCGAGAGAGAGAGAGAAAAGAAGAAGGGTTGCCGCCGCAGCCGCAGTGGCAGCGCCGCAACCCCATTGTAAGAAGAAGAAGAAGAAGAAGAAGGGAAAAAAAGGTATGTTTTTTTTAAACCTTTTTTTTTTTTTTTTTCCATTTTCTTTAGGGTTATGGACCGTAACAGCTGTTACGGGTCCATAACAGCCGTTATGGGCCGTAACGACCATTACGGTCCCGTAACGGCTGTTACGGTCACAAAAATCTGTAACGGCCGTTTCGACCCTGTATCGCGTAACGGGTCCCACCGTTACCGTTACGTATCGGCCGTTACGGCCGATATGTAACCAATTTGGGATACCTTGATCACCACGTATTCAAAGAAGTGAGAGGAGGGCCAATGACCATAAAGCGAGCCCTTCATCACCTCGTCGTGAAAGGAGGACGAAGAGGGCTAATGATCGGGATGCGGGTAAACATTGGGGTCGAAAAGTCGTCTTCGAAGTCACGGTGGCCGACAATCTATTTGGCAAGAACGAAGTGCTATAATGACTCATGCATGCCAGTTGGGGACCCGCATTTGAAGGCAATTATCGGGCCAATGCGCATGAAGTAAGGTTGTTCTACTCTCGAATATGCAACACAAAGCTCAACCCTCTAGGATCTGACATTAGATACGGAAACTGAGTAGTGCACATCGACGTAGAAGCCATCGCACAACTAATTGACGTGCCACGGGGAAGAGTCCAAATTAAAACTAAGGACTTGAATACCCGACATCACAGAGATGAATTTAGCATGAGCTTGTGAGGCAAACTTGTTGAGTGGAGGAGAGATAGTAGTATACGAAACTCAAACATGATACCAACTTTTCGATTGCTTCACTACATTTTCACATATAACGTATATTAGAGGTTGGGAAACCATATGAAAATTTCCATCTACATGGCAGAGGTAACGTACCAGGTAGGGCGGGGGGAGGATGTGTGCCTGCCCTCAATTGTCCCTTACTAGATAGTGAAGGCCGCAACATCACGTAGAGACACCTTGGGCCTCCCATTTGGCCGCCTCATTTGCAAGATGGCTCGACAGTATGGAATCAGGGGATCTAGCAGCGCAGTTGAGCCAGAAAGGGTGATAATTGAAGACACATTAAACCGCATGAGATGTGGCCCCAAGCAAGATAGGCAACAGATCGAACAAATTGGGGACGAGATAGTTGAAGAAGAAGAAGAGAGTGATGAAGAAGAGGAAGCTGAAGAGGAAGAGGAGACGGGAGCCCCATTCTAGAGAGGTGAAGGGGGGCCTCTCTAGACGTAGTGGAGCGTTTAGGGGTGCTCGAGGCTAGTATGGCCGAGATGAAGAAGGATCAACACTACTTGATGCGCAAGATGCGGAATATGCACCGCATGCTAAAGGCGGTGTTGTGCTTTGTGCAAAAGGGGGGAGCGCCCCCTCCCTCGCCTGACTCGGTCAAACAATAGGGAGTTGTGATGGATATGGAAGAGGGGCCTACTATTTGATTGATAGTTAGTCAGTTAGTGTTTCTTTTCCTTTCATGTATTGTCGTATTGTAGCTTAGGTGTTACTTAGTATTTTATAAGTAAACGGTGTAATAGACTCTTTTGTTAATGTTAATGAATCACTTTACTGTTTTGGTAATTGAATTGAGACTGCTCGAAATGGATGTTTGCGCTTTACTGATAACTCACGCTAATTAATTGTGAACTCGTGCCAATCATATAATAATCCAATTGGGAGTTGTGATGGATATAGGAGAGGCGTATAAATTGTATGTGAGCTAATTTCGTACCAAGAACTTCAGTGAAATTGACCGAGAACTGATTGAAATTGACCTCAAACTGAGTGAAATTGGTCGCGAACTGAGTGAAATTGATCGAGAAGTTAGGAAAATTAATCGATAACTGAGTGAAATTGACCGAGAACTGACTGAAATTGGCTGCGAACTGAGTTAAATTGACCGCAGAGTGAAATTGACCAATACCTGAGTGAAATTCACTGATAACTGAGTGAAATTGACCGAGAACTGACTGAAATTCACCGCGAACTGAGTGAAATTGACCAAAAACTTAGGAAAGTTGACCGAGAAGTGATTGAAACTGACCGAGAACTTACGAAGATTGACCAACAATATCAGTTGATTGACCGATAACTGAGTGAACTGACCATATTCAGGGTCAGTATCCCTTTTCATGGTTATTACTATTCTTTCAAAGTCTGAATCGTAGTAGTAAATCTGCAATTTCAAAAAATTTAACAAACCTCTTCGGTTTATATCATTCACTGTCATATTACATTTAAAAATAAATTATATTACATCATTCAAACATAAAATGCATTACAAATTACATTATTCCACAGGTATTGGAAACTTGCACCTCCGACAATTATGCCTCGTTTGTTTGCATCTTCCGCACTTTACCGTTTTTCGTTCCCCTCCACGGGAAAGAATTCTTATCTTTTTTGGTCTTCCAGTTGACCTCCTCTGTCGTGGGGCTTAATTCTCGCATAATACTCCCTGAATTCGGGTGATATTTCTCATTGGCTCTTGTCATGTGCTGGGTACACGAAACCATTATACATGATCTGGTAATTTCTCGTCGTGTACAACGGGGAGCAATATGCATAATGAGGAGGGTTATAGTTTATACATGCTAAAAGAACATGAAAACAAGGGAACCCTTTTACGTCAAACTCGCGACATGTACACGAAAGCTCACTGAGCTTAACTGTATCATTATAATCTCCCACAACATTGTACTTATCACGAGAAATTACATGACAACGAACATCTCGTGCCTTTGGTACAAGATCCTTGAATTGTTTCTCAGCCCACGATGTCAATGGTCCTAGAAATGATAATGAAGATTCTCTTCTCTTATGTAACATTTCTTGAATTTTAAATTTGATCGTCTCTATCAATATAGTCACGGGGTATTCTCGTGCTTATTTGAATAGAGCATTAACGCACTCAAATATGTTTGTAACGACCAAGTTGAATCATTTTCTGGGAAAGTGCGAAGATGCCCACCTTTCGTACCCTATTTCTCTCAACCATGCATGTACTGGGGGATTGACAAGTTCGATATTGTGCATTAACTTTTTGAACTCAGCCTTCCTGCAAATCTTTACAGCTCGCCAATAGTAGATTTCTAACGACTTGTCTTTAAACGTGTCCACCAAGTTTCGGTACGGTATATATGGTAGGCGCAGTAGCCATGGATTGCATTTTGGAAGACCTGGGGAACTTCTTTCATTAAACCTTTATGTCAGTCTGATATGATCACAAGACTAGGAAGATCTCTTAACATACAGTTGAGGTGAGTAAGGAACCAGTTCCAATTGTTGTTGTTCTCTGATTCTCCGATACTAAGAGCGACTGGGAAAATATGATTGTCGCCATCCAAGGCTATAACAATGAACAGAACACCCTTGTATTTACCTTTTAGATGCGTGCCGTCGATGGCTAAAACCCTTCACAGAGATATTTGAAAACTTTTAATGCATTGTCTGAGCGTAACAAAACATCTCTCGAACCTGCTCGTCTGTGGATTAACAAGCACGACAGTCACCGTCCCCGGGTTCGCCCTCCTCAACTCATGCAAATACATCGGGAGTTCATTGTAAGAGTCTTCATAAGACCCCATTACGCGATTGATTGCGATCTCCTTAGCGCGCCATGCCTTCTTATAACTAATAAGAATATTATATTTCTCTTGCATGGCGAAGATAATGTCCCTCAGCTTTAATCCTAGGCGTTGCTCAATGCGACTAACAACCAGCTCACTAGCTAACTTACTGCTTGCTTGTCGGTGATCACTTTTCATCCATGACATGCCACATGTATGTATGGACGTGTAAGTCCTTACCTTGAATATCCCCGCATCATTCACCTTAGATGCATGAACCCTCCATTCACACTTATCTTTGAAACGTACTACGGTGAATTCCTTGGGTGACGAGTACAAGACCCTATATTAGAAGTTGTTGCGAATTGCAAATTAGCTTAAAACATACTGACACTGGCTCTTGTCCTTAAACGTTTGGCCAACGACTATATCAATTGGCTCATCCAATGAATATGAATATTGTGACAGGTCTGTATTGGTGAATACAGCATCCTTGAAAGGCACATCAACTTGACCGGTAATGAAGTCTGATGTTCGAGCCTGCTCGGGCAGTGGAATGTCGCTTGCCCGTACATATTTAGCGTTGGATGATGAAGGCAAATCTACTCTTGCAGATAAAGGTGATGTTGTATATTCACTTCTGAGGTTAAGGTCACCTGCCCAGCTCACTTGACTAGTCATGAAGTTTGATGTTTGAAGCGGCTCGAGTAGTGGAGTGTTGCATAAAAAAAATTGTGAAGGTGATGCCATATATTCATATTTCACGCCATGTTCCTCACCCAAACTTCCAACTGCTGGCGCGTCATGTTCAACACCATTGTAAGCCACGGGGTCTTCATGTATTGTCTCATTAATGCGCTGCACTGTCTTGATGATTAAAGGGATGTATTCAATTTCAGTTGGAGGGATTGATTGGTTTGAATAAGGGCAGAATACTTTCAACCTAATATCATAATCCTTTGGCGTACTCTTCATAATCCTGTACATTTTAGATAGAAGCTCCTCATATGTAGTTTCAACGCCCACAACAATACTTTTCGACTTTCTACCCTAGTATGTGTATCGATTGTTTTCACTTAGTAACTCCCCACTATAAGAGCATACAATGATTCTCGAAGCCATTTTCTGAAAACAAACACAATGACACATTCGCAGCGAATCATTGCAGAATAGGAGCAAACCATAAGATATAACTCGTTTAATATTCACATGTATAAGGTGAAATTGACCGAGTAGTAGGAAATTCACTAGTGTACTAGGTGAAATATGACCGACTTATTGGTCAAATTTTCCAAGTTCTCGATCAATTGCAGGGAGTTCATGAAGTTCTCGATCAATATGGCCGACTTATCGGTGCATTTCAGTGACCACCAAATTGACCGAGAACTAAATGAAGTTGACCGAGAACGTAATGAAAATGACCGATAATTGAGTGAAATTGACCAAGAACGTAATGAAAATGACCGAGAACTGAGTGAAATTGAGTTCTAAGCCGTTGAAATTGATCGAGAACGTAATGAAAATGACCTAGAACCGAGTGAAATTGAGTTCTAAGTCATTGAATTTGACCGAGAACTCGATGAAATTGATTGGGAAATTCACTAAAATGACCGAGTACTTGTGGAAATTGATTGAGAACTTCATGAAATTGACCGAAAACTTCATAAAATTGACTGAGAAATTCATTAAATTGACTGGGAACTTCGTGAAATTGACTGGGAACTTTATGAAATTGATCGCGAACTTCTTGAAATTGACCGAGAAATGCGTGAAATTGACCGAGAACCGGATAAAATTGACCGAGAACTTCACGAAATTGACCGAGAATTGGATAAAATTGGCCGAGAACGTTACGAAATTGACCGAGAACTTCACGAATATGACCGAGAACTTCTGAAATTGACTAGGAACTTATCGAAATTGAGCGACAACTTATCGAAATCGAGTGAGAAATTCACGAAATTGACCGAGAACTTCATGAAAATATTCGATAACTTTGTGAAATTGACCGAGAAGCCGGTGAAATTGACTGATAACTCGATGAAATTGAATGAGAAATTCATTAAATTGACCGAGAACTTGGGCAATTTGACAGAGAAATTCATGAGGTTGCCTGAGTTTCGGTGAATTTGAGCAAGTATTTCGCCGACTTCTCGGTCAACTTCATGAATTTCTACGTGGAATTGCCTGAGATCTCGGTAAATTCTTCAGATTTTAAACATCCTTACCTCCCATAGCCGCCGTATCAGTGAAATCCGTGTTGAAGAAGAAGAAAAAGAGTGCGTTGAAGTGAAACACGATTTACGGAGAAAAGCCTTCAAGATTCCACATTTATCGATGCATCCAGTTTGAGGGAATGAACGTAACCCTGAGCAAGATGGAAGATGGCAAATGTACAATGATAGTATATGGAGATTCAATGGAGATTTTAGGAAGAAAATGAGTGAAAAGAAGGGATATTTTCATACAGATGCGTTCTTACGTTTTTTTGGGTGTTAAGTGAGTGAAAGGAATACAAATTATAAACAAGGGGTATTTTCGTCTATGAACGGTGAATCCGTACAGCAGGGTATTAGTTTGGGAAAGTAAAGTTTGGGTTGGGTAAAAAATGGGGTATATAGTCGGAAAAAACTCTTTTTAAAATCATTTATATGGTAGGTCTCCACATTTTCTACTTCTGTAATATAGTAGGTAACTCTTATCAGCTTGATATTTGACATGACTGTTTGTTATTCCAGTAGTTGGGTTGCAAGATAATATGACTTGACATATGCTTTCTTCAATCATTCCATATGCTTTGTAATGTTGTCTTCTCCATTAGTGCATTTTTCGTCCGTTGGCTAATTATTTCTTCTTCTTCTTCTTTTTGTTAAAGCCAAGTTGCAGCATGGTTATTTGGAGCATGCCGATGGCAATGGAGATTGGGTTTTCACCATATGTACAGCTTTGTCTTATGTAAGCTTTTCTTTTCTCTTATACCATTTGGTCAAATATGCTTGCAATGATTTGCTAATTCGTAGGCAAAATTTCCCAGGCCATGCTTTAGAATGAACGCTCCAACGGCTATGTATCTAGAGTCTGTTTTTTGTAAGAGAATGTAAAAGGTTGGGGTTATTATGTGTATGACTGTGTATGTTTATTAATTTGGGTACACATGCAATGCACCTTCCCTTTGATTTTGTATTGTTATAAATAAGATTTGATGACGAGAGTAGAATACAACATACACATGCACAATCTCTCTCTCTCTCTCTCTCTCTCTCTCTCTCTCTCTCTCTCTCTCTCTCTCTCTCTCTCTCTCTCCCATCTCTTCTTCTCTTCACTCTTTTCTTTTATTTTTCTCTTCCTATCATGGATCACATCATGGTATCGGACTGGGATATGGCCCGTATGGGTTAACTTCATATCCCAATCTCACGTTTCCCTCTTAATCTCTCTTTTCCTTCTTTTCTTTTCTTTCTTTCCTCCCCTTTCTCCTTTTCTCCCTTTTGTTCTTTCACAGGCTGTGGCCTATAAGAATGTTAGGGCCTCTAGCAACTACTGTTGGTGCCTACATATCCACTGACGGAATCATGCCTCTTGTTGAATGGGGAATGGAATCCCACCACACCCAAGCTCTAAATCACATGGAGTATTCTTCAAATCACATGAAGAAGAGAACACAACTTTTTTAATTAACTAATTATTTTTTAAAATAATGGCATTAGGGCTCCACACACCTCCTTTCTCTTTTATGGCCTCAGAAAAGACCTTTTACAAAAATGCGCTCTCAAATAAGATTCTCAACATAAAGATGCTTAATAAATTAAAAGTCGTTCCTAACTCCCTAATCTCAACACAAATATAAGCTATACAAAAATAACGAAGCATGTAAACAATCTAAACAACTAAACTATTTCAATCTAAACAACTAAACTATTTCGTAGCCCATAGGGGTCCTCGATCAATATGTCCGGTGATGATGATGATCCAATGGTTCGATCATCGCGTCCGCTTGATCCAACGGTCTGATGTATCCATTAAGCTCCTATATGCAGCACACGTGCATTTTCCCAATGTGGGGTTTTCAAAGATGCACGAATATGCACGTGGGGTCTTCAATGTGGCTAAGAATTTTAATTGGACTAAGTGGGCCCATGTAATGGTCATCTAGCCATAAGGAGACTGGCTCAGCCCTCCTCCTTCAGTATGGTGCTTGGATGTCCTCATCACTTCCATTCCTTAGAAAATTGGAATCTTGCTCTCCGAAGGTGGATGTAGCACTCCAAACAGTGGCATGTTTTTTAATCATAGCTTCCAACACTAACTCCCATATGGAGCTTCTAATTGATTTGGTGAGATTTCTGATTTGACCTGACTCTAGTGGTTTTTATTATTTGTGTTCATTTGGATGGGAAGTCTTATAAACATGGTGCTGATTACAGCTCATATTTTGTGGCGTTGACTACCTTGATTTAGATCTCTTTCGGTCTTCTTTGTTTGGTTCCTTCCATTTTGGGCTTTTAGCTTCTTCTTTTTTCCCCCTCATTCCGACAGAGGATGTAGATCCATCTTGATGGTAGCATTTTCTTTAGATGCAATTTTGATTAGGGAGTGCGTTGGTTATTTTGGTCAATGCTCAAGAAACTTTTAATTGGCTACAATTTCATAATGAAATCATGCTGTTCAATTGTCTTTTTCCTGGTTGGTCATTTTGGTCAATGCTCAAGAAACTTTTAATTGGCTACAATTTCATAATGAAATCATGCTGTTCAATTGTCTTTTTCCTGGTTAAGTCTGGAAGTTGCTTTGCCCTATAGATGCCACTGCACTAACATTCCTTGCTGACTATTTGCTTAATTACGTAACACTGATTTTCATTTTCCTGCAGATGTTTGATGTCTTGGAATTCATCCCTTCTCATATAGCAGTATGTTTTCTATTCTTGTTATCATCTTCTGTTTTTGCTATTTCATGCAAAGCTAAATCTTTTATCTCTATCAGTTTATAGGTTTGATGTTCTAATTTCTGATCGGTTAGTTTCATGATCCAATCCGATGGCTAACTAGACTGTTAAACAAAATTCCTTTCCCTTGAGTTTGCTCATCTATAATTTCTGAGTTACAGAAACTTAAATGAAATAGAAAAATCCATCCATGAAGTTTTTTCTTTTTTAATTCTGGCATGTAACTTAAATTTATTAAAATGAGAAAGAAAGGGCAAACAACAAAACAAGGATGGATGATGAGGGATCTTCATTCCCAATACAAAGAAGATTCTGCGCCCAACTACTCTTGAAGAGATCTTTAGGACATCTTTGAAAGATAATGCTTTTGCCCATCCAATCACTTTTGACTGCACCTTGATGAACACTTCTGAGGCAAGCTTGCTATATTGAGAAACATCTCTCATTTTGTTTATGCTAAATAGGATACAGTCCTACAAGCAAAGGGTTTCCTTAGAATCTTCCCTTTTGGATTGCAAGTTGCAACAGCCCTCGTGCGAGTCCAGGATGAGTGACAAAATTGATCAAGGCATCATTTTGTTGATGTTGAGGAGGTGGAAAAACCTCCAACAGACGGATGATGCAATCTCATAATGAATAAACAAATGGTCCAACAAGTCCATGACCTACATAAAAAAAATGCATACTTTGGGAATACGCAAGTGAAGACACAATTACCCTTGGCCTTGGAGGCCCTGAGTAAGATCATATCAATGTAGTCGGGGCCCTCTTCCTCTGAATGGACTCTTGTAAAAGAGCTGAGTGAATCTGATGAGAACATCGCGCCACGTACACCCTTGCGTACGTATCAGAGGAGGAAGCAGGCCGTACCAATTTCCCTGTGGCTAGGCGACTATCCGTGATCGTGCTGAAGACCCCATGTGCATCTGCTAGCATCTGGAAGACCTCACACCAAGAAGATGCACATGGACTGCTTTATGGAGTGATCCAGACTATTGCATTGTAGGGACGTGACGATCGGGCCATTGGATCACATGGATCACATGATCGGGCCATTGATTGTTGATCGTCCACATCAGTTTTAGACTTTATCATCTTTTAGGATTTAGTTTTTGAATATTTTATATTTGGACACATTATGAGTGTTTTGGTTGATTTTATTTAGACTAGGGCTATTTTCGTTAAGATTCATAAGACGGGGATTGTCGTAAATTTTGAAACTTCTTGGATCTATAAAAAGTGGGGGGCATTAAGCTCTCTCCCATTGAATTTTGTGATAAAAAAAGAAGAGAAAAACTCTTGCTTTCTTTTTAATCTTCATGCGATTTGTAGATACTTTCATGCGATTTGGAATGGAGATTGGTGTGAGGCTAATCTTCATCAACGGAGGTGCGAGGTCTCCATCTATCCCTACACCATCTTCTCTTTTCTCCCCCATCTAGGCATTTTTTTTCAGGTTCTTCATTCTCCCATCCCAGATCTTCGTCTTCTCCTAAAACCCAACTTTCCCATACCCATCCACAATCCAAACCCTAACCGACCTAAACCCATTCACCATCCTACGCCACACGTGTGATTGTACGGCCACACGTGCGAATCCCACCTTGCCCCCTTTTGGTTTCCCATCATCATTATATCAAAACCCTTTCTTCCATCCCTGAAACCCTGACCCTAAACCTAAAATTCATAATTTTCTTACTTTTGCAAATTACCCAAACCAAAATTTCACCCTAGGTTGTATTAGGTTTTCTGTTTTGAAGTAGACTATACCCTATGCTAATTGGATGTTCCCACATCCATTAGATCTTAGTTTCTTTTTATTTTATGATCTTGTGTTACGATGTTGGTAGCTTAGGTTAGGATTATGCATGGTGTTCTTTTGATTTTCATGATATTTGTGATAATTATAGCGATGTTTGTGTTTTTTGTTAAATATCTTAATTCGGCTACTTGATCTTACATGTTATTTGGTTCATGCATCGGTCCTGCATCAGAATCTATCTGACGTAATGCCCTAATTTGTCCAGCTTCCAAGACTCTCTATCTCCTCTATCGATGTCTTTCAATATTGCAATTATTCCATTAGGTCTGCACATTCTTCAACCTCCCCTTCACTCAGGCGTTTGTGAAATAAAGGCGACCACACTACCCGGTTCCCTGCAATGGAGTAATATTGAGAGCTCACCACCTCTCTCTTGAGTGGTGTGTCCTCCAAAATTTAGTTTGTCCCAAATACTTTCCTTTTGCTTTTGAAAAATTACTTTTTATTCAATGGAGGCCAATAGCCAAAAGAATTATGAAGCAGCACCTAACCGAGAAGAAAGGAAGCTCACTTCCAAATCTAAGAAAAATGAAACCCGATGCATGACATCCAAAATGACCTGCCTCAACACCTCGACAAACTCCCCAACATGATTGTGGAGGCACCGATTGTTCCTTTCCTCCTATAAGGCCCACAGGTCGGCCAATAATGCCAACCTCCAAATCTTCTTGACCTACTTCCCCACCCCTCCTTCATGCCAAGAAAGAAGGAAGCCTTCAATCGACTCCGACAACACCCCTGCCATACCAAATATGCCGAGTAACCTCTCCCAAAGCTCTCCAGCAAAAGAGCAATGAATAAAGAGATGGTCAATTTACAATGCTTCCCGCAAGTACAATAGGCACCCATTGATGATTAACATCCCTCTCTTACGAATATTGTTAATCATCAACACTTTCCTTCCCACCAAGCAAGCTAGGGCCGCAACCTTTGGAGGAGCCTCGTAAAACCACATTAATGATGTATGTGCTCGATACTTCCTCAGAGAGTATCTATAAAGAAGCCCGTAGAACAATGGCATGGAGAATTGCTCAGACTAATTGAAGATCCGAGCCTCCCCCTGCGATTGAGAAGCAACATGCAACAGACACCTCCACATGTGGGGATAGGCTTGCTAACCTTGGAAAGGCTTTGCGAAGAGCTTTATCCCCTAACTACACATCGTTCTAGAACCTAATTCTTTGACCTTACTTAGAGAGAATCCAATCCCCTCTTTGATTCTTCTAGCCACCCTAGAAATTTCCTTCCATTAGACGTGGACATCGAGTTGAGTCGGACCGGATTGGGTCCAACTCGACTCGATCCGATCCGGGACCGAGTCCGAGTCAGCTGACTTGATCCGATCCGATGCCCTGCTGGCCCGACCCGAACCGAGTTCGACTCGGTCAGGGAAACCGAGTCGAATCGGGTTGGGTACGGTTTGGATTTGTGATGGTTTAGATCATAATAAAATAATCTTGTGGGCTTCTAGTGGGCAGCGACACACAATTAAATCTTTAATTTGCGACGGACAAAAAGGGAACTCAGAATGGAGCGGTGGAGCAGAAAACTAAATGACCCTTTTAACCCAGACAAGGCAAACAATCACAATAGAAAGTACAAGGGTAGAGTAGTCATTTAAAGGAGAAATACGGAAGGGTAAGAGATGTCAGAGAGTGTCACGCCCCAGACTCGGTAACCAGACTCACAGGGAACTCTATGGCCGGTTCTGGCCGCAACAGCCTCCGTAGTACCCCATTCTCGGCTCCTGAGGCAGGTTCCGATCCTGGGATCCTACAGGGAGGATTTTCTTAATAGTATAATTATTCCAATACGAGCATACCCAAGATCACAACAAGTATATATGAGAATAACAAAGGCACATCACAAAATCCACTATGAATTTGAACTTTTACAAATATCCATAAGGTCCAAAAGGACATACATAAGATAATACAAGAAGGAGAGGAAATGAAAGTCTACAACACTGGGTCCTCAAGCTCAGCTCTAATCCACGCTTTGCCGCTCTACGACACCTGCCTAGGATCACCTGCACGCATCAATCGTGTATAAGCTTATAGAAGCTTAGATGGTGGTGAAGGTGTGTGATAATAGTGCACATAAGAATAATAGGAGATACAAGAAGAAACATGATCAAAGCCAAAACCACCAGCCTTACCAGGGCTGTCATGAACACAAGAAGCTATACCAAGGCAGTACAATAATGCAGGAAGCTATACCAAGGCTATATAATGCAATAAGTACTGGGTGCCATGCCAAAGCTTAACATGAATACTATGCAATATGAGGCTTACACAGCTGATGCAAATGCAATACGAAGTAATGCCAGTGCTCATATCCAATCCACATATCAAGTACATTTCCATCATAAGGAAATCACCGGGGTCCATTACACTGCTGGATGACTGCCGCTCTACAGACCCCGCACAGTCAAACGAGCGTTAGAGACCTCACTACCGCCTGTGGACAGCCAATCACCAACAAGGCCTGACGGTAGCGGACCCATTTACGAGTTGGTCAGACTCAACCTAGCAACGCCTCCTCACACCAGGCGGGTAAGGCCACACCCCTATCCAACCAACTACACGACAGTGGGAGTCGCGGCCTAATGGTATAAGGCCCTCGTGCGCTCATAGTTTCCACTCGGTCACGGCGTTGGAGTAGATCCTTGGTACCATGAAAGTTTTGGAAATTTCACCCATGGGCATCCTATGCACCCGGTATGCTCAAGTAATATTTCCGGTGTCCACACATACGGCCATCCACGAATGTCCCAGTAGAGGCAAGGCCCTGATGAAGCAAGGGCGGTATCATCATGAAATGCGATGCCAATGCATGAGTCACACATACAGATCATGCAGAAGCTTCAGGTACTCAATGTGCACAAGGGGAGAAACTCCATCCCTCAATGACCACCATACAATGCAATCAATTCATACAGATGATGCATATGGGTCACAATGATGTAAGTGTGCTACCCGTAGAATGTATTCCTCCTTCCCAAGGAGGGACAAGGACAAGATCTATGGATAAGTACTCTAAGGAGAAATGAAGTTCTCTTAGTGGGGGCCCAACAATTTGGGATGACCCACAAGCTAGGGGAGTCCTAAAACCTAAAGGAGGAAACGACCCTAACAAGGTCCAAGGTGGGCCTTCAACCACCTATCAGGTCCTTATGGGCCTACCTTAGGGCCGCCAAGGAGGACGTCTAACCTCAACTGGGTCCCAAAAAGATAGCCTGCTACGTTTGTAAAGAAAAGTCCAAGGCCCAAATCAATCCATGGCCTAGTCTGCCATACACTAAGCCCAATACATAGGCAACCTGGTGGGCCCTTAAGCAAGGTTAGGGCCCAACCATAAGGGTCATGGGTTCATTCATTGTGGTGGGCCTAATGGGCAGCCCATTATCCCAACATATGGGAAATCCTTATATTTAACACAAGTAAGTTGGGCCTTACATCTCGGCCCAAGTATGGATCTATTATAGTGGGCAAGCAAGGGCCCAACTACTTGAGTATTTGGCCCATAAGACCCATCACAATGACATGGTAAATATAGGACCCAAGGGTCCAACGGGCCTATCAAAAGTTCCAGCCCAACCAAGGCTATAAGGCCCATTAATTAACTAGAAGACTAGCCCAAGAAGAATCCAATTGGAATGGGCCTTTAATCATGCACTAATTAAGCCCAAAAATAAAATTAAAATGGTAAAATAACTGATTTAAATCCTCCTCAAATCTAGTGGGCCATATTGCCCCAAAACAACATTTATAGGCAACAATTATTGGGCTCATTGCCAAATTCCAGCCCACCCATTTTTTCTGGGTTGGTTGGAATTCAACAACAAAAAATTATTTTATAGTAGATGAAATTCCGGATGGCCCACATACATAACAGTGGGTCCCACCAGATGAGAGGGGAATGCACAACACACATTAGAAGTGGGCCATGCTGCTGGAATACAGGCCCAACAACAGCCCAAGGTAGGGGCGTCCCATGGTGGATAGTCCTACGGGCCTGGGTATTTGGCCCAAAACTGACCCAAATTTGCAGGCTGCACCAAGGTCAGTACAGGGGCCCGATGGCCCTGAAAATTTGCAGGATGGTCCTTCCATAGGTGGGCCACAACTCCACAAAATTTCGCGATTTTTGGACGGTCAGAAGTATTTTAATTAATTTAAATAAAACAGACTATTCAGAAAATCTGGTTAATCTGGACGTCCGAGCGTGGTGGGCCAGTCCAGCCCTTGCCACGGTGTGCATAGGGGTCCATTGGCCCCAAAAATTTGTAGGTGGGTCCCACCATGGGCGGACCACCTCTCTGTAAATTTTCATGATTTTAGGATACTCAGAAGTATTTTAATTAATTTAAAGAATACAATCTGTCCAGGGTGAAATATTGCTGGAATATAACTGTCCTGAATTTGGGCCATCCAATGGGTGGGTTCTAGGCCTCCAAAATTCCTGAAATTTGGACCCAACGTCCCTCATTAAGCCTACAACAGGTGGTTCCCAGAAATATGGCCCACCTTCTGAGAAAGTATTTTGAAAATTTTTGTTTTTATGGGACTATGCTGCTGGACTGCACTGCAAAAATTTGGGAAAATACAAGGCCAACATCCTTGTACAAGTATACTACATGGTGGGGTCCACAAGGGTGGCCCACCATTTCAGGAACAAACTGATATTTATGTTTTTACAGCAAGCAGAGTGGCAGATTGGCTGGACAGTCCAGAAAATCTGGACCGCCCAACCTCCTTGGCCCACCCTTTTGGGTGATCATTCAAGGGCGGATGGAGGAGAAATTTAACATACTTCTAGGTGGGGTCCACACCTCCAGAAATGATCTAATAATGGGGGTAAAACATCCTCCAAATCAGTCCATAATCCATGCCAAAAACAACCCAAAAACAGTCCAGAATTTTTCCGGACAGCAAGGTATGTCTAAAAATAACTAAACATAACCACTGAGTAAAGGGGGAATTACCCCACAAAATTTGTATTATGGCCCACCTTAGTGGGCCCCACAAACATCCAGGCCATACCTCCTTCATAAAACTCATTGCATGTGTCCAAAATGGAGCAAGTGGGACGCCAACGTCCATAGAATGGACAGCAAGAGGCATCCACCTTGCTTGGACGGTCTTGATAGGGCCACTAAGTGGGCCACACACATCAGGAATCAAAAATAAAATAATGGAAAAATAAGATCTGGCCACAAGAGAGGGCCTCCGCCACTATTGAGGCCCTCCCTTCATCACCACACACTTATATCATCCATTAAATCACATACAAACTAGATCTAGCACATGCATGGAGCTAGGAATCAATCATACGGTGGGAATGCCTTCTCCCACCAAAATCCATGGTGTAGATGACCCCTACCATGCATCAAAAGAAAATGCCATGATGGGGTCCATAGAGAATGGCCCCATCCATGGAACATGCGTGCAAGGAAATGGGCCATTGGCCTCAATCATGGAGACATGAGGGACCTCCATCATCACTTGATGGGTCCCACAAGCTCCCAAGGATGAGATAAAAGAGAGTCTAAGAGCACCCACCTTGCTTGGATCTTCAAGATTCTTGTTGCATTGGACTCCTTAGGCTCCAAGGATCATGGATGAAGGGTCATGATTGAAAGTGGAGGGTTAGATGAGGAGGGAGATGGAAGAAAAGTTGCTGGAATTTTTACCAAGGTGGGAAGTTTGGGTGTTCTTGCAAAGAGAAGAAGAGAAAATGAAGGAAGAGAGAGAGAGATATGGAAGGGTTGTAGGAGTGCTATGATTAGTTTCTAGGAAGAGATGAATTTTGAGAAGAGAAAATACTCATTACTCATGGGATAAGGTGAATCATGATTACCTAGAGAAGACAAATCTCATGATGTTCTCTTGAAAAGAGAAACCATCATTGCTAGGCTAGGGGTGGCTTACATGGGGAATAGTGCACATGAGAAAATGTGCAAGCTAGGTGGGTCCCACCAAATGCAATCAATAGTCCAAATAATGCGCGGCCTACAACTTTTGATGGACACGTCAGATTTACGCATGAGACACGGCGTTGGAACCGCAGTGACGATGCGGTCGCAATGGCATAGGTCTTGGGTCAATCCGAGTCGGGTCTACATGACCGAACTCAAGGATGACCGCAAACACTATCCGAGGGTCGCGGGTGGCCGGAATTTGACCAGTATGACCGTAGGACCAAAATAGATGGAATGCATACTCACACACACGCATGCACACATGTAAACTAGGGTCGGATCTCACAGAGAGGCAAGGGAGATAAAGCCAATTAATAACATGAACCAATGGTTAATTATGAGAGAGAGAGAGAGAGAGGAGAAGCATGCGTTTCTGAGTGATGTCAATTTATCTTGGAAGTCGGACCGGAATCCTCTGCCACAACCAAGTTCTAGCCCAGCATGCTGTGTTTGTTACATTCAATCCGTCCATCAGGTGAGATCTTGGACACTTGGCCATGGAACCAAAAATCAGCCAGATACTCTTATAGGTACCCGACTGGATCGATCCGAATTGACCACTGATTCGAACTCGATCCGATGTACGGTCGGATCTGAGTGGGCCTACTTGATCTGACCTCGATCCTGGCCTTTGGTTTGGATCGGATTGGGTCGGATTTTGCCTAGCTCTACCTTCCATGTTGCCGTTGCCCTGTATAAGGTCGACTCTTTCGTCCACCGACCCTTTTCCGATACACCATATTTCCCGCAATTACTTCTTTCCAGAGGCCTACCTCCTCTCCAAAGCTCCAAAGGCACTTCCCAAAAGCGCCTCATTCATGACCTCCAACTTCTTAATGCTCAATCCCAAATACAGTGAACAATCTTCTTTCTAAATAAGCTTCCTACCCTTACAATGGCTTTCCACATACTAGAGGCTTTGTATTTGGACAAGGCTTCAGACAACAACCGCCAACTGCCACCCCATATTTACTTGATACAATTTTCTTTGATAGACTTTCCTCATCCTCGAATCTTCAAAGATTTGATACCGGTCCCTCATTTATCTTTTGGTTTGCACACATCTCACAACTCTGCCATATGAAATTTATTCTCCTCTTCGACACTTTATAGGAATCTCTTCAAATTTGAGGACAATGGATGGGCATTGGAACAAATACATAAACTTGACTGGCATATTTGATAGAGCTTCCTTATCAATGTAATTCGGCCCTTGAGCATCTATATTCTCTCTTCAGACAATGAGTTTCTTTTCAATTCTTTCTTCCACCACATGCCATAGTTGTTTTCTGGGTTTCCCAATACACAGGGTAGGCCCAAGCATGACGATGGAAGCATGCCTAGGATATGACCAAACAGATCTACAAAACTTGAAATTTCCTCGCACTCCATTCTCACCTCCTGAAGCTCATTTTTTAGAAAATTGATCTTTTTCCCATACATGATACAACGTCTTTAAACAACATAAAATCTTCCTCATTTGCCAAATAATAGTATGTCATTTTCAAATTGAAGATAAGAAAATTGGTCGTTCACCATTTCAATTCGAAGCCATTAAGGAAACCCTCCTGCCCAGTGTAAGCATTGTGCTAAGATCCTCAGCTCTTAAAGTGGTTGATGGCGGCTAGGAGTTCACCACTGTTGAGGTTCATCATCATCATCATCATCTAACCCTTATCCCGGCTAATCGGGGTTGGCTACACAAATCCTCTTCCACCATTCCACTCTATCAATTACCATATCCTTAGTTAAACCATAGGTCATCAAGGCTTTTCTTACTACCTCCCCCCATGTCCTTTTGGGCCTTCCCCTTGCCTTTTTTAGTGCCTTCAACTTGAACCCGCTCCCTCCTTCTAACTGGCTTAGGTCTCGGTCTGCCAGCACATGGTCAAACCATCTGTCTACTTTCCCTCATCTTATTACCCATCGGCGCTGCTCCTAAGTTCCTTTGATTACATTCATTTCTAATTCTATCCTTCCTCATCATTTCACTCATCCATCTTAACATCACTGTTGAGGTTGTGAAAATTTTTATGGTTAATTCAACTGTGGTTGACCAACTTTGTTCCTTTTTTCGGGTTATTATATATATATATATATATATATATATATATATATATATATATATATATATATATATATATATATATATAGGTTTGGATAGTTATCCAGTAGGGGGTTTGAAACTTTGTGCAGAAGAATTTTATTTTGGTGCTATTGCTTGGTTTTCCCAGTCTTTGTTGTGGCTATTTATATGATGTGCTTTTCCCTGTGGAAAATAAACTATCAAATGCCTCTACATATACCTAGTGTTCGCGATATCGATAATATCGGCCGATATATTAGTCGATATTATCGTTATCGTTGGCCAGTGACTCGATATTTGTCGGAAACCCCTCAAGAAAGAAAAAAAAAAAACAGATTTTTATGTATCGTTTGATATATCGCACAATATCGCACCATTTTTGCGATATCACAGAAGAGATTATTTGCAGATTTATCCATTTTTGGCTTGCATAATTACCAAAAAAATTGAAAAGAAAAAAAAAAAACAGAGAAGCTTTGAATTCAACAATCTCAATTTCCTTATCCTTTTTTCTTTGCAAAGACATAAGATTCAAATTGCGCACGAGATTTTGACGAGAAATCTGCCATAAAACCCTATAAATTTGGGTTCGATTGAAGGAATTTGAAAATTTTGGAGAGATTTTAGGGTTCCGGTCCTTCCGGAACCCTTTCCTCTTTCAAAAATGGGATCGGATTAGCTGCCAATGGGTTTGAGCAGCGAGATTCGCTGTTGAAGTGTCGTCACTAAGTTTTGTGGGCCCCACCATGATTTATGTGTTGTATCCACACCATCCATCATTTTGGAGAGATCATTTTAGGGCATGAGACAAAGAATGAGGCAGATCCAAAGCTCGAGTGGACCCCACCATAGAAAACAGTGGAGACAGTGATGCCCACCGTTGAAACCTTCCTAGGGCCATCACGAGGTTTATTTGAGATCCAACCTGTTAATAAGTTAACACAGACATGAACGATGGGAAAACATAAATATCAGCTTGATCAGAAACATCTGTGGTCCCCAGGAAGTTTTTAATGGTGGGCATTTAATCCCCAATGTTTTCTATTGTGGGGTCCACTTGAGCTTTGGATTTGCCTCTTTCCTTAGCTCATGCTGTAAAATGATCTCCCCAAAATGATGGACGGTGTGGATACAACACATACATTATGGTTGGGCCCACAACTGTTAGGTACAGATTTCCTACTAAAGCCTTTCGCGGGATGCTAGGGACGCGGTTTGGCTAGGGGTGTACATCGAGTCGAACTGAGTCGAGCTGGCCTCAGCTCGACTCGGCTCGGCTCGGTCTTCGAGCCTGACTGGTTAGCTCAGCTCGGTTCCGTCAGCAGCTCGGGCCAGTTCGAGCCAAGATCGAGCTGAGTTCACCATTGTAGCATTTTCACAAACACCTGGACTGCACCTTCAAAATCTCACTGTATTTGAGACAACAACAATGGTTTTACAAGTATTTTATCAAACACCTTCTAAGCAACATAAAAATCAAGAAAAAAGGGTGTTGGTTTCATATACATACCTTCCTTGCCACCAACCACACTTTGAGTCATTTCATCAAACACTTGGTGAGCAACATCAATATCATAGTAACTGAGTCACCGAACTGGTTCGATTCGAGCTGGGTTTGATCTGAGTCGAGTCGAGCTGGGGCTAGCTCAAACTCATTTTCGAGCTCAAAAAATCAGCTCGACTCGGCTTGAACTCACTTCGAATTGAGTCAAATCGAGCTTTTTCGAGTTGAGTTGTGACATGTCTGATGCTCGTCGAGTCCGATTCACCAAGATGAAGCTTGTGGGCCAAGCAAAGACGTATTGGGCGACAGTAGAGCAAAAGAAAGAAAGAGCGAGAGAGCTCTCAATAGTCCATTGGGGAGAAATGAAAGAAACGCTTAAAGAGAAGTACCTCCCTTTCTCTTATCGCTTACGGTTGATTGAGGAATGACAGTCTCTTCGACAGGTTCCATGAGTGTTGCTGAGTATATTGAGAAGTTCGAAGAGTACTTGATCCGTTGCGAGGTTGATGAGGACCCCGTACTCATCCTTGCTCGTTTTAAAACGGCCTCCGTCCTGACATTAGGAGAGAATTGCTCGCTAAAGACATAAACACTATTGAACAATTGTATCAAGTAGTGTTAGACGTCGAGCAATACCCCAAAGCATCTGTGGGAAGGCGGTTTGACTTTCGCAATTCTAGTGCTAAGGCCAACCCTCTGGGGCTAAACCTAACACTGGGTACCAGAACAAACCTTTCAACAGTTTTCAGCCCAGGCCCAAGGATGATAAGGGTAAAGAAATTGTCGGGTCTAGCTCGTGTGGAAGTGGGGCAACTAGGTGTTTTAGGTGTCAGGGGTTTGGTCACTTTGCCCACCAGTGCGGCACGAAAGAGGGCACCAAAGTATTCTTTATTGATGGGCAAGTAGAAGTAGTGCCCCCAGAGAGTGACGGTGAAGAGGAAAAATATGAGCCAGTAGAAACCCCTAGTGATGAGGAAGATGGAGCGCAAGAGTCTGCGACCCTCGCGATTGCGCGTTGCGCGTTGGCTCATGTTAAGAACACTAATGATTGGCGCCGTAACACGATCTTCTATACTTACGCAAAATGTGGGGAAAAGAGCGTGGATAGTGGTAGGTGTGCCAACGTGGCATCGACTAGCACTGTGAGTCTTTGGGCTTGAAGCTGGAAGCCCATCCTCAACCTTATAGTCTCCTGGGTTGATGAAATGTCCATTCCAGTCTCGCACCGTTGTTTTGTTCCTATTCAGTTTAGATCATATAAAGACACTTTGGTGTGATGTTGTTCCCATGGATGTTGGCCATATCATTCTGGGTAGACCGTGACTCTATGACAGGGATGTTACCATATTTGGTCGTTCGAATGTGTGTACATTCTGGTTCGAGGGCAAGAAGGTCAAGCTAAATCCACTGCTACCCAAGAACATGACTGGAAAGGAGTCCACCACACAGAGTGGTGCAAGCGACTCAAAAGAATTGAAGGAATCGAAGTCCAAGTCCAACCCACTCCATATTCTAAATGCCAAGGACATTGAGCGAGAAACGGAGGCGGACTCGATAGTATACGCCCTTGTGGCTAGGGAGAGTGTACCAGATGCTAGCATAGAGTTACCCACTGAGGCCATTCAGGTAGTACATGAGTTTCATGATGTCTTTCTTGATGATCTACCGAACGAAGTTTCCCCTATGAGGGATATACAGCATGCTATTGATTTAATCCCTGGGGCGACTCTACCAAACCTCCCGCATTACAGAATGAATCCAAAGGAGCACACTGAGTTGAAGAGGCAGATTGACGAACTCCTAGAGAAGGGTTTCATTCTAGAGAGCATGAGCCCGTGTACCGTGCTCGCCCTTCTTACACATAAGAAGGATGGCACATGGAGGATGTGTGTTGAAAGTAGGGTCATTAACAAAATCACAGTCAAGTATTGGTTTCCCATACCGCGTCTTGATGATATGTTGGATATGATAGCCAATGCTACTATCTTCTCAAAAATTGACCTCAAAAGTGGTTATCACTAAATCTGTGTATGCCCTGGTGATGAGTGGAAGACTGCCTTCAAGATGAAGGACGGGCTATACGAGTGACTAGTAATGCCTTTTGGGTTAACTAACGCCCCAAGCACCTTCATGCGTGTGATGGCCCAAGTGTTGAGACCCTTCATGGGGAAGTTCCTGGTCGTATACTTTGACGATATCTTGATTTATAGCATGACCAAGGAGCAACACCTCGACCATTTGAGGCAAGTTTGTGGGATCCTTAAGGTCGAGAAGTTGTACGCCAACCTAAAGAAGTGTGCGTTTTTGTCTAGTAGTGTTATCTTCTTAGGTTTTACTGTGTCAGCTAAGGGCGTATCGGTGGATCCCGAGAAGGTCAAGGCCAAAGTCAATTGGCCTGAACCCCGCAATATTCATGAGGTGCGCAGCTTTCACGGCTTAGCCACCTTCTATAGGTGGTTCATTCGAGGTTTCAGTTCCATCATGGCTCCCATCACGGATTGCATAAAAAAGGGAGAGTTTCAATGGACAAAGGCAGCCTCGAAGGCCTTCAAGGAGATAAAGGTCAAGATGACTGAAGCTCCAGTCATGCGACTTTCAAATTTTTCAAAAGTTTTGAAGTCGCATGCGACGCGTCAGGAGTTGGCATAAGAGGAGTACTTAGTCAGGAAGGGCACCCTGTCGCCTTTTTTAGTGAAAAATTGAATGAGGCGAAGCAGAAATATTCTACCTATGACAAAGAGTTCTATGCGGTAGTGCACTCACTGCGCCATTAGCGTCATTACCTATTGCCGCAAGAATTCGTCTTATTCTCATATCACGAGGCCTTGAGATACCCGAACTCTCAGAAGAAATTAAACCCTAGGCATGCTAAGTGGGTTCAATTCCTTCAAGAGTACACTTTTGTGCTTAAGCACAAGGCCGATGTAGAGAATAAGCCTGTTGACGTGTTGAGTCGTCGAGTCGCATTACTCAATTCTATGAGTGTCGAAGTCACGGGCCTCGAACGCATCAAAGAAGAGTATTCCGAGTGTCCGTATTTTGGAATTGTGTATGCGTCGTTGTTAGAGTCTGTCAGGAGCTAGCAGTGAGTACTTGATTTTAGACGGATATTTGTTTAGGAGTGACCGCTTGTGCATACCACGCACCTCCCTCCGCGATTTTCTTGTCTGGGAGTTACATTCAGGAGGGGTCGCGGGTCATTTCGGTCGAGACAAGACCATTGCCCTAGTAGATGATAGGTTTCATTGGCCAAACCTCAAGCGAGACGTGGCCAAAATTATAGGGCAATATCGTACTTGTCAACTGGCAAAGCAAAGGAAACAAAACACAGGATTATACACACCTTTGCCAGTCCCTTCATCCCTTGGCAGGACATCAGTATGGATTTCGTGCTTGGACTTCCCAAGACTATTTAGAAACACGATTCCATATTTGTTGTCGTGGACCGTTTTTCTAAAATGGCCCACTTCATTCCTTGTTCTAAGACTCCGACGCATCTCATGTTGCCAAGCTGTTCTTTAGTGAGGTCGTCAAACTGCATGAGTTACCAAAAACTATAGTGTCTGACCGGGACGTGCGATTCATGAGTTACTTTTGGAAGACATATGACACATGATACACTAGGCTCCAATTTTCTTCTGCTTACCACCCTCAGACCGATGGTCAGACTGAGGTGGTCAATCCGAGCCTAGGAAGTTTGCTCAGATGTTTAGTGGGGGAGCACACCAGGACGTGGGACACCGTACTACCTATAGTCGAGTTTGCATTTAATAGTTCTGTCAATAGGTCCACAGGTCTAAGTCCTTTTGAGGTCGTTACTGGTTATAAGCCTAGGAAGCCTATTGACCTTGTCCTTATGTCACTGTCTTATAGGCCGTCAGAGTCTGCAGAGTCTTTTGCGCATCACATTCATTTATTGCATCAAAAAATCAGGCGAAAGATCACTACTAGTAAGGAACATTACAAATTTCTGCAGACCAACATAAACATTTCAAGGAATTCAATGTAGGGGACTCTGTGATGGTCCACATTAGGCCCGAGCGGTATCCTCAAGGGGCCGTTCGTAAATTACACGCGCGTAGCGCTGGACTTTTCAAAATTATAAACCGAAACGGTCTCAATGCGTATGTGGTAGATCTTTCACCTTCTATGGGAATTAGTTCCACATTCAATGTGGAGGATCTAGTTGCTTTTTAGGGGATCCTTGATACTTTGTCCGACTCTTCGCCCACCCATCCTGATTCTCCAGATCTGTCCCTTGATACATGGCCTCTTCCTGACTTTTCTTCCCGCCTCTACCTCCCATACCTTACCTTCACACACCTAGAGAGGCAATAGAGGATATTCTAGACCATCAGATAGTTTCAACGTTGGACGGCGAGTTTCAGAAGTACCTGGTTAAATGGAAGTCACGACCAACTTCAGACAGCACGTGGCTCACTGAGGAGAAGTTTCAAAGACTTGATCCTGACATCTTGGAGCGGTTCAAGAGTTTTGTTTTGCCAGTGGCGAAATTTTCGCAGCTGGGGACATCACGCGCTCATGCATACGCACGCCGTCCCCCTTACGCACGTATGCAAGGAGGGCCCCACCATTGATCTGGATCGATGACGACGTCCAAAGAGGGCCTCTTAGTTAGAAGACGGAGTTTTGGTTCGTTGGACTGAGCCCGATAGTCAAGTAAAGCCCATCATGGGATCTCATGATCGTGGCCCACTAGTCTGATAAATCTCATATTTGAGGTTTTGATTATTAATGTTATTTAGAATATCTTGGACAATTTAGATTTCTTTGATTAGTTTTTATTTTTGTTTACTTCATCGCCAAGTAATAGGTTGCGCACATGGCGTGGGTTTTGGGGGATAGGGTTTTCTTATAAATAGGCACCCCTTATAGTTTTTTTGATTCATTGAAGTTTAATAAAAAAATTCCTGCGTTTTTTCTACTCTGAGTTCCTGAGTTGTGGAAAATCCAATTGGGTGCGAAACCCTTCATCGAAGGGCTAACTACCGTGGTGCGAAGCCACATCTATCCCGATCCGCCCCTATCTTCTATCATCCATACTTCTCACCTTCTACACCCATCCTAGCTTCGAATCCGTCAGCTTTTGCAACAGTTCTTCTCTCTACAGCCGATTTTCAGAATCTGGCCCTGCATGAGGGTTGAAACTTCAGTGGAGCACCACGCACAAACCGCGCATCCGATCGACACGAAACTCGGGGGTTTTGAAGCCCTCCCCTGGCCGACCAGAGCCAAGGAGGCGCTTTTCGCATTTGGCGCCCCCTCACACGTGCAGCTAGGCTCTTGCGCACGTTCCACAGGCCTGGCCCGCTTTTCGCGCGCGGGAACTGTCTCTAGGTTCAGATTTCCTACCTAGTTTACTCTCCTCATACCTATTTTCCCTATCCTAACCCTAGATTGCATTACTTTCAATTTATTTGCCCCTTTTCTAATCCTAGGGTTCTCTGAACTAAAACTTGTGAATCCCTTGGATTAGGGACTGGTTGCTGTGCATGTGTGGATGAGTTTTACTTCCCTTTGAGTACCGTTCTCCTCATAATTTTTATTGATCCAACCCTAACATGTGTAGGCCTGGACCCGCACAGATTCTCCTTGCTTGAATGTTTGAACTTTTGTGTGGGATGTGGAAATTTTATGTGAATGTTTCTGAATTAGTTTGATCTAAAGCCTGAATCTTGCATATCATAGTTAATTTTCATGTCCTGCATCAATTGGCCTAGTCTTTCAAACTTTCCACATGTTCAACTTTTGGGATGAGGACGATAAAGGAAGCCCCTAGCTCCACGGAAAGATGGCCTCACTTGAAGAATTCAATCATGAAGTTGACCATGTCTTCCTTCATGACTTCCTAGGGAACTTGGAAGAAGGCTATGGGAAGACCATTCGAGCTTGGGGCCTTATCTCTACCCATCGAGTCCATTGTGCTCTTGACTCATCCACGGAGAATGACTGATCAATAGCCTCTAGGTCCTAATCTGAAATGGAGTTAAATGCTAGATTATCTATACTCAACCTCTTCCACCCTTAGCTTGAAAGGAAGTTGTAGAAGCTGACGATGTGGTCCCATACCTACGACTTCTCCTTAACCCTCCTTCCATCCATAACCACAGTATAGATCCAGTTGTTTCTTGCTCGTGCGCTAGCGGTGCTATGGCAAAACTTACTATTATTGTTCCTTTCTTTCAGCCACAATGCCCTTGAATATTGCCTTCACTTGATCTCCTCCTCTTTTAGCTAGTTCCCATAATCTTGAGGCATCTCTGGCCGCGTACCTCTCTCTGTCCCCCCCCAAACATCGAGTGCGTGGATTTCTCGAAGAACATCCTTCACTTTGGCTTCCCTAATTCCAAGTTCCAACCATCGTTCTCTTCCACTTGCGAATCTTGCCTTTGAGAAGTTTCAACTTTCGATTGAGTCTATGGCTCACAAATCCTTCCACTTGAATGGAGCACATTCAGGAAGCCATCTATCTCCAACCACAAAAACTCGAATTTGAATAGCCATGGGCTCCAATTCTTCTCTGTAGTAGATGGTATAACTAGGCAGTGGTTAGATATAGGTTTTGAAAGGCCTCGCTGCTAGACAAGAGGAAATCTATCCGCCCAGTTAGCGGAGATCAAGAATCTACCCAATCTGAACCCTGATGCTTTCTCCCTCAGGACAATTGAGACAAAGAAAACCCAGACCATTCTGCTTCCTTTTCTTAGATGTTGGAGTCCCATGCGAGAAGAATTCCCCTAGCACTACCCTTCACATTGAGTGTCACCCAGTCTTTGCATCTCAATCCCAGTATGGAATTGAACAATTTCTTATCAATGGTCTGGAACTTAAGTTTCCTAAAGCATGATTATCTACTCCTTGAGCCTACGGCCCACATTCTTGAGTTGCGATCACCTTTGCCTGCAACCTAGACCTTTGACGTTCTGCGAGAGGATCTTCATTTGGACACTAATCTAGTCCCCTTACTTGTCTTGTTGCTCCTCACGCTAGCTCCTGAATCGTAATTCATGAGAATTCCAAGTTTGCTACCTTCCGCCGCCCTCTCAGAGATCGCAATGCCTTCCCTTTGTGGGCATTCTAAGCCTTTAAGGCTCCCCTCTCCTCCATGAATTGAAAGAGCACTATGTAATCTTCGTCACAACCTCCAAATGTAACACCCACCATCTTACCAACCTAATCCATCACCTCCTTAATCCACTTCATCTCCCTGGCCACCTAGCTCTCTCTGGCTCCCAGGTGAATTACCCTTGATGCACACCTCCTTTCCACAGGTTGGGGAGGAGGCCTGAAATGTCAAGATATTGCTGTGTGTGTGTGGTGGTGTGTGTGTGTGTGTGAGAGAGAGAGAGAGAGAGAGAGAGAGAGAGAGAGAGAGAGAGAGAGAGAGAGAGAGAGAGAGAGATGGTTTTGCATTGTAATTTAAGGGTGTGTTTGTTTAACCATTTACCCCTGTAAATGGTGGTGAATGGGTTATGATTACCTTTCACAGACGTTTGGAGAGCGATGGAAATATTGCAATAAATGTGCCTTGAAAAGCGAGATTGCAACCCACGTATTGGGTGAGAAAGAACTGTGGGTCCCACCATGATTTATGTATTTGATCCATGCCATCCATCTCTTTTGCCAGCTCATTTCAGGGCATCAGCCTAAAAATGACAAAGATTGTAAGATCAGGTGGACCACACCATAGGAAAGAAGGGGATAATGTCTACCGTTGAAAATAAAAATGTATGGGGCCCAGGCATACACGTTTCTGTCATCCAACCTCTTCAAAAGGTCAGAAAGACATGAATGAACCAAAAAAAAAATATCAAATTGATCCAAAACTTTTATGCCCGCCAAGAAGTTATCAACGGTGGATGTTTAATTCTCATTTTAGCTTTTGTGTTGTCTACATTTGTTTTGAATTTGCTTCATTTTAGGGGGCTCATGCCCTAAAATGAGTTGATAAAACAGATGAACGGTGCGGATCAGACATATACATCACAATGGGCCCTATGAATTTTACCTATTTCATTCTTCCGTTCCTTGGTTTTAGTGAAACTGTCACGACAAAACCGCAGCTTGCTTGCAAATCCCTTGGTAAATAATTATTACTAATTTACATGAATTTACTGTGTACCATGGTTAAACAAACATGCCCTAAAGGAGAGAAGAATGAGGAAAGAGCAGAGTCTGAGTTGATATTCTCAACAATAGACACGCTTTACAATAAGTGAGAATAAATTCTAAAGGATCCCATTACTTCTCATGAATGGTGCTATGCATGTGTACTTAAGTCTGTACTCTAACAAGTGAAAGAAGCTAAAATTCATGAATATCATGGAAGTAGGTTCGAGTACCATACTCTAGTAGCTCAGACCTCTTTGCTTTAATCATTGTGTAAATGAAAACATTGGTTATTTCCATGTATAGTTCTTACCTGTTCTTTCAAACGACTCATTTCATTCTTGCTTCATTGACATCTTCTGTCTCAAGGCCCTTTGGTTTTACTCGCATCACATATTAACTGGTTCTGTAAGAAAAGGCATGAAGTTGAATCAACATCTCGTCCATTATTCTCGTAATGTCTTTGCCCATTTTTAATTAGGATTTTTGTGAACTTAGTGATTAATGGACTCTTTTCTTATGCAGGTGGTGTTTGATCATGATGGTGAGATGTATATGTCATTGATATCCTTCATTTGTACTTGTTGTTTTTTTTTTTTTTTAAAGATCACCTCCACCTGATGCTTTGCATGCTCCTGAAGCTTTTCAATTAGTAAATATTCATCATTTGATCCTTGGTCGGAGGGTATGTATAACATCCTCGGTCTCATAGTTTCTAAAAGTGGGGCCTACAAATTGGTGATTGAAACTGTTGATAAAAAGGTGACTGGAAAACTTGATTGGACATAGTTCTCTATGGATGGACCATGTGCCATAATCTCCAAGTTGTGACAAGCTAACACTTCAATTGATGGCTTTGAGGAGATGTTTGAGACAAAAAAGTCCATATTCAATGGAAAAAGGCCAAGGACTGAATTTCGAGGATCTTACAGTTTGGTCTATTTTGTGGTGTGATCTATCCATGGTAAGGCCCAGCAGATCAGCGGTCTAGATCATTAAACTGTTGGTCCTACTTGGAAATGGCTTAAGGATACTGATATGGATCCTTTGGGCCAAGGATCATATCATTCCTCAATCCTCATCTATGAAATTGTCATGTATATCTTTGTAACTAGCGAAATTCTCATCAATTACCATATGAAAATGCCATGTGTTTTTACTTCAGGGAGTACCCATATGTCCTTTATTTGAGAATCCTAGTACTTCCTAGCCTGGTTTAGATATTAAAAGAGTCAACCAAAACGTGGCTGAGTTGACTTGGTCGAAAGTAGAGCAGGGTTCCCGTGTAGCTTTTTTTATCTTCAAAACAAGGATAGTTGTTTAGTTCTCCTATGGAGCTAGACAAGTTTTTACAACCAGGCGGATATTTTATGGCCCTTCCAAACTCATTGCGGAATTAGAAATCAACTTCTGATTTCTATTTACGTTTTCCAATGCTTTAAGCTTTCCGTGCCTCAACTCTATGTCCCTTTAAGATGTTCTCTAATTCCATTCTCCATTCCTAGATCATGTTCCTTCTATTGATTTTTTTTAATTTATTATTATTATTATATTATTTTATTATTTATTATTATTTTGTGGGGGCTTGCAATTATCATGAGAAACTCCCCAATTATGTATCCAAGGTCATGGTTTCCTCATGCTCCTTCAAAACTGCACGGAACATTTTTCTATGTTTTGATCTCTGCTTCTCTATATTTTCAGTGAAAGATTATTTGCAGCCTATTTATAGGATTCCATCTCCCGGGTGGAGGAATTGGTTGGTCTGACTATGATCCTCCATTTACTCTTCGTTCTTTGAAAATTTCTTTTAAAGGTACTAGTTGATGTTAAATTCTAGGACAGAGACTGCAATCATGCATTTGTCGTATATCAGGTAGGAAAGAAGTGGATTTATGTCTTTAGGTTGTCAAAAAGAAACGTTCGACTGGCAACCAAGGTATGCAAAAATGGTTACGTATCGGCTGTAACGGCCGATACGTAATGGTAACGGTTGGTACCGTTACGCGTTATGGGGTCGTAATGGTGACCCCCTCACTTTTTGACTCATAAGTACCCTACCTGACTCAATCTCTAATTAGATCTGAATCAATGCATCCGAATCTAAACCAATTATTTGTACCTAGATCTAGTTGAATTGGATTTGATACACAGAAGCAAGTGCCATTAACAGTAAGGAGAGAAGTAAAATTTTTATCTTCTAAAATGTTAATCGGTTTGCAAACTAAGTAGTGAAACGAGTGCAAGTATTAGCGAGTTTAAGTATATACTCTATTGTGTAAATGGCTTTGGAGATTTTGGGTGGAAGATGGGGGCTATTATAAAGGGGTGATTTCAAGTAAGTATGGAGTGGTGGTTGGAGGGTGGTTTTCCAAGTAATCGTCCTTGTACAGATTGTCAACATTCTAGAAGGTGACAATTAGATTGGATCACAAGTTCAAGGAAGGCACTGGTTTCATTTTCGGTGATGGCTTGCATATCTACTTTTGGGAGGATGTGAGGCGAATCTCTCATTGCTCAATGCTATTCAGTTGTGGGTGGTTCTACAGTGTCATCTCCTCCTTGCTGTGGGAATCTTTCGAATGAGGAGTTGTATGAGTATATCAGGCTGCTCTCGCTGCTTCATAGGGATTCATTGTCGTGATGGTCGTTGCATAACAATTAACGGCACGTGCCGTTGCGCAGTACGGGGTCGTAACGGCCTTTGTAAAATAAATTCGGACCGTAACAAGCCTATAACAGTCCGTTATGATTACGTGTAAGTCAAGGATGTTACGTGTATATAAGTCTCCTTTTGGGGGCTATTTTCATTTCCACCCTATTTTTGTTTTGTTTTGTTTTGTTTTTTTTTTTTTTTTGACAATTTTTTTTCTTCTTGAGACTATTTTCAACTCATTTCGACTAGATATGTGCAATTTTTGAAGGTTTAAACACAATATTTAAAACATTTTTGAAGAATCAAACATCTGGGATTGAATTTGGGAAAAAAATGGTAAAAATTCTCTCTCTGATGCAGGGACATGTGATGACCTAATCATAGATGCATGTATAATCAGGTTAAAGAATGTTCAAATAAATACACGAATCAACTAACCGTTTCCAATCAAAGGGAATAGGTAAATTTCAATACAAAGATGAGGTCATTCCGTCAAAATCATGCCCCTTAGCATAAAATCGTGTAAATAGTAAAAAGGGAGGACCTAGGGATATGAGGATATCCCAGATCTAGCATAAGTCAGTCCATAGTTAAGTTTGGATCTGATTCTACTGACTAACCATCATTCTTTTCCGTTCAAACTAAAAGGGAGATATCCAGAGAGGAACGAAATGGGTGAAGAATGAAGGGTTCGAGATGAAGAAAGTACAGGTCCTTTTGTCGTCAAAAGAAAAGGAGGATGATTCTTACCTTTTCCCGCACCTCGAAGACCTAGAAAGAATGAAACCTGAAATTGGGATGGAATCCTCAACACCCAAGGGCCAATCCTAAAATCCTAATCTCTTAATAAAGAGGAAGAAAATAGAGGAATTTCTATTCATTTAATAATAATGAAAATAAGGTTTCTCACAACGTATATATAAGTTATGGAAAAAAGTAAAAGTGTACTAAAGCCATTGAAAACAAGAAAAATAACGAAAAGACAAAAAAATAAAGAAAGTACAATAAAGCCCTTGAAACAAGAAAAAAGAACAAAAACGTCTAAAACTAAAACACCCGTGTGGTAGGGTGTGAAATCTGACTCATGGATCTATGGTCAGGGTGCGGTCATGCCACTCCTGCACTCGTAGCTCGTCAGAAAATGGGTCTGATGGACTAAACGTCCATCCACATCAACTCCTCCGCTTCGCTACTCTGTTGGCGACCTCTCCTCCTCTGGTACACTCTAAAGGGTGCACCACTGATGTCCGCATCACTCTCTCTCTTGTTTTTGCTTGCTGCAAATGTATTGATTCAACATTATATTACCAAATCTTGCTAAATCTATGTTCGATTTGGTGATGTTTCTATAACCTTTTTTTTTTTTTTTTTTGAAAGGTTTCAAATATTTATTTATTATTATTATTTTTCATTATTTCAATATTTTTTCTCTGTGTGAAGTATTTGGAGTGAATATTGTTCAAATACATGAATGGAATTGGAGTTTAGATCTACACATGCACTAAATTAGTCTTTTTTATCTCTCTCTCTCTCTCTTCCTCTCTCTCTCTCTCTCTCTCTTTGGTATTTCTGGCAATTTCAAGTCATTTTTTTGGATGATTAGTGACAATTTTTAATTTTAATTTTTTCATGAAGGGAATGATTCCAAATTCTTAAGGATATACCTTAGTGGGATGAGTTCCACTGATTGCATGAATTCCGGCCTATTCTGGGGGGCGTTCAAGTGGTCTCAAATCAGCCTAACAATATTTATCCGAATTTAATTTTAATTTTTTCTCAAATTTCTTAAGGGAAATGATTTCAAATGGTTATGGATATGAAATGAAGGGACGAGTTCCATAGATTGCATGAATTTTGGGCTATTTTAGGGGCATTTGAGTGTACCCAAATTGGGTCAACATTTTCATCCAAATTTAATTTTAAACTTTTTTTGTCAAATTTATATTGACTCATTGATATTAGATGTTTAGAACATTAAATATAGGAGCCTTGAAGTTAGTCTAAGCTTCTCAGGTTAATAATATCATCATGCAGCTCGGGACAACATTCTTACCAAAGAATGGCCCAGTACACCACCATAAGCATGTTCAAAATAAAAAAAGATTACATATTTCGAATCCTCTCGTTTATTTTATTTTGTTTTTTCTACCATTTTATTTTTTCAAATTTTTTCTTAAAAAAATTCGACGATTATGGGGCCATAACAATTGTTACAGGGGTCTGTAATGATCGTTATGGCCTATAATGTAATGGTTCAGCTATTAGCATTATTGGATACCTTGCAGTTTGGCATCTTTACCGGGTGATTAGCACTTAAAAACCGAGGGTTCAAACCACTCCCACAAAATTTATTTGGTCGTATTGGAGCCCTCTTCAGGTCATGACCTTTGCATGATTGGTTGGAAGAAACAAGGTGCTCACCATCAATAATCTCTAGAGGAAGCATATGGTGATTCCCAATATCCTTGTTGGTTTACCATCTTTTTCTTCTTTGTGCATTTGTTAGAGAAGTTTGGGAGCATTTCTTTGGCATCTTTCAATATTATTGGGTGATGCCGGCCTCTCTGTTCATGGCTTTCGTTTACCTTGTCATGGGGGTGGAGTAGCATAAAAAGGGTAGAAGCTTTGGAGGTTTTCCTTCCTAGCTGGTCTTTGGGCAATCTAGGGGGAATGGAATGACGGATGTTTCCGAAACTAGAACAGGTCGCTAGTGGAGGTTTTTAGAAGGGCAAAGTTAGATGTGAGAGCCTAGGTCTCTTCTTTTAAGGATGTTGTGGATTGTCCACTAGCTTCATTTTCTTGGTCATGTATAATGCAGGAGCATTTTCACACTGGGCTCGAGTGGGGTCGCTTGTGGGATGCAGGGGCACACTCGGGGTGGTGCGGCCTACGGAGGGGTATCGTGTTCGAGACTCCTCACCAGGGGTGATTAATGCGCATTTCATACCAGGCCCAAGTGGGGTAGCCCGTGAGATATGGGACACACTCGGGGTGGGCGGCCCATGTGATTTGGGGCCCACGAAGGTTTCGGCCGAGGTCCTAAAAACCCATGAGATGTGGGGCCTGGGCTATGAGATAAAGGGATTAATTCGCCATACTCTAACAGTTCGAGCTTTTAGAGCAATGGTTAATTGTCCTGCACCAAATTGGTATCAGAGCAGGAGGTCTCATGTTCGAGACTCCTCACTGGGGGTGATTAATGCAGGAGCATTTTCACACGGGCTCGAGTGGGGTGCTTGTGGGATGATGGGCACACTCGGGTGGTGCGGCCTACGGAGGAGGTATCGTGTTCGAGACTCCTCACCGGGGGTGATTAATGCGCATTTCACACCAGGCCCAAGTGGGGTAGCCCGTGAGATACGGGGACACACTCGGGGTGAGCGGCCATGTGATTTGGGGCCCACGAAGGGGGTTCGGCCGAGGTCCTAAAAACCCATGAGATGTGGGGCCTGGGCTATGAGATAGGGATTAATTCGCCATACTCTAACAGTACGAGCTTTTAGAGCAGTGGTTAATTGTCCTGCATCAATGTATTTGATATTTTTGTTTCGGTGTAGATATCTAATCTGTGCGCTCCTTTTTTTTTCCACTCTCTCTCTCTCTCTCTCTCAAAAAAAAAAAAAAAAAAAAAAGAAGAAGAAGAAAAAAAGAAAAAAAAGAGGGGGACTAGTGTAGTAGTATTAGTACCTGGATGGTATGATGGCAATACATAAAGCACATGCAAGTTTTTGAATGTCATTGCAGAGTACCGCTCTATTGTTTTTTAAGGGTTTGGAATCCTTTTCAGATCTCTCATCCTTAGATTTCTCGGTTTGTCCTTCATCTTCCTTAGTTTTGAGGATTGTTCGGATCCATGTCCTGGTTATGTGAATGAATATGCTTTTCGCATTCTTGGTGTCTAGGAAACCCAAATTCGATCATGAGTTGGTTTCCAGGTCATATGTCTTCTGAGGATAATTTGGAATATCAATTTCAAAACATTATTGATGCACATAAACTCCTGTTCAACAAATTGTTTTCTAGTGTAGGCTAAGAATATGATACTTATAGGCTATGGAAATTCGACATAAAGGGGTCATTGCTATGTTGTACTATTTTAGAAATGTGATTGAGGGAAAAGTTGTTAAAACCTAGAGCTAGTACAAACATCATAAGATACCTAATAGTCTTACATCATAATCTTGACATGGGGACAGTGAAAATAAATAATAATGCCAGGCTCTTCGAGTCTGTTAATTGGAAGTTTGGAAGTAGCTTCTCTCAGAAATTTGGTTAGATGGTGATCCATTTGTATGCCTTCGTGCTTGGAGGTCTGCATGGCGATTGCCTCTCAGCGATCCAGCTTTGCTTCTTTGCCCTTTGCGGCGTGCATGCAATAATTGTTGACCCTGCTGGTATGTTAGTGGATTTGTTGTGATCCTCTGCCATGGGTGGTCCCAAAGCATGGGTAAAAGGAAAGGTTGATGTTTGGTGGACAGCCGATCTATAGTTGCATCAAAAGTGAAGCGAAGTGGCAACAAATTCAGGTGCGGAGCAGGGAAGTGTCGGTTTCAAAATATTGGCAAATACAAACTGCTAGGAAGCAGGATTAGGAGCGCGAGTCCGAAATGTGATTTTTAGTAGGACCGGCACCTAGTTAGAAGGATCGTCCAATCATAAAAGTATTTCCTGCCTACCATTTAATAGCTTTCCTTATGATATGGTGATGATGGTGACGACTAAATGGTTATCCTGCCATATTTCGTACCCACCTGTGTTGTATTCCCTAGAGTCAGAAGCACCAGGGCTATACATACATGTACCACATCCTTAATCGTGCTATTTATCCGCCACATGTTCTTGCAGACATCACTTAGCATCAATTAACTCTGCAACACCCACTTTGCAATGCATTGAGTAAATGTGGGTCTGTTCAAGGAAGATGGGGCAGGTTACCGTACCATGTAAATGCAGGTCCTTGCGGGGAAGAGACAAATTGTGGGCAGCAATGGACATGCAGTGGAAATTGGCCAACTATTCAGGGATGATTGTGATCCATCAATGGTTTAAATGCTGGGAACTGATATCCTACAGTAGATGGGATTTTGTTGATGTTACTGGATATGGCATTCCATATTCCATTTGCAGGAATGAACCACTCAGTACTCTCGTAGAGTCCAGCTTCGTGTCTATGCATATTGAGATGTGTGTCCGTCTTGCTGTGCTGGTGTTGCTGAAAAGGCAAGAATCTGCAAGTCTTGGTGACACAGGCTGAACTACATCAAATGAATGCCAGTTTTTTGCCTTATTACATTAAGTCCATTCAGAACCACTTTATAATGTTTTAAATAGCGAATAGTGTGTAGCGTAGTGTTCACCCTTCTGAATTTCATGATATTTGGTGTGCAACCAAACACAACCTTAAATAATGAGAAAGGGCAATGATTAAGTATAAAGGTTAAGAAAGAGCAAAGAAACTGATTTAATATTGTTACTTACATTATTTTACTAAAAGCATCGAAAAGATTAACTAATTTTTATTTAAAATAGAAAATGTAACAGATCACTGAAACCATTAATTGAGCTTAATGTTGTAGTGAAAAATAACTTCTAATTTAAGCTACGCAGTGTGTGGCATATTCTATGTAGCGTGTAGCGTATGCAAGTGTTCTTGTAGCATGGGCTACATGCAACTTAAGCTATTTTCATGAGCTACGTAGTGTTAAGGCTAAACCATACTATGTAGTGCAAGCTACACTTAACATAGCATAGCTATTTAAAACACAGCCACTGTATACTGTTCAATATTCTCACTGAACTGGAAGCTACACTTAACATAGCTATTTAAAACACTGCCACTGTATACTGTTCAGTCTTCTCACTGAACTAGGGATAAATTTTCAGACTATCTTGAAGGCAATTTTTTTTTTTTTTTTTTGAGAACGGACATTTCATTATTGAAAGAGGATCCCAAGGCTCATATTTACATAGTTTACCATCCCGCTAGGATTGACCCATCATTTGGATCAAAACCCTTTAAACAAGAAATCCACTACTTTCATTTATGCCCTTTTATATACATCCCCATTTTGATCCACTTGTCTTGGAAGCACTGTGCATTCCTCTCCCTCCATATACCCCATATTGCTTACATCATGATTAGCTTCCACCACTTGATCTCTTTTTGTCTTATGTTCCCACTGGGCCATGCCAAAAAGGAAGCTCGTGATTGAGCCTGACATCACCCAAGGTGACCGGAAATATACAATAAATCTATCCCACAACTTCAAGGCAAAGGGGTAATGGATGAATAAGTGATCTATTGTTTCTGCCTCTTTCATGCATAATGCACAACAATTTGGGATGATATTGTCCTCTTTTGAAGATTATTGGTTCGGAAGGGCTAGGGTGATGGTGGTGATGGTCTTCTTTTTTTTCTTCTTCTTCTTCTTTTTTTTTTTTTTTTTTTTTTCGGAAAGGTAACACTACCATGGATTGAACCTTGGATCACTCACGCACTATATTGACTCTACCAGCTCAATGTGGCTAGGAACTCAAATTGGGCCCACTAGGCTCCATGTAATGATCACCTAGCCATAAAGAAACTGGGGCAACTCTCCTCTAATAAACTTTAAAAGGTGCTCATATGTCCTCATCAATACTCCTCCGCCTCTTCGTCCAATAATTTTTTGTGACACGATGGAGTCCACACAACGGAATCACCTAAAATGGATACGCATATGTCTATGATTACCTACAGGTCCTCAACAGCTCTGCCTTTGGCTACTAGTGGAAATTCCATGCTAAGTGGAATCTCCCCTATCCAAATATCCCCCCAGAATCTATTCTTCTCCCATCTCCTCATGTGAATTGGATGTTGGCCTTGAACTTGTCTGTCATCACTGATGAGATTCCCTTACACACCCTTGACGCCTTATGGAGCGATGACCTTTTGATCCACTACCCACCATCCTAAAGATCATATTTGCTAGCTATTACTTCCCGCCATAAACATCCATCCGAATCGCCTTGCCAAGGAGGGCTTCATTTATCTGTCCCAATCTTTGAACTCCCGCACCGCCTCCCAAATTTTGAACTCCAGCACCACCCAATCTTTGAACCTCTACTCCTTGCCAAAGAAAATTTCTTTTTATCCGTTCAAACCTCTCAATCATTGAGGCCAGACACTTGAATAGTGACATATAGTACACAGTTAAATTTGACATTGCCTCTTTTATTAGTCAGTTTGCCCCCCAAAGAGAGGTCTTCCTTTCCATATTGACAGCTTTCTCTTTATACTTCTGATGACCTTGTCCCGTAGGTGTTATGCCGGTTTACCCATAGGTATTAAAGACATGGGTTTTTAATAGTGGTGCATATTTTGATCTAAAAATGATAAAAAATAAATTCTGAGCCCTCTTGGATAGAATGAGAAGCCCTTTTAGAGTACCTTATATTAGGGTACATTTAGGTACTTGCTCTTTCTTTCTGTCATTCTTTAAAAAGGTTTAGTTTTTCTTATCAATGATAAAAAAGAAAAAAAAAAAATAAAAAACTTTTTCCAGAGTTCATGAATTATTATTTTTTAGCGTAGGAAGCAATAGGTGGACTTCAAACGCTTAATGCTAAACCCACATCCACCTCTCTACCTGCAATTATACATTGCGTGGGACATCTGGACTGTGCATCAAGTGGGTCCACCGTTTCGGTGATCTAGCCCAAAATTCAGGCTGGCCACTCATCAGGTGGGAAGCATGGGCAACACGTGTAAAACAATAGGTGCTTTGAAAAAGATTCTCAATGGTCCATATTCAACATTTATGCATGACCTTCTTGACAAGTGCAGTGGACTGATTTTCAGGGCCAGGTCATCTAAAGTCAGGTGCACCTAAGGCATGGTTCAGGTGTTGTGAAATGTTCTGGTGTGGCATGTGTACATGTGTATAGAGGTGCATGTCGGCTTGGCAAATCTCCAATTTCATATATCTGTTTTGATTGAGTTCCAACCTGTTTTGCTAGAGGCCTTCACATGAAACCACACTACCAATCTAACCTGAACCATCCTTCTAGATAGAGTCAGTAAGAAATTCTTTGAGCTACTGGGTCTTTTGGCAGGATGTCAATTCAAGTAACATTTGAGTGGTCAAACTTTTCTTTACAGGAGTTCCATTCGGTCACACTGCTGTCTTCCCTTCTAATGAAAATTACATGGCAAAAGGTATGGTTTTCCTCTCTTTCTCTCTCTCCCTCTCTAGTCCAACATTTATTTGATTACACTGGAGATAAAAGTTTGTCTCATTAAGTATCACTTCTAGTTGATTTCAACTAAAAGACAAGTTGAGTATCAAAGAGTTATCCTCTTTCTCTTACTCAAGAGAGCTTAACTGAAATGGCTTCTTCTCAATGTCGATTGTCAAGTGCTCTTCGACTAAAATTCTGACAGTTTTTAATTTGAAGATGAGAAAGCCAATAGAGTAATTAATTTAAGTCAGTGGGTGGCAGTGCACTATCAAAGCAAGATTTTCTCTATATCATTTGTACTTTATTTACACACAAGAAGTGGAGAAGAAGCATAGTTAGTAGTCACAAGGGCACGGGTGCATTGACGCTGTTAGTAAAAGTAAAAATATAAGAGGAATGTGAACGGGACTGAGATGTTTGGAGTTGCCAAGATTCGCAGCCACACATGCCATCATGTCTCACTTGACGTGTTAGGCCACACCTTAAGTTTAATGTCAACAGTGGTCAAATTTTCAACTGTTTATTTATACTGTACATGTGGCCGACCTAATTACTGGACCAATGTGAGCTTTGGGTCAAGGCATCTACATGGTTGGACCACCTGTGAAGAAATCCCTAGTGCGCACCTTCGAGGATCTTGAAGCTTTAATCCTTTGATAATAGCTTTTAATTCGAGACATGATGGATCTTTGTCAGTAAAAACTCCAATTCTGTCAATATAATTCTTCCAAGAGTTTAAGCTATGGAGGGAACTCCCATTACCAAGAATTACACTTGACATTAGCCAAGAACATGCTTTCAACTCAGGAAGAACAACTAACCTAAACATCTAATGCCTAACCAAACCTAATCCTGTTCAACATTTTTGAGCCAAAATCTTAACATGGATTTCATTTATTTTTACTCGTATTTTTTTTATCCTATTTGGTAGGTTATTATGTCCTCTCTCAGTTGCAACTTGAACTGTGGATCAGACTTCAAATATGGTCAAATAGTGGTCCAACATCAAGAGTCAAAACAGATGAGAAATTCTGAATGACATTTCTGTATTATTTTTTGAGATGATAACTTCATTAACAAAAAGCAAGAACAACAAAAACCAAAGGAACAAAAGAAAGCTGGATGATAAGCAATCATCTAGACCAGAGCTACACAAGGCTTGATTGAGCAAATTCTGAAATAACATCTATGCCCCCAATTTTATGTTACCCCACATCGGAGGTGCGGAAATAAATTCTAATGTATAATAGTTTGCTGCCCCCCAAGTCAATTTTAAAAAGAAAAAGAAAAAAGAAAAATCATCCATCCACATGTTATTTTGGCCCATTGCACCAAACTTTGCAATGAAACCAAACTCCATCCGTCTTGTCCCCATAAATTAAAGGTGGATTACTTGAAGATCATCTCAAGCTTTTACTAGCTTTGGTATCCTCCTTATGGCAGGGCTAACAACTATGACGGTTAGCAACTCACAGATCAATGCTTGAGATTGTTTGATGACATACATTGACGATTGAAGAATGTGATCGACCGATGATGTAGATCGAAGAACGATATCAATCTATGACATGGGTGGATTCATGAGATTGTAAGATAACATGGGTCAGTGGTGACATCGATTGATGACATGGATCAAAGGATGAGATCATAAGGGAGATTAGTTTACTACATGTATTGAGGGCGGAGATTTGATCATTTATCTAGGCTAACCAATGTTCCAATGGTGATATTATCGGTAACATTGCCAATATTATCGGTATCGCCAGGTCAGTGATATTGATACTGAAACTGCTGGAAGTATAAAAATTTCCAAATATCGTTGATATTTTCGATAATATCAGCGGTACTTGGTGATATTATTGATATCAACAATACTTTGAGAAGAATCCCTTATAAAAGTTCTTTGGTATTGGCGATACCATCAATAATATCCCTGATACTAGGGAAACATTCGTAAATAGGCGAAAATTGACAAAATTGGGAAAATTTCCAAAATCTAAAAATTCCATTTTTTGGGAATTTTTTTTTGGAAATTTATTCCTTAGGTGATTTCGAACACTCATTGGTTTTTATTGAATACAAGTTTGGATTTGGAGAGAAATCCCTACTTGAAACCAAGACAGGCTAGAACTCGAAGGTGACGAAAAATCCATAGGAACTTCATTTTTTTTTCCAAATGCATGGATCACAATGGGAATCCATGTCTATGCATGATTCTTGTGCATTGACATGGATTTGTTGCATAACAATTAACATGTAGGGAAATAGGGAAAAACCTAATGTTTTCCATTTTTATTTGGAAAATGTGCTCTTCAATCTTCACTATTAATTAATGTAGATTATATATATATATATATATATATATATATATATATATATATATAATTATATATATATATATATATATATTAATCGAGTATTGGCCAATCTATTGATTGGCTACAAGTTTATATATTTATTTTATACTTATTTTTTTGATAACACATGGTTTTTTTTTTTTTTTTTGAGTGATAACAGTCACTTTCATTAAAAAAGAAGAAATTACAAAAAGATGAATCGCTCCTCTGAGATAGAGGAACAATTAGACATCAGCTAAAACAGATTACAATCTGCTAAAGGAAAAACAAAAACAGCCCATTCGGTATATATAGAAACGAATTCTAGATATTATGGATCTCATCGAATTGGATACTCCATTAAAGCATATCTCGTTTCTTTCTTTCCACACCGCCCACCAAACAACCAATAGAACCATTCTCCATAACTTTGTTTTTTTATTGTCTATGGAGACACCATGCAAGGCTTTCAATAGCCTTCCCATTGAATCTGGAAATGATCACGCCACACCGAACCAAGATAGAACTGTTGGCCAAATCTGATTTATGAGGGGGCAGTGGATGAACAGATGGTTCACAGATTCTGCGTTGTTCATGCAACAAAGACATATATTCGTGATGATCATACCTTTCTTTCTTAAGTTGTCAACTGTCAACACCTTACCCTTACCAACCAACCAACCGAAGGCTGCAATCTTTGGAGGAAGCTTGTATTTCCACACTTTGTCAGTCCAAACTGTCAGCTACCGAAATAGCCTGATTAGGAACCAAACAGTAAATATTGGGAAAATCATCTTTAAGAGTTGTATCCCCCATCCATATATCTTCCCAAAACCGAATTTTGTCACCTTTACCCACAATGAAGCCAATGCCTTTGAAAACCTCCTGGTTTGAATCTAACACCCCTTTCCATAAAGCAGAAGCCCTATAGGCCGAAGAATCCTTTGTCCACCACCCTCCTGCCGATCGATCGTATTTGTTTTTAATCACTCGGTTCCACAAGTTTCCATCTTCTGTACCCAATCTTCAGATCCACTTACCTAAGAGGGCCCGATTCATACTCTGAGATTCCTAATACATGCGCCCCCTTCTTTGACCTGTTGACAGACCATTTTCCAATCGAGCAAATGGAAATTCTTCTTACCCTCCTTACCGCACCATAGGAAATCTCGTCTCAACTTTTCAAGCCTGTCTAAAACCAAGCCCGGGATAACACATGGTTATGCCCCTATAAAATGGAAACTTATTATATATAGTTGTTTCTTTACAATATTTTGATTCTTACATGTGTAAAGATGTGTCTTTTAACATCTCCTGGAATTTCATTGAAAAATTCCACAATTTTCCAACATTTCCTCAACGTTTCCCCTGGACGACGATATTTTTTTCTGAGTAATGCGATAATATCGGCGATACTGATACATGTTTTCATATCCCTAGTCATTGATACATGTAACAATAACGATACTCTAAACACTGGGGCTAACAAATATCTATTTATGGGGTAGATGATCAATTATTAACGGTGTAACTTGGGCGGGTTGGGTTAGGGTCAACCCAAGCCCAACCCGATCTTAAGAGGATCCAACCTGCAACCCAACCTGAACCCAACCCGAAGTCCTCTATACTCAACCCGACCTCACCCAAATTTTCTTAACCCGAACCCAACCTGATTTCAAATCGAGTTGGCATTTTTCTACTTGAACCCAACCCAAGGACCTTGACAACCTGACCCGAACTTGGTTGGGTCAGTTAGGTTCGGGTTAACTGGAACTTAATTTGCAACCCTAACCCTTACGCATTGTGCAATTAAGACATGGGATCCAAGAACACAAGATCAATAGTCAATGTTTCATTTACATTGCATTGACCAACCCTCAATTATATGTTTTACCTATGGAGCCACTCCTTAACATAGGCCCATACCAGAAGTAGGAATCACACTTACTTGATCTCTCTTAGCATCACAATTTTAGGCTTAACAACCCACTAAAGCAAACCACAAAAGCTCGTAAAAGAGAATGAGTCAAATTTCAAAACCCATACATACATAATCATAGGTCCTTTTGACCATTGTTACAGAAGTGGGTAAGTAGATTTTGGCTTTGAGCTTTCCTACATAGACCTCTTTTTCTTCTCTTTTAAGTGTCTCTCTTTTTAGTTTCTTTTTTTGCACTCACATGTGTATTCTGCACGTGCAATATGCCATGCTAGGCAATTAATGTTGCCATGTCACCCCCTTTGACCCATGCTATGTGTCTCCCTTCTTCATTTTGTCATGTCTCTTTTTCTCTTGTTGACATGTGTCCCCATTTGAACCATGCCATGATTCTCCCTTTGTCCTTTTTCCATGTGTCCACCATGCCAATTGTTCCCCCTTCTCTTTTGTGCCATGTTTCCCTTTTGTCTTTTTGTGCTATGAGTTTCCTTTTGTCTTTTGTGCTATTGGTCCCTTTTCCCATTTGTGCCATGTTCCCCCTTAGGAATCTCCCCCTTTATTTTCACATTTTTTGAGAAAGTGATATGTGCTGCCCCCATGCACCTTTACCCTCAAGACAATTCAAAATTACCAAGAAACCTACCTTACAGTCTTACAAGAATGCGCCTTGATTACATTAGCACTCAAAATCTTCTTACCCCTGAGTTCCCCGAAAATTTACCCAAAAACCAATATCCTACATCTGTAAGTAAGACCTCTTGTTTCTTAGCACATGGTCCTGGACCAAAAATTCCTCTGCTTCTTTGGTTCTCTACCTTCTCCTCTCTCAACTCTCTTTCTTTACCCCCTTTTGCTACAAAAAATAAGTTATCCAAAGTCTATTCCCTTTAAAGTGTAGACATGTATTTGTGTGGACGTGTGTACTGTGACTTAGTGGACCATGTCTCTCTTATCCTCTCATTCTTTTACTCTCTCTTTTTTTTTTAAATAATTTATTTATTGGTCCTTTTTTTATATATGTAATTTGGCAATTCACTTAGTAATAGAAAAAGGTTGGGCGTCCAACCCTAACTGTCTCTCTTCCCAAGTGCTTTATTATCTCTAAATTGGTATTAAAGCAAAAAAGTTTCTAGGGTTTCTATCTAATATTCTCTCCTTGATCTTGAATTAGGAACCTCTAGAACTCAAAAACCAAAATCCATTTTGCCATACTTCCAAATAGGTTTGCAGTGTGACTCACCTGTTCTGAAACCGGTATGACTCATCTGGAACCGGTCAGGTCATATCATCGTCATCATCGAAGCCTTATCCCATCTAATTGGGGTCAGCTACATGAATCATTTTCTTCCATTCCACTCTAACAAGGGCCAAAATTGTAGATGACTTACCAAATTGAAAATATAATAGGATTGATTCCTAGTTGGTTGAGTAGTTGATATCTAATGGTGGCAAGGTGTCCCGTATCGGTATCGGTTGGCGTAACGGTGCCCTCCGAAACCGATACGGATACGGGGGCGTAACGGCGATACGGGGGCGTAACGGCCCGTAACGGCGCAAAAATTTTTTTTTTGCCAAAAAAATATGAAAAAATATGGATTAAATCCGGAATATTCTAAGCATTCCAAATATGCATTCATTTATAAATTGGAACATGTTTATGGTGGTGTAACGGTCCACTCTTTGGTGAGAAGTTGTATCGGACTGTCCGATGAATTTATGAACCAGATAACCTAAATTTGACTACAAAATTCATATATTTAATTTTCTAACTTACTATCAATGATAGATATATTAGAATGAATGTAATATGAAAATATCTTACATTTAGGTGTTTGCAATTATTTTTTAGGGCCAAAATTCATGTGTAAATAGAAAAAAAATTTAAAAAAATATAAAATGGCACCCCAAATATGTAAAATGCACATTAACATGTTCTACTATGATTAACACATCATATGGCATCATTAAAACAGCAAAAGAATCATTAAGAAATGATTTTTCGAATTTTAAAAAAAGGGGCCAAAATTCATGCGTAAATAGAAAAAAATATAAAAAAATATAAAATGGCACCCCAAATATGTAAAATGCACATTAACGTGTTCTACTATGATAAACACATCATATGACATCATTAAAACAGCAAAAGAATCATTAAAAAATGATTTTTCAAAATTTCAAAAAAAGGGCCAAAATTCATGCGTAAATAGAAAAAAATATTAAAAAAATATAAAATGGCACCCCAAATCTGTAAGATGCACATTAACATGTTCTACTATGATTAACACATCATATGGCATGATTAAAACAGCAAAACAACTATTAAAAATTGATTTTTCGAATTTTCAAAAAAGGGGCCAAAATTCATGCGTAAATAGAAAAAAATATTAAAAAAATATAAAATGGCACCCAAAATCTGTAAAATGCACATTAACATGTTCTACTATGATTAACACATCATATGGCATCATTAAAACAGCAAAAGAATCATTAAAAAATGATATTTCGAATTTTCAAAAAAAGGGCCAAAATAAATGCGTAAATAGAAAAAAATATTAAAAAAATATAAAATGGCACCCAAAATCTGTAAAATGCACATTAACATGTTCTACTATGATTAACACATCATATGGCATGATTAAAACAGCAAAACAACTATTAAAAATTGATTTTTCGAATTTTCAAAAAAGGGGCCAAAATTCATGCGTAAATAGAAAAAAATATTAAAAAAATATAAAATGACACCCAAAATCTGTAAAATACACATTAACATGTTCTACTATGATTAACACATCATATGGCATCATTAAAACAGCAAAAGAATCATTAAAAAATGATTTTTCGAATTTTCAAAAAAAGGGCCAAAATAAATGCGTAAATAGAAAAAAATATTAAAAAAATATAAAATGGCACCCCAAATCTGTAAAATGCACATTAACATGTTCTACTATGATTAACACATCATATGGCATGATTAAAACAGCAAAACAACTATTAAAAATTGATTTTTCGAATTTTAAAAAAGGGGCCAAAATTCATGCGTAAATAGAAAAAAATATTAAAAAAATATAAAATGGCACCCAAAATCTGTAAAATGCACATTAACATGTTCTACTATGATTAACACATCATATGGCAACATTAAAACAGTAAAAGAATCATTAAAAAATGATTTTTCGAATTTTCAAAAAAAGGGCCAAAATTCGGCCGATACGGGCCCGTAACGGCCCTGTAACGGCCGTAACGGCCCGTAACGGCCGATACGCCCCGTAACGGGCCCGTATCGGCCGATACGGGTACAAATTTGCGTAACGGCCGATACGACCCCGAAACGCGTAACGGTGTGAACCGTTACCGTTACGTATCGGCCGTTACGGCCGATACGTAACCGTTTTGGCATACCATGAATGGTGGCGATAAAAAACAACTCTTTCACCAAAGTGATGACTCACCTCGAATCAGTCCCAACTTGATTTGAATTGTCTTGATATGGGATGATTTGAATGGAGTCATGGGTGAGGCGGACTGAGTTGGGGATATTTATTGAATTGGGGGTGCAAGTCGAACTTGTTCTGACCAAAACCTATACAACTCTACTGAAACTGACTTGTATTGGACAATATTTTAACCATGCTTCCAAATGAAATGACTAGTGTAATTTTGTCTCTCAATGGACCCATCACATGTGTGGGAGACCCCCTAAAGTGATGTCATCAGCCTATCTCTCGGATTCCCACAATTATGGGTACCCTGGCTGTATTTTTCTCTTAACTGGATAAAATGATCTCAGAATACCATGATCTTGAGCTTGTTGTTGAGCTAGCTCAATAAGCTTCCATATAGGACTATTTTTGTGTCATTCCTATGTTGTCTGACCCTAGAGTCTGAGTCAACTTTTAGATTACAAAGATATGGTACCATTGGAATACAGGAATAAACTACTTTTTTGGGCTTTCCCGTGAAAGGGTTTAGGACCACCTTGGACTACAACAGATGAGAAAAAATCATCTTTTAAATGCCCAGAATTAGTTCTTTACTAATCACATATTTCATCCTTCATTTCAATCGTTATCGTGTTTTGAGTAATAATTTAAACAAATTTCTTGTATATGGGCTCATTTATGTCTTATTTTTTCGCTTTAGGCATGAAATCATGCACTCCACTGTTGGAATGTCATGTGATGGTGTCATTTCGTTATTGTGACTTTTCCATCTAACTTTGAATGCATAAACTTGTGAAGGTCTGACATTTCGCCACAATTTGTATCCCTCATACAAGAGTAACCGCAGCCCTACACCTGATACCGTTGTCCAGGGACTTCAGTATCTGAAAGCATCCATCAAGGCAATGTCCATCAAAGTAATTGAGGTAAATAGCATGGTTGTATGTGATCAGTCAAGAGTGGGATGGCATGGTTGCTAATATGCAATTAATAGCAGGTTCCAGGTGTTGAAGCGGACGATGTGATTGGAACTTTGGCTGTAAATAGTGTTGCTGCTGGGTTCAAGGTATTTGTTTTATGAATGTCGCCATGTTGCTTCTTAATATTGAAGGAAACATACCAATAGAGCTAGCGATCGTATGGGCAATCTATGGTTCATTGACAACAATATTGTGATGCTATTTGGAATTCCTCTTCCTTTTCTTTGTGTCTTCTGTAACATTCACCTTGTTAGTTAGTAACACTGCTGTTGGTATTGCCAAAAGTGCATACTGTAATTTCATCACAGGTAGGGCAGCGACCACTTGGCCCATGATAATGAGTAATCATTGAAATCAAGTGGCTCCCCCGCCCATCTCAAGTTTAATGAGGTAACTGTGGTTGCTCTGGGAATGCTTTTTCGTGATGTATGTTGCAGAAGATATTACAACTGGATACTGTGGGATCAACCACAATTGATATTCCATTTGGACATACTAAGCATACTGAAATTGCTTCAATCATATCATATGATTTGAGCAGGATGGCACCCCAATACCTGACTTCCTGTATTATTGTGATTACCAGTAGAACATGATCATTCAAAGGGAATTGATATATTTCATTTCCTTGCATTTAGATGCTGCAATTTTAACTGTATCATGCCATTGACACAGGTACGGGTTGTTTCTCCTGACAAAGATTTCTTTCAGATTTTATCTCCTTCATTACGCCTTCTACGAATCAATCCACGTGGGCCTCAGTTAGTATCATGATCATTTGGCCATTTTATGCATCACTTTTTTTAAAGGATTTTCTTCCTTTGATGGACATGCCTTTTTCGAGGATTACCTATCATTGCAAAGGTGTTTTTTAGAGAAAGTAACTGGGGTCAGACCTTTTTCGGTAGATATTAAGCGCCTTTATCCCCATACATGTGGCATGCATGGATGATATCTTAACTGTTCATCTGATGGACCCCACTTGGATGGGTGATGGATCAAACCTAAAATACACCGGCAGGGTGATTCTAGCCTGCCAATCAGACTTTTTCCATTTGATGTGAACCATTGATCATAATTTTTCGAACTGTTCATTTGTAATGCTCAAAAGTCCTCAGATCAGGTGGCTAGGATCATTGAGCAGGTGTGGCTTTTGGGGTACAGAAAATCTACAGCATGCCAACCAGATGAACAATCTGGATCTCATGTTTGTGCGCCACGTGTACAGGGATTAGTGATCAATATCAGAGAAAGAAGTGTCTAATATAGGCTCCTTTCCCAAAAGTATAAGATTCTGCAAAAAGTTTTAGTGGTGGTTTGATATCTGCAAAGGAATGTTATATTTAGAAGTCTCTTTGCTCTATAAAATTCCTCGATAAATAAGTTCTGGAAATGTTGGGGATATCAGTATACATTTAGTCCAATCTAGCTTTCTGTATGCTGATTTTTTGTTCTTATATTTCTAGTGCAGTTGGGGCTAACGTCATTGATGGGTTGCTTCCATAGGATGGCTTCATTTGGACTGGAGGACTTTGCTAAAAAATATGGGGCTTTGAAACCTTCTCAATTTGTTGATTTGGTTGCACTTATGGGCGACAAAGTTGATAACATCCCAGGTTTTGTTTTTGATCCAATGTTTAGTTTTTTTTTTTTTTCCTTTCCTTTTCTTTTCTTTTCTTTTCTTTTCATGATGCATACATAGCATTAATGGCTTTTTTTAAAAGGGTAGCATCACTCAATGTTTTCAAAATGTTGGACTTGCTGAATGTTCCTCATTATGAGGATGTGCATTTGGGGTGCTCTCTGCCCCTACGTAGCTCTGTTTTGCTTGGCTTTTAATAATAAATGTCACTTGTCAGAAAAAAAAAAAGGAAGAAAAGAAAAGGGATTTTGATGGATCAAAATGAAGAGAACACAACACAGATCCTATAGTCTCCTCAAAAGAGTCGGGGGTTTCTTTGGAAGCTACCTAAATTTAAAATCTACTTCATAAATAATCATCTTCATCATCCTTCCAACCTTGTTGCAGGTATCTGTTGCCAGCTTTGTCATTGTTACTTAGCAAAGTTCAATGATTTATTGCCAACCTGACATCAACCCTCCTTTTACTGGGATGTGTAGGGCTGTCAATGGGTGCCCAGACCTGCCGGTACCCAATGGACCTGACCCGATCTTAACGGATTCAGGTGCAACCTTTTGGACTCGTTAAGAATCGGAGTTGGGTTTTGCTCTAACCTTTTTGGACCCAGTTAAAATTTGGCTCTAGCTGGGTCCAAGTCAGGTCCTTCGACTTGGAACCGGTTAAAATCAGGTTGGGCTGAGTCAAGTTGGGTCTGGGTCAGGTCCAGTTTGTTTTATTATTAATAGTTTATATGTTGATTATTCTAGCAAAGGAAGGGTAGCCTGACGATGTAAATGATCTTATTTGACTCAAAACATAAGATCCAAAGACCTGAAGGGTACCCAAACCCGATTAGATCCGGATCTTCAAGAATAAGACCTGGATCCAGCAAGACCCGGACCTAGTTAGCATGGGTATGGGTACTATAGTACCCGACCATTGACAGCCCTAGGCATGGGGACTGGCTGGTGCATCATTATCAAGTGGAGTTCGATTACTGTATTATAGCATCCTTTGTGGAATTTATTTTTCTATAAGAAAATAAATTTCACAGAGGATCAATGTGAGTTATTCTCCTTATCAGTCAAGTTCTACATGGTTGTGTTTATTACACAGGCTCTCTAAGCAGGTAACCTGGTAGATTCTATGGGCACTGTAATACCATCCATTTTAGAAAATTCATCTGATCTTGAACTGCCTTGCAAGCTCATTTTAGGTCTATTTGACTCAATGAGAAACCTGTTCTACTTGGCTAAAAACTATTCAAACACAGCTTATTCAATGATTGGCTCATTCAGTTTGACTCAGACAAGACGTTCCTCTTCCAAGTCTGTCCTTATTCATTCATAGATGTCCACTAAGGTGTAATGCCAGCCCTCCAGAATTGTCTATACCATGGGCGGGTTATGCCCTCCCTCATCTACCTTGAGTGATTCTCTTAAGAAGATATCCACAAGAGGTGACTAAGAATATATGTCAGTGCCTTGCATGACCCTAAACACTCCATGCAATTATTCAAGGATTGATTTGGACTTCAGTTTTGGATTATCCTTTTGTTCTTTTGATTTTGAATGGATGTGCTCATTTTAATTCCCTTGAAGTCATAACCTCATGTCATTCAAACACAATTTAACAGTTTTGAACTATGCACAACGTAAATGTCACTCTTTTGATGATCTTTTGGTGCTTGAAATATATTAATTGGGTGTTTCTGAAATGCAGGAGTTGAGGGTATTGGAGAAGTTAAGGCTCTCAAGTTGATCAGCAAGTTTGGTATGGCTATTTATTCAATTCTTCAATTCCTCTTGAAAACCATAATATGTCACCCTTATAAACTATATCTCAACCCTCTCCCTCAAGCTAGGCATAAACGTCTATCATGCCAAGATTGGTAAGAATAGATTTTAACTTTGTCTTAACAACTCCCTTACTGAGAATGTCAGCAAGCTGATTCTCAGTCATTACAAAAGGTGAGTGAAGTTCTTGAGAGATAACTTGCTTACGGATGAAGTGTCTGTCAACTTCAATGTGCTTGTTACGGTCATGCTGAACTAGATTTGTACAATGCTGATGGTTGCCTTGTTATCACAAAACAGCTTCATAGGAGAATTCACCATGATTTCCAAACCACGTAACATAATTTTCACCCAACTTAAGTCCATTCTCCTCTCTACCACATCTTCTTTCTCTTTCTTCTTCTCTATTCAATCTCTCTTTCAACAATTTTATAGTATCAATGATTCAATTGAAGCCAAGGCAAGTTTGAAGATTTCTAACTAATCCTTGTGGCGGGGTGTCTCTTTGTTGAAGGTAACCTGGTCAGTGCCTTATCGTGGGCAACAAAGAGAAATCCAGGCCCTTGGGCACTAGTATGCATCATTAATGAGATTTCTGATATTTTTAGTTTAGATATCTTGCCAAAATTAAGCAAAAGAAGCCATGCCTAGTTATCTTTTGGTTTATCTGACAAAGTTGTTGTTTATCAGAAGCAAACCATTGAAATAGCAAAAACCGCACTGTAACCTTATTAGCCAACATGCTCGAGGAATGTCTTTCTTTGCATGCGTAATATTTTGATGGGGACATCAGAGGACCTACTCGGGTGTACCAGAGACGGAGGCGACCATCCACATCAGCGCAACGCTCTTTGTGGATGGGGGACAAGCTCCAAATGGGGCCTCCCGGGCCACTTTGAAAACCCCACATGCATTGGACGTGCATAAGAAAGACCCCACTTAGGGATGATGCATGTGGGCTGCTTAGGAGACAGTTTGTCATATGATTTTTTTTTTTTTTCGTGTTGATCTGATCATTGGATCTTGTTGATCAGGCCATCGGGCCACCTGATCTTCCTTTTCTTTTAGTGTTTGTGAGAATCCCCTTCCCCTTCCCATCGAATTGTGTAAGGGTAGAAGCTTGCTTGGTGGTGGATTCCTCCAAGGTGTCTTTCTTCCTCTTTCTCTTCTCTAACAAGGTACACCATTTTTTTTTTTCACTTTTCTTATTCTCTTTCCCTTACAACTCCTCTAAACCCATCAAAACCCAACCCAATCCATCTCCTTTCTCTCTCTAACAAGGTACACCATTTTTCTTTTCACTTTTCTTATTCTCTTTCCCTTACATCTCCCCCTACCCATCCACGCGTTAACACGCGCGCGCACGTGCGTCCGTACTGGCCGCGACGTGTGGGTCTCCTTCTGGTACTTTTCCTTCCTTGATTACCCTCCAAACCCTACCTAATCCCTAGATCCCTAATTCCAAAACCCCATAATCTCAATCCCTAAACCCCAAAACCTAACGAAAATCTAAAATTTTTAAAATAAACCCATTCCCCAAATCTGATTTTATTGGTGTCATTGTTTTCTCACGTGGTTGTTGCACTACCCACGCTAGATTGGAAGTCCCTACTTCCAAGTGGGCCACTCTCGTAATATTTTATATTTTCGTGCACTGCGTATGTGATAGCTTAAGGCCATTTGCTTTGCAAATCTGAAAATTTGAATTTATTATGTGGATGTGTTTGATTTTACATGTTGACTGCTGAAATTGATGCGTATTTGATATCACATTTTGTATCTTAGGTTAGTTTCATTCGTCCTACACAGTGTTTCCATTGTTGATGAAAAATCGATAATATCGCCGATATTATCAGTGTCGCTGGACCGGCGATACCGAAACACCAAAAATTCGTTTCTCTTCCTAATGTCAACGAAATATTGGCGATATTTTCGATTTTATTGGAAAAAAATAGTTACCAGCAACAACTCTCCCTACTATTTCAAAAAAACAAAATAAATATAGAAAAAAGAATTTCTTACCTTTTTTTTAAAAATCAAAATCTGCCTACGGGAGTGGCTTTCGGATCGATTTGGTGGGCCAATCACGGTCGATAGTGCCGGATTTTCAAAGGCAAGAAATCTCTTTTTTCTTTTTCTTTGAAAAGAATAGATTTGAAAGAAACCCAATTTCGGCGAGGTTGAAGGGGATTTGGGTTGGGATTTGAAAAAAAGAGAAATTTTGGGAGAGATATTCGGGATTTTTTTTTTAAAATACGAAAGAACAATTGAAATCATCGTTTGAGGTTTTCTCGAGAAGATGAGACGAAAGGGAAGCGGATTGACTGGTGTATGCACCAGCGTAGTTGTGTGGGTATGTGTCATGCGAAGACGGGCGTTGACGCTCCTCGAGCTCCGAGTTGTACAAACGGTTCAAAGGAGATCAAAGTTAAATGGGCCCCAAAATGATGTATTTATTACATCCATACTGTTCATCCATTTTTCGAGATCATTTTAGAGCATGAGCCAAAAAATAAATCATATCCAAAGCTCAAATGGACCACACCAGAAATAATAGTGGGTAATGATTTTCATCGTTAAAACATTCGTAGGGCCCACCATAAAGTTTATTTTCAATCAAATCTGTTCATAAGGTCAAAAATACATGGATTAAGAGGAAAAACAAATATCATATTGATCCAAAACTTCTGTGACCCCCAAAAGGGTTTCAATGGTATACGTTCAATCCCCCACTGCTTTTTGCAGTGTGGTCCACTTGATCTTTAGATCTGTCTTATTTTTCGGCTCAAGCCTTACTACGAGCTCATAAAATCAATGAACAATTTGGATATAACACATACATCATGATGGGACCCACAGAACTTGCTAACGTCAATACACCATCTATCTGGTACACCAACCAATCCGTTTCCAGACGAAAGCTCTCTTTTGAGAGAGTGAACTTGGTGCGACTATGGCTTTACAAATGATGGTGCAGCCCTCACGGCGGGGCCCATCTTGATGTATTAATTTTTTATCTATGCCGACCATAGGTTTTTCCAGATCATTATAGGACACTAACCCAAAAATGAAGCAGATCGAAATCTAAGCTGGACCATATTTTAAGAAAGAGTGGTGGTTGAACTTCCACCATTAAAAACTTCTTCGGGCCTACATTATTGTTTTTGTAATGTTTATTTGTCATCCAACTTGTTGATAAGGCCACGTAAACCTTTATGAATGGAAAAGAACAAATATCAGGTTGGTCCAAAACTTTTGTAACCCATGAGAAGGTTTTAATGGTCAATCACCACTGTTTCGTATGTAATGGTCCACCAAAGATTTGAATCTACTTCATTTTTGAGATTATACCCTAAATTGATTTTTAAAAATAGATGGACGGGATGGATATACAATAAATATATCAAGGTGGGCCCCACCATAAGTGTTGTATTGTCTTATGTCAGGCTAGGGCTGCACATAATCCACTCTACTCCCCTTGCACCACTAAGTGGGTGGGAGTCGGTAGGCTGGGTCTATTTATTTTATTTTCAATTCATCCCAGTAGGAATAGGACCACGAACAGTGTGAATGTGATATAAACATCATGGTGGACCAGGGAGGTTTCAACGGTAGGCATTTTCTTGCACACTTTTCCCTATCATGTGGTCCACTTGAGTTTTGGATATGCATGTTTTTAGGCTCCGGCCCTAACATGGTTTGGATAAACGGATGGATGGAGTGGATTTCTCACAAACTTCATGGTGGGCCCCACCGAGAGGATATAAGGGTAACCAAAAAATTTAAAATAGGAGTTTTATTATACTCCACCTGCAATTAACCCTTCAAGCACGGGCACTCAAAATTGTGCACGTGACAACCATTAGATTTTTTCATTTTAACTGTCTTTCATTTTAACTGTCCAATAAATGTCCACCAATCTCATACTGAAATAATAAGATATGATAAAGTTTGGGTCTACTCAAATAACTACACTGAGTACTATAAATAGGATGGTTTAATTTGATTAATTGTATGCCACGTGTGCAACTTCTTAGTGTACGTGTATTGTCCGTGTCACTCACTCACAAACACTTTGCCAGTATTTAACCATTGATGGAACGATGTAGGTCCCTAATCATGGGGCCTACCTTGATGCCATGTATTCTTTTTATAATTTTTTATCCCTAAATATGTAAATATGTGTATTTAGGCATGTCTTAAAGTTTCACAGAAAAGTTTCATCACTTTTCCATGTTTTCTCCTTTTTTCCGCTTATCAGCGATATTATCGGTGATAACGATATTATTTCTTTATCTCCGGCCAGCGAAACTTGTAGTGATAATGATAACTCGAACACTGGTCCTACATCAAATTTGGTATCAGAGCTTAGGTCTAGTGTAGGGTAGGTGTTCAATGAAATTCCTAAACCAATAGTAGAGCATATAGATCGCACAAACTAGCTGAATTTTCTGATTTTGCTTGCTGAATTTTCTACTTGAGTATTTTAAAAGTCCTATATTGCTGGAATTTTCAGATTGAGGCTTCGTTTGTTAAATCTGAAGTCTAAAGACTGAATCTGAAATTTGAAGCTTGAATCTGAAATCTGAAGTCAAAAAAGTTGTTTGATAACAAACATCTGAAATGTCTGAAATATGTTAATTTGCACATTTGCCCCTATCTCCCGTTTGGAAATGTTTTACATTATAAAGAAATTATTTTTTATTAAATGAAAATAAAATCATTATATTTAATTCAAATAAACTAAAATACTTAATAGAAAACTAAAATATCATTATTCATAAAAAACCATATTAAGAAAATCAATGATTTGCTTGTAGAAGTGTGGCGGCAATTTCTTCTCGCATATTGGACATAATAGTTTGTTTAAAGTCTTCAAATGCTCCTTCCACTTCAGGCATATCATTCTTTGATTTGATATTCATCTCTAAAAGAACGCTCTCATCATTGTATTGTTGGAAGAGTGGATCAGAGATGGATTCTTTTATGATATAGTTGTATAGTGTTATACATGCAATAACTTGAGTCTTGGATCCGGCTTATTTTTGGACTTTTATCCTAAAATGAGCTCGAAAAACGGATGGACGTTGCGGATTTATCAAAAACATCATGGTGGGCCCCACAATGGTTCCCAGCGCAAGAACTTCCTGCGAATTCGATTGGGTACTGCTTCACCAAGAAGCAGATTTCCGCCAAAGGTTTCCACACTGGGATGCAAGGTGGGGCCCATCGGGATGTTTGTGGGAAATCCACCCCATCCATCCTTTTTGTGAGCTCATTTTAGGACTTTCCACCAAAAATTAGGTGGATCAAAAACTCAAGTGGGCCACATGAGAGAAAGCAGTGGGGATTGAACTCACATTTTCATCTCGTATGGCCCACTTGAGTTTTGGATCCTCATTTTTGGTAGCATGTCCTAAAATAAGCTCGAAAAATTGATGACGGGTTGGATTTCTCATGAACATCACGGTTGACCCCACCTTACATCCCAATGCCGAACCTCCTAGGAAAGGCTTTAACGGAAAGCCGCTTCATCCGCATGCCATCTAGGCAATGCCGGCGGAGAAGGGCGGCCCTATTAGTGGATCTGTGGGGCCTACCATACTGTATATGTTTTATCCACACTGTCCATCCACTTTTTCATATCATTTAGGGGCATAAGATTTTTTTTTTTTTTTTTTAAAAAAAAAAAAAAAAAGAAAAAAAAGAGGTAGATATAAGGCTAAAAGTTGATGGATGGTGTGGATCTAACACAAATCATGGTGGGCTCAGAGAAGTGCCCCATGTTAAAAGTTGGGATATGTATAACGCAAGGGAGAAAATCTCTCTCGCAAAGGACAATTTTGGATTTAAAAAAATAAAAAAATCACAGAGCGCATTCTTGATTCCCCATTAAGCTACACTCCGATCATGGAAAATTTTCAACATAAAATGGTGGAGCACTTTCCTTCTTCCGCATTAACAAACACCACTAAACATGGAAAATTTTCCAAATTCCGCATTAAGTACAAAAATTCAGCGTTAACAAACAGGCCCTTAGTAATTTTAATACACCCAGTTGCTGAATTTTCAGTTTTGGCCTTATTAGAATCATTCTAGGACTGTCCATTGGGTTTAAGGTACTTAGGGTCATCATACATAAAGTACGGGTGCATCATATAGTATCACATTGAGCATCATCAAATTTGAATTTTGCAGCGCATTCATCATATAATACACATACAACTAGGTTGCCTTTCATTAGGGTCGTTTAGTGTATGCAAACGCGAACATGTCGTGGTTTTGGTTTATTCCCCACCATGAACTTGGATCAAATTGTTGAGGCTCTCGAAAAGATTAACCGTGTCTGATGGCCATTAAGATGCACAATTGACTTCCAGCAAGTGGCGTATCACGCCGATAAAGGCTACCTCTCACGGTGCCCCCGTCACCGGGGAAGTCTGCCAGTCTCAGGCAGGAGAGCCAGCGGATGAGGACCCAGTTGAAAAAGGTTCAGTCTCAGTAGAACCTATTAGGGGTCGTAATCGGAACTTTGGTAAGGGAGTAGGTCATGTAGGACCTCGTGCACACGTGCCTCGTAGAGAGTCGCGAGATCATTGCGACCCTGAGGAACAGGTTATGAAGAGCGTCAAAGTCGATGCTGCCAATTTTGATGGTTGCTTGAATTGAAGCATTTCCTTAACTAGTAAGCTAACATGGACCGCTTCCTTGAGTGGCATGGCATGTTAGATTGTCGTCGAGCGAGGTTTGCTAAGATGAAGTTGACGGGTCAAGTCAAGCTATTCTATACCAATACAGAGCAGAAGGCAGAGCGGCGTGGAGATGAACCCATTACATTATGAGTTGAGATGAAAGAATTCTTAGAGAAAAATACGTCCCGCTCTCCTACCGTGATTGCCTTTTAGATCAGTGGCAGTCTTTGAGGCAATGGGCAATGCATGTATCGGATTACATCAATAGATTCGAGGAGTACATGATGCAATGTGATGTCGACGAGTCCCCTGCTGTGACCTTGTCTCGTTTTAGGATGGGCCTGCGCCCTGGGATTAGGCGTGAGCTTATCCCTCATAATGTTGGTACACTAGAGGAGCTTGAACGATACCTAGTGCAACTGACCATGAAGCGGTTTGGGTCTCATGATTCTAGTGGCAGGGTTACTCCTTAGGTAGCCAAACCTAACCTTGGGAGCCAAACTAAAGCCCCAACTGCTGCTCCCACCTATAACAGAGATGTTAAAGGTAAGGGTCTAGCTAGCACTAGTTCGAAGGGAAGTGAGCACATGTAGTGTTTCCGTTGCAATGGTTATGGTCACATCGCAAAGGAATGCCCGAACAAAGAAAGAGGTAAAACTCTTATGATAGATGAGGTAGATGAGGATGTCGAGGGCAATTGCGATGTAAAGGAACATGAGCCTGATATTGGTGCTAGTGATGAGGAATTTGATGAGCAGGAGACCCACACTCTCACAGTAGTTAGATGCACCTTTGCCCAAGCTAAAGAAAATGATTATTGGCATAAGAACACGATCTTTTACACTTGTACCAAGTGTAGAGAAAAGAATTGTAAAGTGATCGTGGACGGTGGCAGCTGTGCCAACGTGGTCTCTATCAGCACTGCGAGTCGACTGGGTTTGAAGGCCGAGTCTCACCCTCAGCCCTACAAAGTGTCGTGGGTTGATGAGTCCTCCATTCCGGTCTTACAGCGATGTTGTATCCCCATCCAATTTGGGTCGTATAAGGATTCGTTGTGGTGTGATGTGGTTCCCATGGATGTCGGCCACATCATCTTGGGTAAGCCCTGGTTATTTGACTTGGAGATTACGATATTTGGTCGCTCGAGTATTTGTACATTCATGTTTGAGGGCAAGAAATTTAGATTGAGTCCTCTTCCACCCAAGAGCATACCGGAAAAGAAGGAGACTACCAAGAAGGGTGATCTCAGAATTTCGAGGAAGTCCAAGCCTAAGTCTCTTCACATCATTAATGCAAAAGAATTTGAAAGGGAGACTAGGGAGGATTCATAGGTGTATGACCTCGTGACTAGAGAAGCTACCCCCCAAGTTTGTGTAGAGTTGCCTACTGAGGTGATTTTGGTGATGAAGGAGTTCAGTGATGTCTTTCCTGACGACCTCCCGGATGAGCTTCCACCTATGAGGGACATCCAACTTGCCATTGATCTTGTCCTTGGGTCGGCTCTTCCAAACTTTCCTCATTACAGAATGAACCCCACGGAGCATGTAAAACTCAAGAACAAGTTGATGAGCTTCTTAAAAAGGGTTCCTTTAGGAGAACATGATTCCATGTGTCGCGCCTGCCCTTTTGACACCCAAGAAGGATGGCATGTGGCGTATGTGTATGGATAGCAGAGCCATCAACAAGATTACCATCAAGTACCGGTTTCCTATACTGCATCTTGACAATATGTTGGACATGATGGTTAATGCCACAATTTTCTACAAAATAAACCACAAGAGGGTATCACCAAATCCGTATGCGTCCAGGTGATGAATGGAAAACTGTTTTCAAGATGAATGATATGCTGTACGAGTGGCTAGTCATGCCTTTTGGGTTGACCAACGGCCCGAGTACATTTATGCGGGTGATGACCCAGGTGTTAAGACCCTTCATGGGGAAGTTCCTAGTCATGTACTTTGACGACATCCTTATTTATAGTATAACTAAGGAACAACATCTCCACCATCTGAGGCAAGTGTGGGATCCTTAGGGTAGAGAAGTGTTATGCCAACCTCCAGAAGTGTTTGTTTTTATCTAGTAGTGTTATTTTCTTAGGTTTTTTCGTGTCATCTGAGGGCATGTCTGTGGATCTCGAGGAGGTCAAGGCCATAGTCAGTTGGCCTGAGCCGCGTAATATTCACGAGGTGCGTAGCTTTCATGTCTTAGCCACCTTTTGTCGGTGGTTCATTAGAGTGTTTAGTTCCATCATGGCTCCCATTACCGATTGCATAAAAAATGGGAGTTCCAATGGACTAAAGTAGCCTCTAGGGCGTTCAAAGATATCAAAGTCAAGATGATTGAAGCTCTTGTCATGCGACTTTTGAATTTTTCCAAGGCTTTTAGGTTGCTTGTGACGCTTCTGGTGTAGGTATAGGTGGAGTGCTTAGTCAGGAAAGGCATCCTGCCGCTTTCTTTAGCGAGAAGCTAAATGAAGCAAAAAAAAGTATTCTACCCATGACAAGGAATTCTATGCGGTAGTGTAGTCTTTGCGCCATTGGCGACATTATTTATTACTGCCAATGTTTTTAATATCGTTATCGCGTAATGTATCGCACCCTTGGGATACAGATAAATCTCGGTTATCGCATGGGATATATCGATTGTATCATGTAATGTATCGTTGTTGTTGGGAAACATGGGAACATTGGGAAATTGGTCAAATGTTTTAATGAAACTTTGGGGATTGTTGAAAACGGCATCAATACATAGAAATCAAAACATCACAAAAAAAATGCACATAATAGGGGTTTCCTTTGTATGAGGTCCTAATATATGCGCTTTCCAACTGAAACGATGGAAGTATGTTTAAAGTCTATTCATATAATTTATAAACGTAAGAAGACATGTATGGAAACAGAAGCAATACATTCAAAAGCAAAAGAAGAATCACTAGATCAGGTTACATTCATGTTTAATTTTATGTTTGGATACAAAGATTGCAACTGATTTGTGAGAAATTGAGAAAATTTGTTTTTTTTTTCCTCAATTTTCCGTAACTTGACCCATCTCCCCCAAATCTCGAAATTGATGTTCCAAATCCATAATTTTTCATGGAAAACATGAAGAATCATAGATTTGTAACCATTTGACATTGGTTTAACGTGATTTACAACAAAAACATGGATTGAAAATTGAAAATGCTCACTAGATCGAATAGGTGGGATATATCGGCACTAATTGTGTGTTTTGTATCACACAGGTGGGATACAAGATATATCGTGGGATATATCTGTTGATATCGTTGATATTTAAAACACCGATTACTGCAAGAGTTCACCTTATTCTCTTACCATGAGGCTTTTTGCTATCTCAACTCGCGAAAGAAGTTGAACCCAAGGCATGCCAAGTGGGTCCAATTTCTTCAGGAGTACACTTTTGTGTGGAGCACAAGCTAGGGTTGGGAATAAACCTGCCGATGCGTTGAGTCATATGGTTGTGCTACTCCAATCCATGAATGTAGAAGTTACTGGGTTTGAACAATTAAAGGAAGATTATCCTAGTTGCCCAGATTTTAAGAGTTATACGCATCGTTGTTAAATGGTCGGTATAGGGGTAGTAGTGAGTTTGTCCTATTCAGTAAGTTTTTGTTTAGAGGTGATAGATTGTGTATACTCCGCTCATCCCTCCGTGACTTTCTTGTCTGGGAGCTTCATGCTGGAGGGATAGTTGGTTATTTTGAGCGTGAAAAGATTATTGCCCTTGTAGAGGAGCGTTTTTATTGGCCAAGTCTTATGCCAGACGTGGCTAACATTATAGGACAATGTAGGACTTGTCAACTAGAAAAGTAGAGGAAGCAGAACACTGATTTATATACTCCGTTGCCAGACCCCCACGTCTTATGGGTTGATATTAGCATGGATTTTGTGCTTGGGCTCTCCAAGACGATTAAAAAGCACGATTCCATTTTTATAGTTTTGGATCATTTTTAAAAAATGGCTCACTTTCTCCCATGTTCTAAAATGTTTGATGCCACTAACGCGACTAAGATTAGAACTGGGCATCGAGTCGAGTCGGATCGAGTTAGGGCTGACTCGACTCGATCCAGTTTTGAAATAGGCCTGACCTGAACTCGACCAACTAGATACCAGTCCAGCATGCTTGACTCAATTCGAGTTCGGTCTGGCCTAGATTGATCCGGATAGAGTCCGATTCGATCAGAAGAACCGAGTCGGGTCGAGTTGGCACCTAGTTAGATTGAGAGACGAGGGAGGGAGGGAGTGGAGAGGAGAGAGAGGAGGAGGAGGAGGAGGACGAGGGTGATGGTGGTGGGTGGTTGTCGGGCTTGGAAGAGGAGGAGGATGAGGGAGGGAGTGGAAAGGGGAGAGAGAGGAGGAGGGTGATGGTGGTGGGTTGTCGGGCTTGGAAGAGGAGGAAGAGGGAGGGAGAGAGAGTTTGGGATTGGGTCGGGGTAGGGTGCAGCGAGTAGGGTTAGAGAGTCGAGTCGAGTCTTAACTGGATCAAGTTTTGGGTTGGGTCGGGTCGAGTTACTGGGTAACTTGAACTCGACTCGGTTTGAGTTCAGATTGGGCTAAGCCTACTCGGTTCGGACCAACTCACCCATTCGGTTCGGGTCGAGTCAGATCTAAACAAGTCAGACGAGTCGAGTTAGCTGGATTGAGTCGTCCGATGCCCACCTCTAGCTAAGATATTCTTTGGGGAGGTAGTAGTCTACATGGTTTGCTGAAGACCATTGTGTCAGATCGAGATGTGTAGTTTATGAGTTATTTTTGTAAAACTCTATGGCACGTGATTAGGGGTGTACACGAACCGAGTTAGCTCGGTTAGCTCGCTCTACTCGACTCGAAAAAGCTCGATTCGACTCGGTTCGAAGCTGAGTTCGAGTTGAGTCGAGCTGATTTTTTGAGCTCGAAAAAAATTCGAACGGAGTTCGAGCTTGCCTGAGCTCAACTCGACTCGGATCAAACTAGTTCAGTGACTCGGTTACTTTGATATTGATGTTGCTCACCAAGTGTTTGATTAAATGACTCAATGAAGTGTCAGCTAGTGGCAAAGAAGGTATGTATATGAAGCAAATACCATTTTTCCTTGATTTTGATGTTGCCTATAAGGTTTTTGATGAAATACTTGTAAACAACTGTTGTTGTTTTACATACAGTGAGAAATTGAAAGTGCACTGCATGTGTTTGTGAAAATGCCGCAGTCCTGATTTTGGCTCGAACTGGCTCGAGCTGCTAATCGAGCTGGCCAGTCAGGCTCAAGGACCGAGCCAAGCCAAGTTCGAGTTGGGGTTAGCTAGTGGCCGAGTTGAGTCAAGCTGAGGCCAATTCGACTCGGTGTACATCCCTACACATGATGGGAACTAAGCTGCAGTTCTCTTTGGCATACCATCTTCAAACTGATGGTCAGGTGGAAGTTGTCAATCGAAGCTTAGGGAATCTGCTACGATGTATGATGGGAGACCATATTAGGACCTGGGACGCGGTTTTGCCTGTAGTCGAGTTTGCATACAACAATTCGATCAATAGGTCCAGAGGAATGAGTCCAGTTGAGATAGTATTTGGGTACAAGCCTAGATGCCTATAGATCTCATACCCATGTCCATCTCACATAGGCCATCTAAGTTCGCAAAAGCATTTGCACGGCATATTCACGACTTGCATAACAAGATCAAGAGACGCATTAATGCTAGTAATCAACATTATAAAATCTCAGTAGATTCACATCGTAGGTTTGAGGAGTTTTAGGTGGGTGACTACGTCATGGTCCACACTAGGTCGAAACGATTCCCACATGGAACCGTGAGGAAATTGCATGCCCGTGGTGCAGGTCCTTATAAAATTTTGACAAGGGTGGGCCCTAATACATATGTGGTGGATCTTCCATCTGACATAGGCATTAGCGCAACATTCAATGTGGAGGACCTTGTGCTTTGTGACAGACCCACACCATATTCTAGCCCTCCTGCAGACCTTTCTCCTACCCTAGATGAAGGTGTCTCTGACCCTGACCACAACCCATGGCCTTTGCTAGACCCTACTGCCCACCCATTGCCTTCTCTTCCATCACTACCTGGACGGAAGGAAGAGATCAAGGATGTTCTGACCACCAAGCAGTCTTTACCTACCATGGAGGATATCAGAAACACCTCTGATGCATGACATGAAAATTAACTATGATATGCAAGATCTTAGGCTTTAGATCAAACTAATTTAGAAACATTTACATAAAATTTCCACATCCCACACAAAAGTTCAAACATTCAAGCAAGGAGAATCTGTGTGGGTTCCAGGCCTACACATGTTAGGGCTGGATCAATAAAAATTATGAGCCAAACGGTACTCAAAGGGAAGTAAAACTCATCCACACATGCACGACAACCACTCCCTAATCCAAGGGATTCACCAGTTTCAATTTAGAGAACCCTAGGATTAGAAAAGGGGCAAATAAATTGAAAGTAATGCAATCTAGGGTTAGGGTTAGGGAAAATAGGTATGAGGGGAGTAAAATAGGTAGGAAATCTGAACCTAGAGATAATCCCCGCGCGCGGACAGCGGGTCAGGCCTGTCGCACATGCGCAGGGGGCACCGAATGCGGAAAGCACCTCCTTGGCTCTGGTCGGCCAAGGGAGGGCTTCAAAACCCTCGAGTTTCGTGTCAATCGGATGCGCGGTCTGTGTGTGGTGCTCCGCCGAAGTTTCAGCCCTCCCGCAAGGCCAGATTCTGAAAATCGGCTGTAGGGAGAAGAACTATTGCAAAAGCTGACGGATTCGAAGCTAGGGTGTAGAAGGTGAGAAGTATGGATGATAGAAAATAGGGGTGGATCGGGATAGATGTGACTTCGCACCACGGTAATTAGCCCTTCGATGAATGGAGGGCTTTGCACCCAATTGGATTTTCCACAACTCAGGAACTCAGAGGAGTAGAAAAAACGCAGGATTTTTTATATTAAACTTTAATGAATAAAAAAAAACCACAAGGGGTGCCTATTTATAAGAAAACCCTATACCCCAAAACTTACGCCATGTGCGCAACCTATTATTTGGCGATAAAGTAAACAAAAATAAAAACTAATCAAAGAAATCTAAACCGTCTATGATTTCTAAATAACATTAATAAGCAAAACCTAAAATATGAGATTAATCAGACTAGTGGGCCACGATCATTAGATTCCATGATAGGCTTTACTTGACTATCGGGCCCAGTCCAACGAACCAAAACTTTGTCTTCTAACTAGGAGGTCCTCCCTGGACATCATCATCGATCCAGATTGACGGTGGGGCCCTCCTCCTTGCGTACGTGCGTAGGGGGGGGCGGGCGTGTGCGTGCGCGCGTGATGTCCCCATCAACCTCGTGAAGTGGAAGAACAGGCCGGAGTCTGACAACACCTGGATTACAGAGGCAGAGTTCCAACGTGTTGATCTCGAACTTCTTGAGCATTACTACTGCTTTATTTCACTAGCGGCGAATTCTTCTCTGCAAGGGAGAGTTAATGGGGACATCAGATGACCTACTTGGGTGTACTAGAGACGGAGGCACCCACATCAGTGTAACTCTCTTTGTGGATGGGAGATGAGTTCCAGATGGGCCTCGCCGGGTCACTTTGAAAACCCCACATGGATTGGACGTGCATCAGGAAGACCCCACTTAGGAATGTACATGTGGGATGCTTTGGGGACAATTTAGTCATAAGATTTTTTTTCGTGTTGATCCAACCATTGGATCTTGTCAATCAGACCATCGGGCCACCAAATCTTCTAGATTTGAGCTCCTTGGACTCTGATCTTATTTAATTTATGTTTTTTGATATTTATAGGATTTATTTAATGGTTAAGATTGATGGTTAAGTATTTTAATTTGCTAAGTGAGAGGCATAGGTTGAGAAAAAGAAAAAAAAAAAGAAGAAAAGAAGAAAAAGGTTTTCCTTGTGTTAAAAAGGTGTTCTTCCTCTTCTTTTATGGTTTGTGAGAAAACCCTCCCTTCCAATCGAATTATGGAAGGGTAGAAGCTTGCTTGGTGGTGGATTCCTCCAAGGTGTCTTTCTTCCGCTTTCTCTTCTATAACAAGGTACACAATTTTTCACTTTTCTTCTCTTTTCCATACAACTCCTCTAAACCCATCAAAACCCAACCCAATCAATCTCGTTTTTCTCTCCCCCTACCCATCCACGTGTGCACGCACCAACGCATGCGCGTCCATACAGGCTGCCACGTGTGGTTCCCCTTTTGGTACAATTCCTTCATTGATTGCCCTCCAAATCCTACCTAATCCCTAATTCCCTAATTCTAAAACCGATGCAGGATATGAAATTAAATATGGAGTGCAAGAGATCAAGCTTGTGATTATACCAATATTAAACAGTCACAAAATTCCACATCCTACATACTATCAAACATTCAAAAAGGGGAATCTATGGGGGTCCAAGCCTACACAACTTTAGGGCTGGATCAAATAAAATTATAAGCCAAACAAGCTCAAAGGAGTGTAAGAATCATCCATTCTTGCAAAAGATTGTTCCCAACTCAGGAGATTCGCTAAGTTTCAATTTGGGGGAAAATCTAGGGTTTGAAAATTGGGGATAATTGAGATTTGGGACTCTTTAGGGTTAGGGATTTAGATTAAGGGGTTTTTTTTAGTCAAAAGAGAAGGAAATAGAGGAAAAAGAGAACCTGGGATGAGCCACGCGCGCTGGACCGCAGATGGGCCTGGACGCACGTGCGTGACAGGTCGTTCGCACGTGTATGGGGCCTACAAAGTCGGAAACCGACTTCTAGGCTGGGATCGGCCAGGGATGGGTTGCCTTCATACCAAGTTTCACGTCGATCCGTCACAAGGTGTGTGCGTAGTACTCCGCCGCAGTTTCAGCCCTCAAATGGGCCAGAATCTGAAGATCTATTTGTGCACTGCTGTAGGAGAAAACTTGGATATGAAAGTGGGTGAATCTGAAGGTGGAAGGGGTGTAAAGGGTGATGGATTTTGTGCGTAAGAAGGTGGAGATGATTTGGAGCGGATGTGGCTTCGCACCACGGTAGTTAGCCCTTCAAGGAAGGGAGGGTTTCGCACCCAATTCGATTCTTCAACCCAAAGAGAGGAAGAAACGCATGAATTTTTATTCATAAAACATCATTGCAATACCTACATGGGATTACTATATTTATAAGAAAACCCTAAACCCAAAAAAGACAAAATTACCCTTGCGCCATGTGCGCACACTAATACCAAAGTTAAGGCAAATAAATACTAATCTAAACAATCAAAGCCGTTCATGAAATTTCTAATAACAAAAATAGTCAAAACTCAAAATACTAGATCTTCTAAAGTAGCGGGCCACGATCATGAGATCCGGTGGTAAAATTTATGTGATAATCGGGTTCACTCCAATGCTCCATAACGTAGCCCCCCTAATTATGAGGCACTCCAAAGATGTCGTCGTCGATTCAAATCGAAAGTGGGGCCCGCCTCCTCGAATACGTGCATAGAGGGGGCATGTGTATGATGTCCCCATCAACTCTCCCCAGCTGCAAAAGTTTCGTCACTGGCAAAACAAAGCTTTTGAACCGCTCCAAGATGTCTGCATCAAGTCTCTGAAGCTCCTCCTCAGTGAGCCACGTACTGTTTGAAGTTGGGCGTGACTTCCACTTGACAAGGAACTTTTGAAAACCGTCGTCCAGCGTCGATACTATCTAATTGTGTAGAATATCCTTTATCTCCTCTCTGGATGTGGGCAGGGTAAGTATAGGAGGTAGGGGCTGAGAAGATGGGTTGGGAAGAGGCCATGGTTCAAGGGAAAGGTCTGGGGAATCAGGATGGTTAGGTGAAATGCTGGACAATGTATCAGTGGTCCCCTGAAATGCAAGTAGATCATCCACATTGAATGTGAAACTAACTCCCATGGAAGGTGGAAGATCTACCACATACGCATTGGGACCGTTTCGTTTTATAATTTTGAATGGTCCAGCGCTACGTGCGTGTAATTTCCGAATGGTCCAACGGCTCCCTGAGGATACCGCTTTGGCTTGGTGCGGACCATCACAGTCCCCTACATTGAATTCCTTGAATCGTTTATGTTGGTCTGCAGAAAATTTGTATTGTTCATTACTAGCATTGATCTTTCGCCTGATTTCTTGATGCAATGAATGAATATGATGTGCAAAGGACTCTGCGGACTCTGATGGCCAATGGGACGGACATAGGGACAAGATCAATAGGCTTTCTAGGTTTATAACCAGTAACGACTTCAGAAGGACTTAAACCTATGGATCTATTGACAGAACTATTAAATGAAACTTGGCGATAGGTAGTGCAGTGTCCCATGCCCTGGTGTGCTCCCCCACTAAACACCTGAGCAAATTTTCTAGGCTCCTATTGACCACCTTAGTCTGACCATTAGTCTGAGGGTGGTAGGCAGAAGAAAATTGAAGCCTAGTACTCATCATATGCCATAGTGTCTTCCAAAAATAACTCATGAACCGCACATCACTGTCAGACACTATGGTTTTGGGTAACCCATGAAGTTTGACAACCTCACTGAAGAACAATTTGGCAACACGGGATGCGTCAGAAGTCTTCGAACAAGGGTTGAAGTGGGCCACTTTAAAAAAACGGTCCACGACAACAAATATGGAATCGTGTTTTCGAATGGTCTTGGGGAGCCCAAGCGCGAAGTCCATACTGATGTCCTACCAATGGGCGAATGGAACTGGCAAAGGTGTGTATAGCCCCATATTCTGCTTTTTCTGCTTTTCCAGTTGACAAGTACGACACTGCCCTATAATTTTGGCCACGTCTCGCTTGAGGCTTGGCCAATAAATCTATCCTCCACTAGGGCAATAGTCTTGTCTCGACCAAAATGACCTGCGACCCCTCCTGAATGTATCTCCCAGACAAGAAAATCGCGGAGGGAGGTGCAAGGTAAGTACAAACGGTCGCTCCTAAACAAATATCCATCCAATATCAAATACTCACTGCTAGCTCCCGATGGACTCTCTAACAACGATGCATACACAACTCCAAAATCTAAGCACTCAGAATAATCCTCTCTGACACGCTCGAGCCCCGTGACTTCGACACTCATGGAATCGAGTAACGTGACTCGACAATTTAACACGTCGGCAGGCTTATTCTCTACATCGACCTTGTGCTTTAGCACAAAAGTGTACTCTTGAAGGAATTGGACCCACTTGGCGTACCTAGGGTTTAATTTTTTCTAAGAGTTCAGATATCTCAAGGCCTCATGATCTGAGAACAAGATGAATTCTTACGGCAATAGATAATGATGTCAGTGGCATAAACGACTGCACTACCCCATAGAATTCTGTCATAGGTGGAGTATTTTTACTTCTTCGCTTCATTCAGTTTCTCACTGAAAAAGGTGACAGGGTGCCCTTCCTGACTAAGTACTCTTATGCTAACTCCTGACGCGTCGCATGCGACCTCAAAACTTTCGAAAAATCCGGAAGTCGCGTGACTGGAGCCTCGCTCATCTTGGCCTTTATCTCTTTAAAGGCCTTTAAGGCTGCCTTTGTCCATTGAAACTCTCCCTTTTTTATGCAATCCATGACGAGAGCCATAATGGAACTGAAGCCTCGAATGAACCGTATATCGAAGGTGCCCAAGCCATGAAAGCTGCGCACCTCGTGCATACTGCGCGGTTCAGGCCAATTGATAATGGCCTTGACCTTCTCGGGATCCGCCAACACACCCTCAGATGACACAACAAAACCTAATAAGATAACACTTTTTATTTTATCTTATTTTTATTTTTTAACCCACTCACACACACCCCACACACTCACGCAGTAGTGGGTTTTCACCACCTATGGATACTCGAACCCTTGACCGGGTGTTGAAACTCCCGAGAGTCTACCACCCGAGCAAGAGTAAGGATCCCTAAGAAGATAACACTGCTAGACATAAACGCACACTTCTTTAGGTTGGCGTACAATTTTTCGGCTCTAAGGATCCCACAAACCGACCTCAAATGGTTGAGGTATTGTTCCTTGGTCATGCTATAAATCAGCATACATCAAAGTAGACGAGTAGGAACTTCCCAATGAAGGGCCTCAACACCTGGGTCATCACACGCATGAAGGTACTCGGGGCATTAGTTAACCCAAAAGGCATAACTAGCAACTCGTATAGCCCACCGTTTGTCTTGAAGGTCGTCTTCCACTCGTCGTCATGGCGTATGTGGATTTGGTGATAACCACTTTTGAGGTCAATTTTCAAGAAGATAGTAGTGTTGGCCATCATATGCAACATGTCATCAAGACGCGTTATGGGAAACCCATATTTGATTGTGATTTTGTTGATGACCCTACTATCAACACACATCCTCCATGTGTCATTCTTCTTAGGTGTAAGAAGGGCGGGCACGGCACACGGGGTCATGCTCTCTCGAATGAAACCCTTTTCTAGGAGCTCATCAACCTGCCTCTTCAACTTTGTATGCTCCTTTGGATTCATTCTGTAATGAGGGAGGTTTGGTAGAGGCCCCAGGGACTAAATCAATGGCGTGTTGTATATCCCTCATAGGCAGAAGCTCATCCGGTAGATCATCAGGAAAGACATCACGAAACTCATCCACTACTGGAATGGTCTCAATGGGTAACTCTACACTCGCTTCCGGTGCACTCTCCCTAGCCACAAGGGTGTACACCATCGAATCTGACTCAGTCTCTCGCTCAAAGTCTTTGGCATTTAGAATATGGAGAGGCTTAGACTTGGACTTCGATTCATTCACTTCCTTCGAGCCACTCACACCACTCTTTGGGATGGACTCATTTCCAGTTGTGTTCTTTGGTGGGAGAGGATTTAGCTTGACTTTCTTGTCCTCAAACTAGAATGTACACACATTCGAACGACCAAATATGGTGACATCCCTGTCAATTGTCATAGAGCCGGGGCCTACCCAAAATGATGTGGCCAACATCTATGGGAACAACACATCACATTAGAGTTCTTTATATGATCCAAACTAATAGGAACAAGACAATGGTGCGAGACTGGAATGGAAGTCTCATCAACCCAATACACTTTATAGGGTTGAGGATGGTCTTCAAGCTTCAAGCCCAAACAGCTCATAGTGGCAGTTGATGCCACATTGGCACAACTACCACTATCCACGATCATCTTGCAATTCTTATCACCACATCTTGCGTAGGTATAAATCGTGTTGCGGCGCCAATCGTCGGTATTCTTGCTTGTGCAAAGGCGCAACGAACGACTGTAAGTGACGCAGTCTCTTGCGCTTCCTCTTCCTCATCACTAGGGATCTCCGCTGGTTCGTATTCTTCCTCTTCACCGCCACTTTCTAGGGGCACTACTTCTACTTGCCCATCAATAAAAAAACACCTTGGTGCCCTCTTTCATGCCACACTGGTGAGCAAAGTGATCAAATCCCTGACATCTAGAACACCTAGTCGCATCGCCTTTACGCAAGCTAGACCGAACAACTCTTTTACCCTTATCATCCTTAGGCCTAGACTGAGAACTATTGGAAGGCTTATATTGATATCCAATGTCAGGCTTAACCCCAGAAGGGTTGGCCTTAGCGCTAGAATCACGAAACTCAAACTGGCTTCCCACAGGTACCTTGAGGTATTGCTCGACCTCTAAAACCACTCGATACATCTGTTCAAGGGTGTCTCTGTCTTTGGCGAGCAACTCTCTCCAAATGTAAGAACGGAGGCCCGTCTTAAATTGAGCAAGAGTGAGCACGGGATCCTCTTCAACCTCACACCGAGTCAAGTACTCTTCGAACTTCTCAATGTATTCAGCTACACTAATGGAACCCTGTCGAAGAAACTGCCAATCTTCAACCAACCTTCAAGTGATAAGAGAAAGGGAGGTACTTCTCCTTTAGAATTTCTTTCATTTCTCCCTAATGGACTATTGAGGGTTCCCTCAAACTTTCTTTCTTTCGTTCCCTAGTAGTCCAAAACCTCTTTGCTTGGCCCACAAGCTTCATCTTAGTAAATCGGACTCGACGAGCATCCGACATGTCATACCACTCAAAATAGTGGTCCATATCCGCCAACCAATCTAAAAAAGCTTTAGGATCCAAGTGGCTATTAAACGTAGGGGCCTCTACCTTAATCTCCCTTGAGCAGTTGCGCATCTTGGTCATAATGATCCCGATGCCCCTCGCGGAGTGGGTGCACGCCCACGACCATTTCCTTGGCCACTCCCATTCCCTTGTCTATCCTCCTGACCACCTGCCTGAGATTGGGTATCTTCACCAATGGCGGTGTTTGCTTGAGTGGAGGTTTCAACTTGATGGACGCGTGCATCCAATTGGTCCAAACAATTATTAACCTGTTGCGAAGATGCTTTGATGCTTACAACCATGGCGTCCAACTTTTGGGTTATTCTCCTGAGAGACTCAGTAAGTTGCTCGGTGTTCATGATGGGGTGCAGACCAAAGCTGCGTCCAGTATGTGTGGGCACACACTATACAACTCAAGGGGTCCTAAGATGCAACTATATGCGCCTAGACTCCATTTTATGCACCCTAATGACATTAGATGAACCTATAGGACGCTATATGAACGAAATTACGCAACTCTACAAAAATCCAGCAATATAGTTGTCAAAATAAATGGACAACAGAAAATTCAGCAATGTGAATTGCTAACTTTCTGATAATAGAAATTTCAGCAGCCTATATCATGAATTATGGATCTCTAAACAGTCCTAAATGAATGGGTGTGGTGCATAGTAAAAAATTATGAACTAACCCCTAATCATGCAATGTATTCGCCTATAACAAACTAGGCTTTGATACCAAATTTGATGCATGATATGAAATTAAATATGGAGTGCAAGAGATCAAGCTTGTGATTATACCAATGTTAAACAGTCACAAAATTTCACATCCTACATACTATCAAACATTCAAAAAGGGGAATCTATGGGGGTCCAAGCCTACACAACTTTAGGGTTGGATCAAATAAAATTATAAGCCAAACAAGCCCAAAGGAGTGTAAGAATCATCCATTCTTGCAAAGAATTGTTCCCAACTCAGGAGATTCGCTAAGTTTCAATTTGGAGGAAAATCTAGGGTTTGAAAATTGGGGATAATTGAGATTTGGGACTCTTTAGGGTTAAGGATTTGGATTAAGGGGTTTTCTTCTTAGTCGAAAGAGAAGGAAATAGAGGAAAAAAAAGAACCAACCTGGGATGAGCCACACGCTGGATTGCAGATGGGCCTGGATGCACGTGCGCGACATGTCGTCCGCACGTGTGTGGGGCCCACGAAGTCGAAAACCGACTTCTAGGCTGGGATCGGCCATGAATGGATTGCCTCCATACCAAGTTTCACGTCGATCCATCGCAAGATGTGTGCGTAGTACTCCGCCGAAGTTTCAACCCCTCAGATGGGGTAAAATCTGAAAATCTGTTTGTGCACTACTGTAGGAGAAAACTTGGATACGAAAGTGGGTGAATCTAAAGGTGGAAGGGCTGTAGAGGGTGATGGATGTTGTGCGTAAGAAGGTGGAGATGATTTGGAGCAGATGTGGCTTCGCACCACAATAGTTAGCCCTTCAAGGAAGGGAGGGCTTCACACCCAATTCGATTCTACAACCCAAAGAGAGAGAGAGAGAGAGAGGAAGAAATGCATGAATTTTTATTCATAAAACATAATTGCAATACCTACATGGGATTGCTATATTTATAAGAAAACCCTAAACCCAAAAAAGACAAAATTACCCTTGCGCCATGTGCGCACATTAATACCAAAGTTAAAGCAAGTAAATACTAATCTAAGTTTATGTGATGATCGGGTCCACTCCAATGCTCCATAATGCAGCCCCCTAATTATGAGGTCCTCCAAAGATGTCGTCGTCGATCCAAATCGAAAGTGGGGCCCGCCTCCTCCTCAAATACGTGCATAGAGGGGGCGCGTGCATGATGTCCCCATCAAAAACCCCCAAATCTCAATCCCTAAACTCCAAAACCCTAATGAAAATCTGATTTTTTTTTTAAAAAAAATAAACTCATTCCCCAAACCTGATTTTATTGGTGTCATTGTTTTCTCACGTAGTTATTGCACTGCCCACTCTAGATTTGAAGTCCCTAATTCCATGGGCTGCTTTCGTAATATTTTATATTTTCATGCATTGTGTATGGGATAGCCTATGCCCTTTGCGTTGCAAATATGAATTTCTGAATTTATTATGTGGATGTATTTGATTTTACATGTTAAATGCTGAAATTGATATGTATTTCATTTCACATCTTGCATCTTAGGTTAGTTTCATTCATCCTACATCATATCTACATGGGTGCATGTAGTAAGAATAAAGATAAAAACCAGTAGTAGGTTGGATCAGCATGATTTTTTAAGTCTCATCTGGCAGTTATGCCTGGCTGGCGAACATGGAAAACCATGAAAATGGTTAGACTTCTGATACGTGTAAGCTCCTCTATTTATGGTATGTTGTTGCTGTTCTTGAGACTTGAGAAATTAAAATGAAGATCAATTAATATCAGTCATGTTAGTAATGGAGTTTGTAGGTTGGATGCTTTAAAAAAAAAAAAAAAAAAATCTTTATTCGTTAGATCTGGATTGGACCAACAACCTCAAGTCTGCAAGACCACTATTCAATCGAGGTCATTTCCAATTGTGCACGTGGACTTCAGTTTAGATGCAATATGAAACTGTGGAGGGACAATCAAAATTCTGAAAATAAGCTATTTCATTACCTAAAGCACCTGGACATTGTGAGATTCTTTAGAAAGAATGTTACCCTTCGTAGAAGATTGAGCTAAGCAGATTCTTCTTTGCCCTCCCTCCTTCCCTCTACTATTTATTAAGTGTACAAGCCAATCATTTGTTATTAGATATGTATTGACAATATGCTGGATACAAGTTTCGTCGTTGATTGCTTTCTGCTGAGTGGTGTCAGATACGGGACTCTGTTCTCAAGTTTCTCAGATTTCCTTTTCTTGGGGAGAATGGCAGCTGTACTGCTGAACATTTGATGAGGGGAATATTGAAAATGAGGAGAATGAGATGGTGACTTCCAGGGATAATTAGGACTATATATATATATATATATATATATATATATATATATATATATATATATTATATAGAAAGTATATCTTTTATAATATTAGAAAAGTATATTGTTATCATTAGTCTCTCTTCGGAGACATCCAGTGGAAAAAAAGTATATTATTGTTATTATCATCGTTGTTGTTGTTGTTGGTGGTGGTGATGGTGGTGTTGCTGGTGTCAGTATTGCTGCTGCTTCTGCTTCCTATTTTTGGCCCTCTTTTATTATTTTCTGTGATCTGTGCACGATATTATTAGATGCTGACTGATTGGTAAGGGTAAAGCATATTTTGTTTAGTATAAGAATGTGTTTGAGATCCCCTGGTTAGTATTTGGATCATTTTAGTTTGTTCACCTCATTTCTACCAGCATCTGTACTTCCTGGGGACTAGGAATTTGCTTCTCTCCTTTATCACTTTTTAGATTTTTTTTTTTTGGGAGTGGGTTTTCATGCATTTCATCAGATAAAAGTTGTATGTTACTTCTGCTAATGGTTTGTGTACTGCTAGGTACTTTGGAGAACTTGTTGAATTGTGTCGATCAAGTGGAAGGAGATCACATGAAAGAGGTAGTGCTTATCTCTTATACTGGTTCTGAATGTATTTACCTCTGTTAATCTCATCCATAATAAAAATAAAAAAGAGAGATTATTGGATTCCCCATATGGTTTGCTGGATTATGATCACAATTTTCGGTTGGAGTAATGTACTGAGATGCTCCTGAAAACTCTTTTATTTACAGGCTTTGATGTCAAATGCTGATCAGGCTATCTTAAGCAAGAACTTGGTAATTTCTTTGGCCCTGTACTGTTGCTTGTCCTCATTACTAGATAAGCTTTATTACGTATTTCAAGTACCTCTCTAAAATTGATTAAATCTTTGCCCTATTTTCTTATGCTTTTGAACACATGGGTTGGCTTGCTGAAGTAACTCGAGCTAAACAAACTTTTATGACCGCACATAAGTTCATTTGTACATGTTGTCGCTGGCAAGTGAATAGAACTCTATGTTTAGGTTTGCGTGGGAGAGATTTTTATTTTTTTGAAAACCATATGTTGGACTTGTTTCAAGTCTACCAGATGGATCCCAGTCCCAGCAGGGGAAAGTTGATGTCAGGTGCAAGGTATTCTGTAACAGTAGTGGTGGTTGTAACGGCTACCACCGTTACCTTTACGATACAGGCTGTAACGACTGTTACGGTCTCTTTTTTATTGAAAAAAAAAATCTGAAAAAACTTGTTTTGGCCCCATAATGGACTGTTACGGGGCCGGTAGCGTAATGGCACATAACGGGCTGTTACGGGAGTTGTAATGGCCGTTACTGGTCATTTTTTTCTGTAATGGTTGTTACGACCTCTACGACCTCATACCGTGTAATGGTTGTTGCCTTTACGGCTCCATTATGGCTGTTACGGCACACCATGGTCAGGTGGCAGCCTATTGTCAAGCTTTGCCAAGCAATCAGGAACGATTCAGAAAGTTGACCCTGAGTGGTAGGGACAAGGCTATACTGATGCTGATGAGGATATGTTGGATTTCTGCTAATTGATTCTCTCTCTCTCTCTCTCTCTCTCTCTCCTCTCTCTCTCTCTCTCTCTCTCTCTCTCTCTCTCTCTCTCTCTCTTATATACATATAGGCACTTTCAAGTCCAACTAGTTGGACTATACCTCAAGTCCAACCGGCTTAGGGAGTTGAAATTAATTAATCATTAGTTAATGTTAATTAATGCTAGTAAATGTGAGGGAGAGAAGGGGTTTGATAAGGACATCGGAGCACCTTACAAAGTATACCAGAGGAGGAGGAAATCAGCTCAGCTTCGCTTTGTCTTGGTGGCCACTATATGGGCCCAGGTGGGCCACATTGAAGACCCCACATGTATGATCGTGCATCTTTGAAAACCCTACACTAGGAAGATGCATGTAGGTTGCTTATTGAGGAGTTTGGACCATTGGACTGTGAGGACACGTAGATCGGACAGTTGGATCATTGTGATCTTAGATTACATTGATCGTAGACTTTAGGATATTTAGATTTATTTCATTTATTTAGTTGATTACTCATGTTGGATTTATTTTGATATTTAGTTGAGATTAGGGAGTTAGGAACAAGTTTTCTTTCATTGAGTGTCTTAATGTGAGGTTTTTCATCTGAGAGCACCTTTTTGTAAAAAAGTCATTGAGCGCCTTAATGTGAGGATTTTCATTTGAGAGTGTATTTTTGTAAAAAGTCCCTTTTGAGACTATAAAAGGCTTGGACATCCAGCCCTAGCCAATTATTGAATGTTTTGAAATGACAAAATTAAAAAATAAAATAAAAGAAAAGAAAAAGAAAAAGAAGAAGCTCTCTCTTGTTTTGAGAAAGAAAATCTCTTGTGAATGGATATTGATGGTGTGAAGCCTAATCCATCCTCTTTGTTTCTCTTTGAAAATGTATTTTCTCTTGTCCTTCTCATCTTCTTCTCAAATCTTTTTTTTCTTCCACTTTTCTTCTTAAAACCCTAAATCCCTTTACTCTTTCCTTCTAAACTTAAACCTACTATCCCAAACCCATCTTTTCTTAATCCTCACTCCACCAAACCCAACCCATCACCATCAGCCCCTACACGTGCGGACAGGGCCTTACAACTGTACGGTCAGCCCATTCTCTCCGTTTTCCTCCATTTCTTCAATCCATCTTCCTATTCACCTATAAACCCTAGTTTTTAATTTTCCCAAGCCCTAATCCCCTATTTCCTATAAAATCCCAAATTCCAAAATCGTTTCAAAGCCCAAATTCCTTTCAAATCCCCAACCTTACATACTCAAACCCTAACTATAGATTCTCATATTCTTAACCCTAGAGAGACCAAATCAGCCCCTTTGAATTAAGCCTAAGCATATGCTAAAGTGGAAGTTCTACCTTTGAAATTAATGATTAAATGGTTTAGTTTATTGTGGGATTGTGATTTAGCTTGAATTCTGAATTTTATTGTTTATTTAATTTCTCATATTTGTGGTATGTTAGTATATTTTATGTTTTGAATTGCTCTTCAATACGCTTATAATTTCTTTACATCATATTTAGTCTAGACCATTTGTCCTGCATCAAATTTTAGTATCAGAGCATAGGTTTAGCATAAGACTTTCACATTGCATCTAGGTTAGGTTTTCGTATTGATGTGTCTAGGGTTAGCAATCTTCATATTCTTATAACATTGCATTTAGAGTCGTTAGTTCTTAGGTTCCTCATTAGATCCCCAGTTTATGCCCACTCGTACTGGGCATGGTTTTGGTCTTCATCCCACAATGAATTTGGAGTAGCTTATTGAGGCTATCAATGTCATTAATACTCATTTCGCGGCCATCGAGGCCACAATAGAACCACCAGTAACTAGTGTTTTAAAAATCGACGATATCGATCGATATATCCCACGATATATCTTGTATCCCACCTATGCGATACGAAACGCATAAGTAGTGCGAATATATCCCACCTAATCGATCTGATGAGCATTTTCGATTTTTGATCCACTGTTTTGCTGTAAATCACATTAAATCAGTGTCAAATTGTTACGAATATATGATTCTTCATGTTTTCCATGAAAAATCATGGATTCGGAGCTTCGATTTCAAGATTTGGCGGGGATGGACTAAGTTGCGGAAAATTGGAAAAAATCAAAATTTCTCAATTTCTTGCAAATCAGTTGCAATCTTAGTATCCAAACACATAATCAAATATGTATGTAACCTGATCTAGTGATTCTTCTTTTACTGTTGAATGTATTGCTTGTGTTTGCATACATGTCTTCTTACGTTTATAAATTATATGATAGACTTTGAATATGCTTGCATAAGTTCAATTAGACATCGCATATATTAGGACCCTTATACAAAAGAAACCCCTATTATGTGCACTTTTCTTTTGTAATGTTTTGATTTCTAAGTTTGTATTGATGTCTTTTTCAACAATCCCTGAAGTTTCATTGAAAAATTCGATCAATTTACCAATATTCCCACATTTATCAACAACAACAATACATTACGCGATATGACTGATATATCTCATGCGATAACCGATATGTATCTGTATCCCAAGGGTGCAATACATTACGCGATAATGATATTTAAAACATTGCCAGTAACCAACTTACAACTTACAAGAATGAAACCAATACTCGCATCAACCAGTTGGAAACCTCCCTCTAGGCAAACCCCGACAATGGGGAAGATGGCTAATCTCAAGCAGGAAGTGAAGTTGGAGGACATGGAAGAGGCCATGGCTGAGGTGTTGGCCGTGGTGGGGTGCGTACCTAGCCACCTCGTCAAGAAGGGTGATCCTAAAGAGGAGGAAATCTCAGCCTAAATCTCTCCATATAATAAACGCCAAAGAGTTTGAGAGGGAAACTAAGGCTGATTCATTAGTGTATGCCCTGGCAGCAAGAGAGGACACACCCGAGGTTAGCATAGAGTTGCCACCTCAAGTGAATCCGATATTGGAAGAATTTAGAGATGCTTTCCCTGAGGACCTACCGGATGAGCTCCACCCATGCGGGACATTCAACATGCCATTGATCTTGTCCCCGAGTCAACTCTACCAAACTTTCCTCATTACCGAATGAACCCCACAGAGCATGCAGAGTTGAAGAGGCAAGTTGATGAGCTTCTTAGAAAATGGTTCATTCAGGAAAGTATGAGTCCATGTGCCATGCCAACCCTCCTCACTCATGCCTAAGAAAGATGACATTTGACGCATGTGCGTGGACATTCAAGTTATCAGCAAAATCACTGTTAAGTATCGGTTTCTTCTACCGCATCTTGACGACATGTTGGATATGATAGCTGTGCCACAGTCTTTTCCAAGATTGACCTCAAAAGCGGTATCATCATATACATATTTGCCCAGGATGCGAATGAAAGACAACCTTCAAGATGAAGGATAGGCTATACGAGTGGGTAGTCGTACCTTTTGGGTTGACCAACTCTCTGAGTACATTAATGAGAGTGATGACCCAGGTGTTGAGGCCCTTTATGGGTACGTTCCTGGTGGTATACTTTGATGACATCTTCATTTATAGTACCTCTAAGGAACAACACCTCCACCATTTGAAGCAAGTTTGCGGGATCCATAAGATAGAGAAATTGTATGCCAATCTAAAAAAGTGTTCTTTCATGTCTGACAAAGTTATCTTCTTAGGGTTCATTGTTTCATCGGAGAGCATGTCTATAGACCCTGAGATAAGTTGGCTAGAACTGTAGAACATTCATGAGGCGCATAGCTTCTAAAGTTTAGCTACCTTTTATAAGTGGTTCATTCAAGGCTTTAGTTCCATTATAGCTCCCATCATGAATTGCATTAAGAAAGGAGAGTTCAACTAGACTAATGCGGCCTTTAGAGCGTTCAAAGATATTAAGGGCAAGATGATTAAGGTTCTTGTCATCTGCCTTTCTGACTTTTCTAAAGTCTTCAAGATTGCTTGTGACGTGTCTGGTGTAGGTATAAGTGGAATACTAGGCCAGGAAGGGCACCCCGTCGCTTATTTTAGTGAAAAGTTAAATGGGACGAAGCAACGGTATTCTACCTATGACAAGGAGTTCTATATGGTAGTTCAATCCTTAAGACATTGGTGACATTATTTACTACCGCATGAGTTCGTCTTATTTTCTGACCATGAGGCTTTACGATACCTCAACTCCCAAAAGAAATTAAACCCAAGACATGCCAAGTGGGGTCGAGTTTCTCCATGAGTATACTTTTGTTTTGAAACACAAAGAAACATACCGATGCCCTTAGTTATCAAGTGGCGTTACTCCAATCTATGAGCATAGAAGTCATTGGGTTCGAACAATTGAAGGGAGAATATTCTTCGTGCCCAGATTTTGAGAAGGTGTACACGTCACTTTTGGATGATTAGTCGAAGAGCGATGGTGGGTTTGTCCTAATCGATGAGTTTCTATTTAAGGGTGACAGACTTTGCATTCCCCGCACCTCATTATGGGATTTTATTGTTTGGGAACTACATGTCGAAGGAATAGTCGGTCATTTTGGTTGAGACAAGACTATTATCCTTGTCAAGGATAGATTTTATTGGCCCAGTCTCAAGAGAGACATTGCCAAAATTATTGGGCAATGTAGAACTTGTCAACTGGCAAAATAGAAAAGCTAGAACACGGGTTTATATACGCCTTTGCCAGGACATTAGTTTGGATTTCGTGCTTGGGTTTCCCAAGACAATAAAAAAGCACGATTCCGTCTTTTGTGGTGGTGGACCATTTTTCTAAAATGACCCATTTTCTATCATGTTCTAAAATGCCTGACGCATCCAATATTGCGAAGTTATTCTTTGGGGAGGTGGTTCGCTTGCATGGATTGCCCAAAACCATTGTGTTTGACAGAGATGTGAGATTTACGAGTTATTTTTGGAAGACACTTTGGCACATGATGGGTGCGAGACTTCAGTTTTCATCGGCATACCACCCTCAGACTGACGATCAAACTGAGGTGGTTAATCGAAGCCTAGGAAATCCGTTGCGATGTCTTGTGGGTGACCATATTTTGGCTTGGGATTTAGTCTTACCAGTTGCAGAGTTTACTTACAATAGTTCGATAAATAAGACAATAGGCATGAGTCCTTTTGAAGTAGTGCATGGTTACAAGCCTAGGAAGCATATATATCCCATTCTCATGTCTGTCTCCCATAGACCATCCGAGTCTGTAGATGCATTTGCACGACATATCCATGATTTGTATAATGAAAGTAGAAAACGAATTAATGTGAGCAACGAAAGGTATAAGATATTTGCTAACTCTTACCGCAGGTTCAAAGAATTTCAAGTAGGCAATGAAGTGATGATAAAGATAAGGCCAGAACGGTTTTCTCAAGGAGCTGTAAAGAAATTACAAGTCCACAGTGCTGGACCATATAAGATATTGAACCGATTAGGTCCCAATGCGTATATTTTATATCTTCCAGCTAGTACGGGCATTAGTTCTACATTCAATGTGAAAGATCTCGTGCCTTTCCAGGTCCCTTCCCCTGATCCTCGCATGGACCCAGATGATGACACACAACCTGTCCCATGACCCTTGGCTATTACCAGATTTATCTTCTCAGCCTTTGCTACCTTTACCATCTATACCTACGCGAAGGGAAGAGATAGAGGATATTTTGGATGAGCAAGTGGTTTTCACCATACATGGAGGATTTTAGAAATATCTTGTCAAGTGAAAGAACAAGCCAGTGTCAGATTGTGTGTGGGTCACAGAGAAGGAGCTTCAGTAACTCGATTCGGACATCTTAGAGCGTTATTGCTACTTTATTTTGCCAAAGGAGAAATCTTCTCAGCTGGAGAGAGTTGATGAGGACATCCAAGCATCTTACAGAGTATAACAGATGAAGAGATCAGCTCTAGTTTCACTTTGACTTGGTGACCACTACATGGGCCCAAGTGGGCCACATTAAAGACCCCACATGTATGATCGTGTATCTTCAAAGACCCTACACTAGAAAGATGCATGCGGGTTGCTTATTGAGGAGTTTGGACTGTTCGATTGCAAGGTCACGTAGATCAGACTGTTAGATCATTGTGATATTAGATCACATTGATCGTAGGCTTTAGGATGTTTAGATTTATTTCTTTTATTTAGTTGATTATTCATATTGGATTTTATTTTTTTTATTTAGCTGAGATTAGGGAGTTAGGGACAAGTTTTCTTTCATTGAGCCTCTTAATGTGAGGATTTTCATTTGAAAGCGCCTTTTTGTAAAAAGTCATTGAGCGCCTTAATGTGAGGATTTTCATCTGAGAGCGCATTTTTGTAAAAAGTCCCTTTTGAGACTATAAAAGGCTTGGACATCCAGCCCAAGTCCATTATTGAATGTTTTGAAATAATAATTAAAAAAAAAAAAAAAAAAAAAAATCTCTCTTCTTTTGATATAGAAAATCTCTTATGAATGGAGATTATTGGTGTAAAGGCAAGGTGAGAAGCCTAATCTACTCTTTGTTGCTCTTTGAAAATGTATTTTCTCTCGTCCTTCTCATCTTCTTCTCAAATTCTTCTTTTCTTCCACTTTTTCTTCGTAAAACCCTAAATCCCTTTACTCTTTCCTTATAAACCTAAACTCTATCTGAAACCCATCCTTTCTTAATCCTCACTCCACCAAACCCAACCCATCACTATCAGTCCCTACAATTATGGATATGGTCATACAACCGTACGGTTAGCCCATTCTCTCCGTTTACTTCCATTTCTTTGATCCTTCTTCTTATTCACCTATAAACTCTGGTTTTTTATTTTCCCAAGCCCTAATCCCTAATTTCCTATGAAACCCTAATCCCCTATTTCCTATAAAATTCTAAATTCTCAAATGCTTCCAATGCCCTAATTCCTTTCAAATCCCTAACCTTAAATACTCAAACTCTAACCCTAGATTCTCATATCCTTAACCCTAGAGAGACCAAATCAGCCCCTTTAAATTAGGCCTAAGCCTATGCTAAAGTGGAAATTCTACCTTCCATTGATCCTTCGAAATTCATGTTTTATACGGTTTAATTTATTGTGAGATAGTGATTTAGCTTGAAATCTAAATTTTATCGTTTATTTGATTTTTTGGATTTGTGATAGGTTAGTATATTTTATGCGTTGACCATTGATAAAATTTTTGTATCATATTTAGTCTAGACCATCCTATCAAGGTTTCCCACTCGGGTGGACCCTAACATAGTATAGTGCTTATGTGAAATCCACCCTGATCGTTAGGTGAGTCACCCCATGTTAGAGCCAAGGCCAAAAATAGCCCCATTTGTGATTTAGGTGGAACACATGATTAGAAACAGTATTATGGGCAACGCTCACCATCCAAACTGTTTCCCTTAGTGTGGCCCACTTGAATCACTGATGGGCCTGATTTTAGGCCCTCGGATTAAGTTTCAGCATGTCATGTAATGGTTTCAGTGGATTGCATATAATCATCATGGTGGGCCTTGTAAAAATCAGGGGTGGAGATCTCTCACAACTGTTTCCCTTGGTGTGGCCCACCTAAATAACAGGTCAGCTTAATTTTTTGGCTCTAAGCCTAATATGGGATTACACATCCGTTGGTCGGAGTGGATTTTACATACACATCATGGTGGGGCCAATCAAAATAAGGGCCCAGGTACACGTAAACCTTTTTTTTTTTTTCATCGAGAAGGTCTAACCTGCAGATAACTTGCAACCTTCCAGGTGAATACAACATCCAACTCATCTAATTGGTTGGGCCCATCACAAGCATCACCTTTGGAAAATTCCTCAACAGCAACTCATTGAGTGGATCACACTTTTGTTTCTTTGTTTACCAATGTTTGGAAGTTGGTTTACATGGTGTGGCCTAATTAATATGTAGATAGGACTGAATGTTACACTAGGCGATCCTCATGGTGGGGCCAACCTATTGGAAGGGTTAGATGTGACATAAACTTAATACTTTGAAAGTTATCATATAGGTGGACTATAGCTAGTGGTGCTACACATAGGACTTGAACACCTCTACTTTTTGGGAATATCACTGTTTGTAGGAAAGGTGGAAGATGGAGACCCATCTTGATTTTTTATGGGGCCCACCATGATGTCTATACAAGATCCACTTGGACCATTAGATGTGTAATCTCATGTTAGGGCCATATCAAAAAAATTATGCTGACCTGTGATTCAAGTGGGCCACACCAAGTGAAACAGTTGTGATAGAGACATCCGCTCTTGCTGTTTATAGGGCCTACCAAATGATTATATGCAATCTACTCCAACCATTAGATGACACACCGAAAATCAGGCTTGGGGCCTAAAAATCAGATCCATATTTGATTCAGGTGCTCTACACCAAGGGAAACAGTATGGAGGGTGATCTTTGCCCTATATACTGCTCTAATTGAGGGTTCCACATGAATCATGGATGGGGTTGGCCCCGGGCCTAACATGGGGTGACTCACCTGATAGTCGGGGTGGATTTCACATAAACACTACGGTGGGGCCCACCCAAGTGCGCAACCCCTTTTCCTTCTCTCCCTACCTTGCTTAACATTAATTACACATTAATTAATCACCCATCCATGAAGTGATTGTCCTGTCCAACCAGTAGGACTTCAGTCTCTCTCTCCCTGTGTGTGTATTACTTCTGCTCGACCTTTGTCTCCTCCAGTGCTGAAGAATCTCTTGAAGATAGTCCTCTTAATTTTGAAGGCAGATTTCCTTTCTGCTCTTTTTTGTTTTATTTCGCAACCCACATGCATGCCAAGAAATAATGCTATAAACTATTATATGAGAGGTTTTTAAGCGGGATGCATTTTTGCTTTGTTGCAGGCAATTTTACGCACTGACCTTCCGTTTTACATGGTTCCGTTCAATACAACCGACCTTGTGTTTGAGAAACCAAAGGTTTGTGCTGGCTTCTATATGGTTTACTCAAAACATCAGTTGCAGTTAGAATATTCACTTGTGCCAGAACAATTGATTTTGGTGTCTTTTATTTTTATTTTTTCCCTGACCTTGTCTTTTTTCCTTTTGGGATTGGGCACAGGACAATGGAGAGAAGTTCATAAGCCTTTTGAGAGCCATAGGTGCGTATGCAGAAGGATATTCTGTAGAACCCATCATTAGAAGAGCATTTTATCTATGGAACAAGATTCCGGCATGACCGTAGTTACCTATTTTCCAGTTAGGCCGCCGTTCAGAATTCGGAAGTGCGAGATTCTCAAATTCTTTCGGTCTTAAAATTAGTTTGTCTTTTCTTTGTAATGTTGGATTCATTTTTGGAAAGAAGAAATATGGAAATATAACTGAAATGGGAAAACCAAGTGAGGTTAGTTCCCTATGTATATTTGATCATATACAAACCATGGTCTCCACTATACATTTTTAAGCATATCCTTTAATTTGAGAAGTGATCATACTTGGACAGGCTAATTAATCTGCATGTCCCTCCATTTAGGTTGAATCCTTGTTTCACGGTGACTGCAAAAATCATGGATTGACCTTTTGATACGGGACAATTAACCACATGCTCTAAAAGTTCGAACTGATAGAGCATGACGAATCAATCCCTTTATCTCATAGCTCCGGCCTACATCCCATGGGTTAGGACCTCGGATGAACCCCCCTCGTGGGCCTCACTTCACATGAGTTCTGCTTTGCACGGGCGGGGCCCAGCTCACACGGGCTGCCCACCCTCACCTCAGATTAACTTTACATTTGATTGTCAATATTTTTATAGGAGAAAAGGTCCAAGCATCAACTTGAACCATATGCATTTTCTTGGCCATAGTTTGGGCTACCTCTAGTTCTTAAAAATTCACTTTGATCAAATGATTCTAACCATCCATCCATGGCATGTAGAAGGTTTCGTATTACCAATGTTGAGGTGGTCCTGTCTAGTGGATCTAGATCCATTGATTATGCTAGATCCACTGATTATGTTGTCCCTATCTGACGCAGGGGAGGACGTAAGGTCGAGCACCGTCTTCCTCAAGAGGATAACTATTCCGAATCCACGGAACTTCTCTGGACTCCTCATAGAGATTTCTCGAATCCACGAGAAAAAATAGCAGAAAATATAAATAAATTCTAAATAAATTCGAAATAGATTAATGAATGAATAAAAACGAGTTCACAACCCTTTAAATAAGGGTACTAAGCAATGGGAAAGAAATCAGAATCAAACTACAACTAAGACTCCTAGAATTCGCGACTTACTATAAATATTAAACTTACTATTTATAGATGGTCGTGATGTCTACTAGTGTGCAAGGTTTTCGGCCAAAAATAGTAAGTGTCCTATTTGGCTTCACCAACCTGTTCTCCTAATTATTCTAAGCTCTTTTCACGTTGGGCGCAACTCCTAAAGCCCGACGGATGAAGAGTTATAAGCAAACTAAAACTTACTATTTATAGTAAAAACGAAATTGAAACAGGGAAACGACCGTCAAATTAGGGGTTTCTCGCAATTCCGAGCGTCGCAACCCGGCGTAGCTAGGTTGGTTGGCTAAAGTAGCTCGTTCTACCCCAAAATCATATATTTTTCGTCGGCTAACTCATCCCGGATTGCGAGATACGCCTGATTTAAGGTCTGATGGTCCAGATCACTTCTGTCGCCGACCGGGCCTTTTCTGATCCATCTTTGCCATGTAATTGTCCTCGACCCGCTCTACATCAGTCTCCTCCACTTCAAAAGAACTCATCCTCGAGTTATCATTATGTGCTGGTTCATGATACTCAGTCAGGTCCGTGACATTGAAAGTTCGTGAGATCGCCATATCATCTGGAAGATCAACAACATAAGCGTTGTCATTGATCTTTCGGATGATTGGTACCGGTCCAATCTTTTTATTCTTCAATTGTTGTACGTTCCGGTCGAAAATTTTTCTTTGCGCTTATGGACCATTACTTGATCGCCCATCTCGAACACTTTCTGTCGCCGATGCTTGTCCGCTTGCTCCTTGTACTTTTCGTTCGAGGCATGTAGCTTGTTCTGTACCTCCGCATGAATGCCCATTATTTTGTCTGTCATATGTTCTGCTGCAATGCTCATGTCTGGGAGCTTGGGCAGAGGGATCAAGTCTAATGTATGGCGAGATACTCGTCCGTAGATAACCTGGAACGGGGATTTTCCTGTCGAGCGGTTCACCATATTGTTGAATGCAAACTCCGCTTGAGACAAGGCCAAATCCCACTGCTTCGGTTTTTCTCCTGAAATACATCGAAGGAGGTTTCCCAACGTGCGATTCACAACCTCAGTTTGACCGTCAGTCTGTGGGTGGTACGCGCTGCTGAACTGAATGTGTGTATCGAATCGAGTCCACAAAGTCCGCCAAAAGTGGCTTATGAACTTCGTGTCACGGTCAGAAGTAATAGTCTTGGGAACCCCGTGTAGCCGCACAATTTCTCTGAAGAATAGATTCGCCACGTGTGTTGCATCGAAAGTCTTCTTGCATGAAATAAAGTGCGCCATCTTGGAAAAATGATCTACTACCACGAACACCGAATCCATGCCGCGTTGTGTTCGTGGGAGACCAAACACAAAGTCTATAGATAAATCCTCCCAAGGGCCGTCAGGCATGAGTAACGGGGTGTAGAGGCCCGTATTATGAGATTGCCCCTTGGAAGCCTGACAAATATAATAGCGTTGGACTGCCTTTCTCACATCACGTACCAATTGCGGCCAATAATACCGTTCTTTCACAAGAGCTCGCGTCTTGTCTTGCCCAAGGTGTCCACTGAGGCCACCTCCATGTAGCTCTTGGATTATCTGTTCCCTTAGCGAACTCTTTGGGATAAATAGTCGATTTTCCTTAAAAAGGAACCTGTCTTGTATATGTAAGTCACCGGGGTGACCTTCCTGACATCTAACCCATGCGTCCTTGAAGTCGTCGTCGTCAGCATATATGTCTTTGAGGCGATCGAACCCGACAACTTCATTGCTCATAGTGACTAACAAAGTTGCACGGCGACTTAGCGCATCGGCTACTTTGTTCTGTTGCCCTGACTTATGCTTTAGCACGAATGCGAATTCCTGCAAAAATGAGATCCATCTAGCATGCACACGGTTAATGTTAGCTTGACTATTAATAAACTTGAGGGCATGATGGTCCATGTAAAGTATGAATTCCCTTTGAATCAAATAATGTCGCCAGTGTCGCAGTGCCTGGACCACCGCGTACAACTCGATCTCATATGCAGACTACTTCTTACGTGCATCACTAAGTTTCTCACTGTAGAAGGCTACCAGCCTACCTTCTTGAGACAAAACTCCTCCAATCCCGACATATAAGGCATCACATTCGACTTCAAATAGTTTGTCGAAGTTGAGAAGTAAAAGAACCGGGGTCGTGGATAATCTGTGCTTGATTTCGGCAAAGCTCCTGTCGGCTTCGTCAGTCCACTGAAACTGCTCTTTCTTCATGCAATCTGTGATCGGTGACACAATGCTACTGAAATTTTTCACAAACCAACGATAAAATGTCGCTAGTCCATGGAAACTTCGTACTTCGTGAATATTTTTGGGAACCGGCCATTCTCTGATTGTCTTCACCTTTTCTTCATCCACTCGAATGCCCGTGGATGTAACCACAAAACCCAGAAACAATAGGCTATCAGTCATGAAGCTACACTTTTTTAAATTGAAGTACAGTTTATTTTCAGTGAGCACTTGAAGGACTTTCTTGAGGTGCTCCATATGCGTGGTTTCGTCTTGACTGTATATCAAAATATCATCAAAATAAACCACAACGAACCGCCCAATGAAAGGTTTCAGAACTTGGTTCATCAACCTCATGAATGTGCTAGGCGCATTAGAAAGACCGAAAGGCATGATCATCCATTCGTACAATCCTTCATTGGTCTTGAAGGCTGTTTTCCACTCATCACCCGGCCGTATTCGAATCTGATGGTAGCCGCTCCTTAAGTCCAATTTAGATAATATTTTTGCGCCCTCTAGCATATCCAACATATCATCCAACCGTGGTATAGGAAACCTGTATTTTATGGTGATCTTGTTGATGGCCGGCTGTCGACACACATGCGCCAACTCCCATCTTTCTTTGGAGTTAGCAGAGCTGGTACAGCACATGGGCTCATGCTTTCTCGAATAAGACCCTTACGGATTAGTTCCTCTACTTGTCCTTGCAGAATCTTGCACTCATTCGGGCTCATTCGATAATAAGGACGATTAGGTAAACTGGACCCAGGGACAAGGTCGATATGGTGTTGGATATCTCGCATAGGGGGTAACCCATCGGGAAGGTCCTCGGGCCAGATTTCTTAGAATTCATGTAACAAGGGCCTTAGTCTTTCAAGGATGATGGTAGGCTCGAGTTCTTCCCCTTTTACAATTAATGCATAAGTCTGTCCTGTTTCTTTGGATTCTTCCACGAAGTCCCGAATGGTTAAGAGAAAACGACCCTCCACTTTAGAAGTTTCAGGTGGTCCTTCTGGATCCATAGGGGCTAATATGGTCTTCCGACCGTCCTTGACGAAGATATATATGTTATCTCGCCCTTTATGAGTGACGTCACGATCAGATTGCCAGGGTCAACCGAGTAGTATGTGACATGCTTCCATGTCAACCACATCGCATACTACTTCATCCTTATAATGTTTGCCAATTGAAAAGGATATGGTGCACCGTTCAGTTACCTTTGTTTCGCTGACCTTCTTGATCCAACCGATTGTATATGGAGAGAGATGATGCTCTGTTTTCAATTGCAATTTTTCCACCATGCCCCTGGAGGCAATGTTCTCGCTGCTTCCACTGTCAATGATCACGTCACAAACCTTTCGATTCACCGTACACCTAGTGCGGAAGATGTTATGCTGCTGTGGATGCACTTTTTTTCTTGACGCATATAATAGCCGCCTCATGACGAGCGACTCGCCATGATCTTGCTGAACCCAATCTGAATCATCTACCTCGTCCTCGGCGATATGCTCCTGTTCTTCAATATCTGGATCTTCATAAGCGTTATCAGCACTATCATCATTAATGGCGAGGTTTGCCACTTTTCGTTGGGGACAAGTATTTGATAGGTGGCCGGGCTGGCCACAACGATAGCAGTTGTTGGATCTTGGCCGAGCGTAAGGGTTCGGGATTGTACTTGGACCAGCGGCAGTCGATACGCCCCTTTGGGGTCTAGCTTGCCCGCTTCCCTGATCTCGGCTCTCAGACGTAGGAGATTGAGTGCATGCTCCTACAGGCTCCTTCCCCTTAGGCTGTGGAGCTCCCTGGGGTGAACCTGCCGCAGTTATCCTCTCAGTAGGATAGGCCCATGTGTTAGAACGTTCAAGTTGCGCTTCTGCCCAAGTAGCCAACTTGATCGCTTCATTCATCGTCCAGACGGACTGCATCTGGACCCGATCCTGGATCGCCATACGCAATTCACGGTTGAATCGGGCGACTTGTTGCGATTCAGTATCGACCAAATCGTTGCTCTCCACTAAGCGGTAAAATTCTTCTGCGTACTCTCTCACCGACCGACTACCCTGTCGACAATTTTGGTATTGTTGGAATAATACCTGATCGTAATCGGTAAGGAAGAATCGGGCACGTAGTAGTTGCTTCATTCACTGCCATGTGCGGATTGGTGCTTTCATATGCCTGGTTCGTACGAGTTGCAGTTGTTCCCACCAACCTGAAGCTCCTCCTTTCAACTTGTAGGCCACAAGTTTGACCTTCTTTGTTTCAGGGATGTCCATATAGTCAAAAAATCGCTTAACTTCAGAAAGCCAATCGAGAAAATCCTCAATGTGTAGCTGGCCATTGAAGTTAGGAATATCAACTCGTATCTTGAAGTCTCGATCTATTCGATCTACCCGATCGTCGCCTTGCTTGGGGTGTTGGAAGATCACGTCATCGATCTCCTCTTCACTGGAGCCCCCGTCCTCAGGGACGGCCCTTAGATGCACTGCTGGTATTATCCTGCGATCATGGCGATTACGGGTTTCAGCAATTGGTGGTGGAGGATTACCACCAGGAACACGGAGTTGCCCTAGGGTTTCTGCCAAGAGATTCGCTATGCGGTCCATGGAAGCCTGCAGCCCTTGCATGGCTTGCCGATTCTCTTGCTGCGCTGCTTGAAAAGTTACCGACGTTAAAGAAAAATTTCCTGGAGCACCGCTTATGGGATTGTTGCCCGACCCGTCGTTAGAAGCCATCGACCCGAGGAGAAACCTCGCTTTGATACCAAACTGACGCAGGGGAGGACGTGAGGTTGAGCACCGTCTTCCTCAAGAGGATAACTATTCCGAATCCACGGAACTTCTCGGGACTCCTCACAGAGACTTCTCGAATCCACGAGAAAAAAGAGCAGAAAATATAAATAAATTCTAAATAAATTCGAAATAGATTAATGAATGAATAAAAACGAGTTCACAACCCTTTAAATAAGGGTACTAAGCAATGGGAAAGAAATCAGAATCAAACTACAACTAGGACTCCTAGAATTCGCGACTTACTATAAATAGTAAACTTACTATTTATAGACGGTCGTGATGTCTACTAGTGTGCAAGGTTTTCGGCCAAAAATAGTAAGTGTCCTATTTGGCTTCACCAACCCGTTCTCCTAATTATTTTAAGCTCTTTTCATGTTGGGCGTAACTCCTAAAGCCCGACGGATGAAGAGTTATAAGCAAACTAAAACTTACTATTTATAGTAAAAACGAAATTGAAACAGGGAAATGACCGTCAAATCAGGGGTTTCTAGCAATTCCGAGCGTCGCAACCGGGCGTAGCTGGGTTGGTTGGCTAAAGTAGCTCGTTCTACCCCAAAATCATATATTTTTCGTCGGCTAACTCATCCCGGATTGCGAGATACGCCTGATTTAAGGTCTGATGGTTCAGATCACTTCTGTCGCCGACCGGGCCTTTTCTGATCCATCTTTGCCATGTAATTGTCTGCGACCCGCTCTACATCACTATCCAAATGCAACTCACAGCTTATGGCACCATGAGACCCATTGGATCATTTCTCAATTTACTTTTAAGTAGTGTTTGGATGCACAATTCTTCCAATTACCATTTGAGTTCCAAATGCTATTTAATAGAGTTGCAATTAAAAGTTAAATGTGAAGAAAAATTTCTGTTTCACCAGCAAGTTAGGGTTTTTCGAAATGAAGTGGAATTTAAAATTTTTGAAAAAATCAGATTTAATGTTAACCTAGTTTTATAGATCCCCATCTAGACATTATCAAGTTTTTACCAAAGAAAACTAAAACTAAGGGCTAGGATTATCTCTTGATTGTCGTTGGTTAAAGCCATGGAGAATACCAATGCACTCTCAAGTTAGAAGGTTTTCTCCTGGATTTGTCCTAGATGTGGAGAAGATGGAGAGCCAACACAACCTAAAGCAATATTTGGAAGATGTGGTTGTGTCAATTTGAATGAGAGGGAAAGAAGAAAGTTCTCTCTCGTACTACCTGGTGATGCCAAAGAGGTGTGAACGTCCAAGACCGTTTTTCTAATCCTTCTGGCATAGGATATACTTGTAGAGGAATTAGGGTTACAAGGTATATCAGTTGTGATGTTCCATCTTACAAACATTAGTGTGATTTACTGCATATGATGTCTGTAATCTTACTTATTTGTGTACTCAAATTGACCCAATCCCTTCATGAACCATGGCCATCCACCTTTGATCATTGGTCTAGACCGTCTGTCATATAGGTTCCACCTTTGATCGACTATCACCCTCTCGAATCACTTTGAGACAATGATTCTAACTATCCAATCAATGGATAAGAAAATGGAAATTAAAATTATTATACTAGAAAGTGCCTAGTCATTAATCTAGACCATCTATCATGTAGGCCCTACACTTGATTGACAATAACTCTCTAGAACTACTTTAACCGGGTGATATAGCCATTCGATCAATGTCCAAGAAAAATGAATGGTCCAGATTGTTTTTTTTTTTAAAAAAAAAAATAAAATAAATCTAATCATTGATCCAATTGTATGCCCACCTTTAATTGACTATAAGTCTCAAAAACTACTTTTATAGGATGATTCTAACCATTCAATCAATGGCCAAGATTGGTTACACAAAAAAAGGTCTAATTTTTTATCTTGATGTCTCATCATGTAGTCCCAACCTTTGATTGAGTGATCGTTTATAATGTAGGCCCTATCTTTGCTTTAGTATAACTTTAAAGACACTTTGATTAAAGGTGATTCTGACTATCCAATCAATGGCTAGGAAAATGGATGGTCCAGGTCGATTACACTAAAAGGTCTGATAATTGACATGAACCGTCTATGATGCACTTATCACATTGATTGACCATAATCTGAGATCCATTTTGATTAGGTGATCCTGGCAACTTGATCAATGGCCAAGAAAACGGGCGATCGAGATTTGATTATACTAAAAAGATTTAATCATGATATGGACCGTCTGTTACATAAACCACACCTTGACTAATCATGGTTCTCAAGAATAACTTTGCTTGGGTGATTCTAAACATCAGATCAATGGCTAAGAAAAGGACGGCCTAGATTATTTATGTTGAAAAAAGGTTTAATCGTTGATCCAGATAGTCTATCATGCAGGTATTGCATTTAATTGAATGTAATTGCCGGGAATCACCTTGATCAAGTCCAAGCAATGGCCGGCTAGGGAAATGGACAGTCTAGAATGGTTGTAGTGGAAAATGTTTGATCATTGATCTGGACATTCAATCATATAGGCACCTTTGATTAACAACAACTCTCGAGAAGCACTTTGGTTAGGTGATTGTAACCATTTGACCAATGACCAAGAAATTTTTTGAAGCTTGAGATTCACCATAACAAAAAAAGTTTTGATCATTGACCTAGACTATCTATCATGTAATTGCCATCTTTTGATTGCCAGTAATTCTTAAAAATCACTTTGATTGGTGATTTTACCCATCTTATCAATGGTCATTAAAATGGATGGCACATATTAATTCACCAATTAATCACTTTGATTGGTGAATTTAGCCGATCTTATCAATGGTTATGTAATGAATTAATGTTAGTCATTAAAATGTGAAACTTAGAACTAATGTAATATAGATTTTGACCATTATTATGCATGCCCCACCTTTGATTCCCTATTCTTCTCAACAATCAATGAGACTCTCATTGGACAATCCAAACCATTCAATAAATAACAAAGAAAATAGCCAATTTACATTGAGGTAGATTCGTGCCAACTATCACATGAGCCTACATTGATTATTTTTTTTTTAAATTTTAATAATATTATTTTATTATTTTACACCTTGAGGAATCATCTGTGCCATCCATCACATGGACCCCATGTTTAGTTGCCAATACCCAGAAACACTAACTTTCATTTGAGGCTCCTAATTTGTCAATCACATGAGAATAATGCCCACTTTTCAAATTGCAACTTTAGCTTCAAATTGAATTAGAAATTGGCACATAGCACTTTGAGGGTTCCAGTCAATGGTATTGCACCAACCAAACAATGTTAACTCTTAAAAACCATTTAAGGGTTGTTTGAATGCCCGTAAAATTCTTACGTTATGAAGGGATCACCGGTAGGCAAAATCTTTATAGGAAAAAAGAAATTATACATAATAGTGGGGCCCACTGTAACATGTACGACAGGCAAAATCTTTATAACATTATACATAATAGTGGGGCCCACTGTAACGTGTACGGTAAACCCCCCCCCCCCCCCCCCCCCCCCCCCCCAAAAAAAAAAACCAGATTGATTGATCATCAAATGGGCCACATAAGAGGGAATGCTAATAATTTCCAATGGGGCCCATCATAGTGGGCGGAGGACATCCAATCCATCCAGTGCATGCATGCGTTAGTGCTCTCCTCCCCCACAAAAGTAAAAAAAGAAAAGAAAAGAAAAATCAAGTCCTTTCTATGTGATTTGTCGATTTTAGTGGGATTTACCGCCCCAAGCTCAATGTTGGTGTGAATGCCTACTTTATACACCGGAAATGCTTGGCCAAACCCATAATCTATTCAACTGTAAACAGATTGCCACTTGAAAGCCAAACAAAATAGCATGTAAACAGTTTACACCTAAAACTATAAACTAAAACTCTTTTCAGGTGTCAAGTGTTTCAACTAAAAACCTTACAAGCATCCAAACGACCTCTTAGGTTAAATAGTATTTAACTAAATTGCAATTCAGGGGCTGTTCAAACGCACCATTCAATCCATCCAAACTACTCTTTTCTGATAAATTCGAGTTTGCAAAGAACCAACCAATATCTAGAGCATTGAAAGCCCAAGGGATGCAACGTAATTGGGGGAAAAACATACTTTAAGAATTCACGAGTAACGGTTTTCTTTACAAATCATTAGATGAACTTGAAACGGTTGTTTCAGATGAACTTGAATCGGTCGTTTCAGATGAACTTGAATCAGTTGTTTCAGTTTCTGATTTCTCAATCTCTAGGGTTGCATTGAAACCAAAATTGCTACCTGGACTAAATGCTGATTGGAGTTCTTCCTCTGTCTGGGTTGTGTTGAACTTCTTGTTCACTTTCAGATTCTCCTGATTCCAGAGAAATCAAACCATTTTCTCAGTAATCAAGATTAACAATGGAAAAGGAGTGTCATGTAACTTAACAGTAGAATACAATGGAAAAGGAGTGTGATGTAACTTAACAGTAGAATGACTTGCCTTCTTTACGTAGTCAGCCATGGTTGACGCAACTATTTCTTGGATAGTGAATTTGGTGACTCGATCTTGACCAAGAACCTGTAAAAGGAAGCTCTTCGGGACCTGGAATGATTCCAATTGGTAACTATCACTATCTGAGATCCCAAAAATGCATATCCTCAGGCCACTATTATTCCTCATAATAAATGTGGTAATGACATGGAGAGCTTTGCCAAGCACACATGCGTGTGCAATAAAGCTCATGTACATGCCACACGTGCCAGCATGGAACATAGGGGTGAGATCCAATCATCCATCAGGCTGGTACGACCTTCTACAAGTTTTTTCCCAAAAATCAAACTGGAGAAAGGAATGCTTTTTTCTTAAATCAAGAAGTCATCTTGTTCTTTTCAGTTCAGGCGTGTAATATTGAAATATTGCATACAGAGATAGAAGTCTTCAGTGGCAAGACATAAATCAAGCTACAAGAATAATCACAATTTGCTACTTCAAATAACAGAATAGAAAATGTGTGTGTGTGTGTGTGTGTGTATATATGAGATGCATTATTTCATAGATATGAAGAGGGATAGCCACTTACATTGGGTGTTTTTCCTGGAAAATCCCAATATACATGCCAAAGAAGAGCAGGGAGTCAGATTTTTCGTAACTAGCATGCAGTAACTGTACAGAACACGTGCAGGGATGTGTGTGCGTGTGTGTGATGAAAGGACAAGATTTTGAGTGACAGAGAAATCAACGTAAGATCACAATATTGATGTTCACATCTTACCTCCTTTTGTTCTACGAAATCCTGGAACTGGTGGTGCCGTACGAGCCAAGTTTGTCAAAACGTCATCAAATGCCTTTTGGGTCTGCTCCCCAGGCAGATCCACTCTCACCTGATAATCAAGCACACTGTGAGATCACACTAGATGAGAGCAGAAAACTGGGCTGCACTGCATATTTGACAATATCACGATTCCACCAGAAAATTTCATTTTACAGAACTATGGGTGCACGATTCCTGTGTGCTCCAGCCTTCCAAACCACTGGAACTTTTGTGAAGATTTCTAGATAATGATAGGGGGCACTCCAGTGGTACTAGTACCACTGTTAGCCTTACGGTGGTACCAGCCTGATGTGGACCCCAATGATGTGCTCACATAATCCAACGCGTCCATGAGATGCTCCACCTCAAAAACCAAAACTCAGGTGAGCCAAATCACATGGAGATGTTGAGAGGCTCACTGTTGGATAGAGTGGGGGTGTCTCCCGTGTTGTATAAATAGAATCCAGTCCATTCAGACCCTTTATACATTCTAGATTAAGGCTCAGGCCAAAAAGCAGGCTGTTTTACAACTCGGGTGGATCAGGATGAGTACTGGGCTTTAGTGTGTTTACTTTTTCTTTTTTTTTAGTTATTGATTTTTTGAGGTGGCGCATCTGAAGGATGGGTTGGATGGTGTGAACACATCACATGGGCCCCACATCTGGCTGTTACCACCATAAGGCTACAGTGGTACCAGTAACACTGGAGCTCACCCCTGATAAGAATAGCATCATATTCCAATTTCAACAGTAGCAGGAAAGGACGTGACTCATTTTTAGTTGTATACCAAACAAGGACCAAGGCTTTGATTGCCTGCCTTCACATCAGAACCTTTTGGTAGGAACAAACTGCTTAAAACTCAAAAACAGTGTTCATTCGCAGAAAAGGAAACCATATTAATAGCTTTAAAAATGCAAAGGCACAATATGATAAATGCAGTATTCATGGATATCAACATGTCTAATACAAAATTCTTAGTTATGGGCTCACTTGTATCTTTTCATCATCACGTGACTCAACTACTACTGTGACATTCCTCAAGATTATTTCGTTCCCCTTTGAATCTGTAATCGATGCTTCCAAGCCTAAGACGGAAGAAGCAGTGATGGTTTAGCCGATATAGATGAAACAACGGTACATACAAACAGCCCATATTTTAGAGCGATGTAGGAGAACCAGCTGTACGTACTCAAAGTTGCAATTGATAGCTAATTTCACCTGAACCAACTGCGAGTGTAGGCCATGGTAAACGTTTAAAATCTTCTTCATGAGGAAATGAGAACCTGAAGATACCAAAGAGAATTATAATACAAGATTGTGGTTGTATTTGTATTGCATACAAACCCTTAAAGAAACAACATAGATCACTCAAAATGTAAACAACTGGTAGATTAACTAACAAGTTAAAGCGTCATACAATTGCTAGAGGGGGAACAAAAAAGGAAGAATGACTTGTACCACATGGCAGGAGAATTTTAATCCAATGCAATCAGCCAAGCATCAATCAAAGAAACTTGAAAATTGCGGTTTTTTTATTAATTTTTATTTTATTTTATTGAGAAGCCTTGAAAATTGCTGTGTCATGCGATGTGCTTGATAATGCAGTTGAAAGATTCCTCGTCAATCAGGATCCTTGTTAGAAAGCCACTTGTGGAAGAAATGCATTTGGAAATAGATATTTTGTTACGACAAAATCAATGCATCAAATACTACAAGAGAATGTGAATGTCAAATGCAGTTATGATGTTATGATGTATATCAAGAAGTGTGTGTGGGAGGTTTGGAGCCCGCCCTCCCTTCCTCATCTAGTCTTGTCTTCCTTTTTTTCTCTGTCTGCCATGAATCTCATCAGGGTTCAAAGCTTGAAATGGGTAGGGATCTATCATTTTTTCCTTTTTTCTTCCTTTCTTTTGTCCTTTCCTTCTTTCCTTCTTCTTTTGGCTCTCCTCCACCAGCATACTAGCCGGAACCAATTAGGACCACTGGCAGCCTGGCCGATGCCATCAGAGACCACAGGCGGCTCAGTCAGTGCCACTAGCCGCCACCAAGGGCCCAACTGGTTCCATCAAAGACCACTGATGGCTCTGTTAGGTCTACCAGAGGCAACCAATGGCCCGGCCAGGTCCACCAGGTGCGACCAACAACCCAACCAGTTCCACCAGAAGTGATTGATGTCTAGATGGGTATTTTTAGGAGGCAAACATCCAGATCTAGAGATGCAGATGATATTGTTTCGTTGCTTATGCCATTCTTAATGAAATTTTAAGATGTTTTTCTGCTTTATTACTCATGTTTTCTTCATCTAAATATAGTGGAAGGAATTACAAGTGGTGATCTAAAAGTTCAAATTCCTACAAAAGAAATCAACATGACCACCCTGGATTGATGATCGCCATTGTTACGTTGGATGGAAAGAGTTACTTGGAATTATCTGGGAAAAAAAGAGAGGCAAAGATGTCCATTCAAAGCAGGAAAAGAAAACCCAGGTTATATGATCAAGAATAAAAAGGAGCCGCATGCTGATGACCCATTCCACAACAACTTGGAAAGTGAAGATAACAGTTCTGTCTTGGCTTCTTCATTCTATGCAACCCAATATTAGTGGGATATTATTTTTAAGAACTGCAAAGGAGATTTGGGACATTGCTACCAAGGCCTATTCACAGAAGGATAATTTGGCACAAATGTATCAATTGTGTTGTGAAATCATATATATGTAGCAACTAGCAAGGCAACATGTCTATCGAGTATTTTGTGCCTATGAGACAAAAATGGGAGGAATAAGATCATAGCCAAACCATTGCCCATACTCTTGAAGATATTAGACGCAAACTGAAAAACAGCATATGTTTGAATTTTTGCTGGTCTTCACCCCGACTTTGAATTGCAAATAGTACAAGTTTTGGGGAGGGATTCCCTTCCCTCATTGGACTCAGCTTACAACTATATCAAAGGAGAAGCAAGCCGCAAACCCATAACAGCAGGAAACCATCAGGTTTCCCATGAGTGGTAAATGTTTTGTGACTAATTCTAGACCACAGAGAATAAATGGACTTGGGAAGTGACCAAGTCGTGGCCAAGAATCTGCAGCTGAAAAAAAGGCAAGTCACACTGTACCCACTGTGGCAAATTTTGTCATGTCCAGGAAGATTGTTGGGATTTAAATCCCTACTTATAACCAAAACCAAAAAACATTAGTGCCAGTACCGCCGCTATTGAGGGGGAGCAACCCTCAACTATACATCCTACCTCAAGCAAGTCAGTAATGGACCCAAGAGAACAAGTCATTAGTGATCCACATCAACAATTAGCTTCTTTAAAAGCATCTCTCTATCCTTAAGTACCAAAAGAACATCCCAGAGATTGCTTATGTGGCTAGTGTGGTGAACCAGTTTACACATGCACCATGCTCTCATCATTTGGAAACCGTTTCTAATAATCTTTGATACCTGAAATCTGCTCCATGAGGACTATTATATTCTTGTCACAATCATCTGAACTTGAGTGAGCATTGTGATGTTAATTGGGTTAGTTCATCTAATGATAGAAGATCTACTGGTGACTGTTGCACTTATATAGGAGGAAACCTAGCCTCTTGGAAGAGTAAAAAGTTAAGCACTGTTGGCTGCTCATTTCCTCTACATAAGTTGAATATTGAGTGATTGCAAATGCAAAATGTGAACTTTCTTGGCTTTGATCTTTATAACAAGAAATAGGGTTTGATGTTTCCACTCCTATCCTATCAAGCTGTAATACATATCATAAACAATCATGCTTTCATGAGTGTACGAAGCACATTGAAGTAGGCTGTCATTTTGTTGTAAGAAGACTGCTTCAAAGATGTTACCACTTTCCTTTGTTTGTTCGTATAACCAGTTGGCTAACGTCTTTATCAAAGCATCAAGTCCACATTGTCTTCAACTCTTGATTGGGCAAGCTGGGAATGTGTGATATCTTTGCTCCAGCTTGAGGTAGAGCGTAGGAGATGTGACTGTAAAATGGGGTTATTGTCTATATAGAAAAGTGTTAGTGTGTGTGGTTTGGGTATTTTGTTCAGGGAAATAAAGATACAAGGACTCTCTCTCTCTCTCTCTCTCTCTCTCTCTCTCTCTCTCTCTCTCTCATCTCTCTCTCTCTTCTATTGTTTTAAGCATGAACCATAAATATGCAACCTTGTTAAATCACAGAACTGACAGCTCTCTCTCTCTCTCTCTCTCTCTCTCTCTCTCTCTCTCTCTCTCTCTCTCTCGTCTCTCTCTCTCTCTCTCTCTCTTCTATTGTTTTAAGCATGAACCATAAATATGCAACTTTGTTAATTACAGAACTGACAGGTCTCTCTCTCTCATCTAGAATATTTCTATTGTTTTAAGCATGAACCATAAATATGCAACTTTGTTAAATTACAAAACTGACAGGGAGGCATTGGTTTTATTTTAAAAAGAAGTGTTACAAAATTAAGAATTACAATTATGTATCCCTCATTACCGTCATTGATCTGTCACAACTATTTGGTAATGTATTAAGAATCCCATTTCACCAAAAATTCATAACGATGCTAGACAATCTTATCATCCAATGGGAGACCAAAGTGGTCCAAATGCCGGTTGATTGATGATCAGGCCATTAGATTGAGATCAAGCTCATCTGAAAGATCCTAATTAAACATCCAACTATCCAAACTGAAGATTAATCTAATGGAAGACTGGAACCATATCAAGGCTATAAAGTGTATTACAAGACGAGAAGAGAAGTTGACATATCAGCTAGCTTTTAGTAATAAAATTTGAAATGAGAAGAGAAGTTGACATAATAGAAAAAGACACTCAAACAACAAGATACATATAAGAACTTACATTCTAAATGGACTCGGTTGTGGAACATGAGCACTAGAAGATTTCATGCTAATAGTAATTCCATTAACAAAAACACGGTTCTGCACGCTCCAAGGTATTGTTGCCTGTAAAGTGAAAGAACAATAGGATAATCTACATTAGACAATGGAAAAGTTTGCATTAGGATGCACTATGGAATTGAATTGCAATAACTAGTTCAATTAAAGCAGAAATGACCAAATTTATGGAACCTAGTAGGGCGAAGATAAATATCTTAAAATTTGCCTTAAAAAATATCCATGGTGAAAATGCACACATTTTATAAGAAATATGGTGTGCCAACCACAAAGATAATTCATACCAAGACACATTACGAATTCTATCAAACTACAAGTGCCCTATTGATTTTTCATGCAAGAAAGGGGGAAAAAAACTTAACAAATAACCCACCTTTTCTTGTAAATTGGAATGTGCTTCCATATAAGAAGGGATTGGTCACCAAAATAAGGACCCAACTTTTACACCAACCTTGGACATAGACTTCATCGCAACATTTTTAAGAATAATAAACTAGCACACAATGATATTTGGACCATTCATCAAAGTGGCCACATATGAAGGGTTCAAAGATTAGAAATGACAGATGATGGAAAAAAATGACCACGAAAAATTAAAAGACAAAAACGCAGAAAGAAGAAAAGGTCAACAATCGATGGGCAAAAGACTTCTATGTGGAGGGTTATGATCATAGATCTAAATATCAGTATTGTATCCATATCAACGGGATACGATAAGTGATATGAAGCCAAATTGGCCCACCCCAAAAGTTTTAGGTCATATCAGCCTGTATTGATCTATATCAGCCAATATGGGGTGTATCAGCTATGGGGTGTATTAGCACCGATGTGGGCTATACATCCATAAATTAGATTATTTTTTTCAAAAATTTTCTCATTCTTCTTCTTCTTCTTCTTCTTCTTCACTTCAACCATGGAGGAATCTTAGAAAGACATTTTAGACTAGATTTAGTTTTATTTTAGGGATCAAAACAAAATTATTGAGTGGGATTCAACATATTGAATCATAATGGACCATGTGGGAAAAAGTGGAAAAAAGGGTAACTCATCAATTTTTTTTTTTTCCATATTTTCATATTCTTTTTGTTGTATTTCAATATAATGAGCCATAATTCCCCAAATCATGCGTGATTTGTGTTCAATGAAGACCCATTTAGTTGACTTTCAACAGGTAAAGCCAACAGTCAGCATTCTTATCAAAGAATGGTCTAATACACCATTATATGCATGTCCAACATAGAAAGAAAAGGATAGATTCTTAAATATCTCATTTACTTTTTTTTTTTAATATTCGACAGTCCGATTCAGGCCAATATCAATGTACGACCTGTATCATAATGCTTTTTGGTGGAGCCAATACATCCCTTGATATCAATATTAAGAACCGTAGTTATGAATATCCGATCAAACTATTTTTCAAGCTACGGACCGTCCACCATATGATAGTCCACACAATCAGCATTGGTTCTCATACCAGTTTGCCCATGCATGATTGTTGAGTTTTGGATAGAACTCTGTGCCAACAGCCCAATACAGAACCTTTTCCCTAAAAAGAAATGGCATTTTCTACTTCCTCAAGAAAGAAGGAAGATGAACTGGTAATTTCCAAAAATTTATAATTCTCACCATCTTCAGTACAGCTAGACTCCAGTGATAGTTCACCAACATTTTCAAAATGCTTGTGACTCATCAACCATACAAGCATCCATGCAGCATGCATGTAAAACAACTCGGACAGTCCCAAGTTGTGAGACCATTGTGGATGGAGCATAACCCAAATATCACAATGAAGGGACGATCTAAGCCATAAATTGGTGGTTGTGGAACAGACAGCTCAACTGAAATGGTTAGTTCTCCAAATTCAACAAGCAAGCTTGATGGTCCAGATTGTATTTTCAGCGTTATTTCTGTCTATGCTCCCCCAATGGGTGCAGAGATTTGGATGGTCTGGGTTGCTGCATACACACGCCTTAATGAGTGAAATACAACAGATGAATCAGTGCCACTTTGGGCATGGTGGTGAGCTATCACCATTGTCCAGCCATCATTAACTTTCATTGGCTACTTCTATTCTAGTTCTGCACCATTCAAAAAATTGTGGTGACTCATAGTCCTCGAATGTGGACTGATGTACAGCATCCAGACATCGAGATTGTGCGTCTCATTGTGGATGAAAAGTATCTCTGAAATCAAATTGATCAAACAATCCTAACCATCCAATTAATGGCTATAATAAATTTAAACGCTGAGTAATCCAAATTCAAACGGAAAACTTAGAAGTTCTTCTCAGTACAATCAAGCAATCCTAACCATCCAATTAATGGCTATAATGGGTATTTAAATTTAAACACTGAGAAATCCAAATTCAAAGGGAAAACTTAGAAGTTCTTCTCAGTACAAATGTTCGATTACGCTCCATCCACAGATGGGTCAGCGATTTGGATGGGCTGGATTGCTTTACAAAGATGCCATGTGTACGTCTGAAGAGTCACCACCATGTTTTAAATGATGCAAAATTAAGATAGGAGCCTTGCCATATTTTGTGATATTGTGCTTGCATTGGACAAAGATTGCGTACTGAGTAAAATCTGTGGGGCCCAGCTTGATGTATGTGTCCTATCCACGCCATCCATCCGTTTTAACAGCTCATTTTAGGGCATGAGCCCAAAATTGAAGCATATCCAAAGCTCAAGTGGACCACACCGCAGGAAACAGTGGGTATAATGACGTCCGCCGTTGAAACCTTCCTAGGGCCCACAGTGATGTTTATTTGTCATCCAACCTGTTCATAAGGTCACATAGACATGGATGAAGGGAAAAAAAAAAAAAAAAAAAAACAAAAAACAAATATCAGCTTGATCCAAAACTTTTGTGGCCCCCAAGAACTTTTCAATGGTAAGCGTTCAATTCCCACTCTTTCCAATGGTGTGGTCCACTTGAGGGATATGCTCCAATTTTGTGCTCATGCCCTAAAATGAGCTGGTAAAACGGATGGACGGTGTGGATAAGACACATACATCACAGTGGGTCCCACAGAGTTTACTCAGTTAAGTTACTCAGTACGCAATCGGCATCCGCTTGCATTTTCACTGGTGACTGTCTCTCTCGAAACTTTAAATTAATAAATAAATAAATAAAATCAAGAAAGAGAAACCGAAGATACTGAAATTTTGAGGAGAAAATGACTCACTTTGGATATTGGGAGAGATGGATTCCAATGAAAATTGAATTTCATAGAAATCGCCATCGCCGTCGAACCCATTTCTTTCAGCTACAGCAAAAAAAATAAAAGCAGAAGAAAAACTTCTATTTTATCCAGAGCAACAGGTCTTCAAATGCACAGGAATGCCCCCCTTCAAACCGCAGCTTCGTGAAAAAACACCCAAGCTCCGTGGGTCCCATCTTGTTTTATATGTGAATCCAATCCGTCCATCAGGTGAGAATCATTATTTTAACCGTACGTACAAAATATTAGACGGAAATTCCGGATCTTTTCTAAACGCACACACGTGTGCAATAAAAAGATCACGTACACGCCACACATGTGCAAAAATGGCACGATAGGTCATCCACAGAAAGGAACCACTATATTGAAGCCCTATCCCAAGAATTAGATTGATTTAATGGTCGCATGGGCCACAGTTCAAAAAACAAATATACGGCTCTGAAAAACTTTGCCGAAGTCTTATAGCCTATCTACCTGTTTCCAACACTCGGCCAGCCCAGCTGAATGGACCAGATTTATTTTTGCGAAAACACGGAGAAGGTGGACCAACCTAACCTATGAATTAGATCTATCACCTATGTTTCATACTGGCACATGTGTGGCGTATGCATGGCTTTTTATTGCAAGTACGTGTGCCGTTAGCAAAGCTTAAAACTCCAATACTGGGTCGACACGGTTCGGTTCGGTTCAGTTCTGTCCGGTTTTGGGTTGAACTGGAACTTAGCCGTTCTTGTTCTTCTTCTTTTTATTTTTTTTAATTTTTTTTAACACATGCACAAACATTCCCACACGCTAACGTCGTAGTAGAATTTCACCACTTATGGATACTCGAACCCATGACTGGGTGTTGAAACTCTCGAGAATCTACCACCCAAGCAAGAGTAAGGATCCTAGAGCTAAATTAGATTCAAACAGTTCAAATTTGATTTGGTTCGGGTTCAATTTTCTACCTTCCTGAACTTTTTATAATACAGCCTAATTGCATGGTTTGTTTTTATAATTCATTTCAATTGCATATTTTTTTATAATCTAACTTAAGCTCTTATATTAAAAAAATTCAATCATAGTTTGTTTTTATCATCCTCACGTGTTTTCAAAATGATTTTGTTATCAACGTCTATTTATGTTGTGTTTCGTTCCATGAATGAATCAGTTTTTCATATTTAAAAAATAAAATAATTTAAAATTTTATTGACAGAGGCCGGTTCAGGGTACAGTTCTACTGTTGGGTTAACGGTTTGGTTTGATTTTACAAATCTCAAACTATGAACTAATTAATTTTTTGATTTTTGGAACCAGAATTGAAACCACACCTAGACCAAACCGTCAGATCATCTTGGTTTAGTTTAATGGTTCTACCGGTTCGTGTGCAGCCCAAAATAAGCCAAAAAAGGAAGAAAAACCAATCTTAAAACCTCGGAATGTCGCCCGCTTGATAGGTGTATCATACTGGTTTTTGTATTTTTACTTCATCTTGACGAGTTAACTGATTAACGGGATTGATGAAAGATACACTTGATGGTCCTACACGCAAACCTACGGTTGGCATTGCATCCCATTGTTCCCTCGGGTGTGGCCACCAGCCTTTTCGTGGCCATCCATTTTTTTAAAGCGCGCCTTTTCATAGGGATGACCATGGGAATTCTATGCTCCCCTCTGGTGGACGTCTTTCTGACATCTGAGCCGTTCATCCGATGGGATCCACTCGGATTGTGTTCTGGCCCTGATCATTAGGCAGTCCAGTCATCAGGTAGATCATACATGAAGGTTGACTACTGATTAGCACATCCTAACCGTTCATTTTCTCCTAAAAAAGTGTTGGGTCAATTAATAATCCGATATAGTTAACAGTCCTGTTCATCAGCGAAGCTCCCATGAATTTGAATTTAACATCGTGTCCGTAAAAAAAGATGGGCCACTGACTTATAATCACCTGATATGACAATCAGGACGATCCACATTCAAAAATATACGAAATGGTATGACTTAGAATACTGGTGTAGAATACTGGTGTGGGCCACTGGATGGATGCATAGGTCTGATTTTCCTACCAGATGACCCTCATGGTTTGGGAAGCGGATTAGCTGGTGTACCTCACGCCAGCTATATAGCTGCTGTAGGTACGTGTCGTGCCAAGACGAGCACCGGCGCTCCTCAAGTTACGATTTGTACAAACGGTTTGAAGGAGATCAAAGTTACATGGCCCTGATGTATTTATTATATCTATACTGTTCATCTTTCTAGATATCATTTTAGAGCATTATCCAAAAGATGAATATATTTTTTTAGATATCATTTTAGAGCATCATCTAAAAGCTGAACATATCTAAAGATCATCAGGACCACACCTTAAATAGCAGTGGAGATAATGATTTTCACCATTAAATAATTTGTAAGGCCCACTGTAACGTTTAGTTTACATCCGATCTGTTCATAAGGTGAGGAAAAACAAATTTCATATTGATCTAAAACTTTTGTGACCCTAAAAAGAATTTTAATGGTAGACATTCAATTTTCACTGGTTTTTGCAGTGTGGTATACTTGATAGTTAGATCTGTCTTATTTTTTGTCTCAAGCCTTGGGACGAGCTCGTCAATGGATGGATATATACCTCATCATCAGATCCACAGAACTTGCTCCATACAGCAACTATATACTAGCGTGAGGTACACCAGCCAATCCGCTTCCCATGGTTTGTCCGATAGGTCATTCTACAGAATCTGGCACGTTTGGCGGGAAAAGGTTGTCTGTATCATAACTTACCATACAGCCGCTGCATCTATTCATTTCTCTTACATGGGTAGTATTGGGAAGCTGATAAGATAACTATAAAAGCCCTCTTCCCTCTCCTCTCTCTATTCCAACAAAACAAATGGATATAGCCGTTAAATCCCTCTTCTTGGGTTTGAATTCTCAGGTAAAACCGCTCTCCCAAAACATTATCTTTTCTTTTTCTTTCCAATCTCTTTTTATGTTTTCTTTTCCTTTTCTTTTTCGACTCGTTTTTTTTTCTTTAGAGTGGAACTTGGGAGGGGTGGTTTGGCTGCGATGGGCTCATGGCCGTTCCAGGATAGGGGAAAATAAATAAATTGTGCTTTTGGAATTCCTTTTCAGTAGAATTTCCTGAAATTGCGATCTGGGGTTCATTCATGTTGTATCATAAAGAAAGAGGGCTCTTTCATTCCTACGTGATTATCATTTTCATGATTTAACAGGCAGAATATCATGGTTAGGGTTGAACAATTTGTGCGACTTTCGGGCTTTGACCCGTCCATAGTGAGACTACATTTCCAACATCTAGATTTAAATGTGTTTTTACGAAGCTTGTGGTCTTTTGTGTGTATGGTTCATTATCCAGTGCTCCTGATTTTTTTTCTCTACATGTGAGAATATGTTTTTTAATTGGTTGACACGCGCGCGCACGTCCTACCAGTTGTACGAAAAGTTACTATCCACCCAGCGGATTACTTCCAACCTGTAATGTGCATGCAACTGTTATGAGAGGGATTTTAGGCACTGTTTGAATAGGCCTGTTATGAGAGGGATTTTAGGCACTGTTTGAATAGGCCTGCATTTAAATAGCCTTAGGAATAGGCATTTGAATAGGCCTGCATTTGAATAGCCTTAGGAATAGGCATTTGAATAGGCTTTTATTGAATAACTCTTTCTAACGTTAGTGAACGTTACTGTTTGTTAATTTCCTCATTTTTAGCTATTTTTGTTAATACATTTCTTGTATATAAGTTGTCTGGAAGGAATAAAAAAGACATGACATTTGTTACCAACTCTTGATAGAGCTGATTGGAGGAACGGTTCCCCTCGAAGAGAACCATTATCCCATCTATTCTTCTAGTTCATGCAGCCATAGGCCGACGAAGGAGATTCAGGTCTATCAATTTGGTATCAGAGCCAAGTCAAATGGCTGATTCACGAGCTTCTCAAGCCCCAGAAAACATCAATGTTCAACAGACACTCTCAGATATCATGCAACGGCTTGCTCTTCTTGATGGCCGTTATGAGGAGATTGCCAGTTCGCTTAAAAAGGGGAAGGAAACAACCGTTGGTGGATCTGGTAACACTAATGGATCATCCCATTCGGGGTCCACAGGGCCCATCCAATCCAGAACAGTGAAGCTTAATTTTCCGACATTCAGTGGAGGTGACCCATCTGGATGGATTTATCGAGCGGAACAATTCTTCGCCTATCATCACACGCCGACGGAGGAGCGATTAACCATCGCCTCATTCCATTTGCAGGATGACGCTTTGCAATGGTATCAATGGTACGAGAAATCACAAATTTACATGTCCTGGCGGGAGTTCTTATCAGCATTAAATGATCGTTTTGGGCCGACCAAATATGATGATCACTCTGGAGCACTCGCCAAGCTACGTCAAACCTCTTCACTACGGGAATACCAAACTGAATTTGAAAGGCTGGCCAATCGGACGGACGGTCTGACTGAGGCTTTTCTCATCAGTTGCTTCGTTTGTGGCCTGCGGGATGACATCCGTTTGGATGTCTAAATGTTTCGTCCTACTACCTTAACGCAGGCCGTTGCCTTAGCTCGACTTCAGGAGGAAAAGGTAGCCACAAGACGACGTTTGGGCCGCCCAGATTCTAGTAGGACCCCTTTCGTGACCCCCAAAGAAGGAGAGTCTAAGGTATTATTACCACCCATCAAACGACTTACTCCTGCTGAGGCAAAAGTGCGTCGAGATCGGGGACTTTGTTACAACTGTGATGAAAAGTTTCACCCCGGCATCGATGCAAAACCCAAAGGCTTTTTCTGATCGATGGGCCATGGGAACCAATGCCTGAAGATGACACCAAAGATGCAGATGAGGTAGAAATCAACCATGAATCAAGTACTCCACCTGAAATATCACTTCAAGCGATAGCGGGCTCACCCACTCCTCAAACCATGCGTGTTCGCAGCTACTTATATCAGAACCCGGTCACTGTGTTGATTGATTCGGGGAGCACCCATAATTTTGTGGATCCTACTACCCTCAAGAAGGCTGGAATTTCTGCTTCGGCCGGGGATGCATTTGAAGTAATGGTTGCCAATGGTGATCGGTTACTAAGCCAGGGTAAGTGTACGGGTCTATCATTACGGTTGCAAGACTTCATTACCTCCACCGATTGCTATATACTTCCTTTAGGTGGGTGCGATGTGGTCCTAGGAGCGCATTGGTTACAAACTCTTGGACCAATTTTGTGGGATTTCTCTCACATGTGGATGCGATTCACTGTTGATAAACAAGAATATACTATCAAAGGTATGACACAAACTGCACTCCAATTGGTGGATGGATCCACATTCAATAAAAAAGCTAAGAAAGTGGGGTGGGGAATGGTGCTACGCCTTTGTAGCATAGAAGGTTTATGTGATCCTACTCTCCCGGCACCCGAGCTAAAGTATATACTTGATACCTATCAAGACGTCTTTAAAGAACCTCAAGGGTTGCCGCCTCCTAGGTCCCATGACCATCGAATACCGTTGGAAAATGGGGCACGACCTGTCAGTGTGAGACCTTACCGCTACCCGCATTATCAAAAAAATGAAATCGAGCGAATGGTACGAGACATGTTGGCAACCGGAATAATTCGGCCCAGTTCAAGCCCGTACTCCTCACCGGTACTCTTGGTACGCAAGGCAGATGGTAGTTGGCGATTATGTATTGATTATCGCGCCCTTAATCTAGTGACCATCAAGGATAAATATCCTATACCGGTCATTGATGAGCTGATTGATGAACTTTATGGTTCTTATTATTTTTCTAAGTTGGATTTGAGGTCAGGGTACCATCAAATCCGAGTGGCTGAGGGAGATGTCCCCAAAACAGCGTTCAGAACCCACGAAGGTCATTATGAATTTATGGTGATGCCATTCGGCCTCACTAATGCGCCATCGACATTCCAAAGTCTCATGAACGATATTTTTCGCCCGTATCTGCGAAAGTTTGTACTAGTGTTCTTCGATGATATTCTCATTTATAGTAAGACATGGCAAGAACACTTGGAGCATTTGGCCATTGTATTGGGCCTTCTGCGGTCTCATCAATTATTTGCAAAAAGGTCCAAATGCAAGTTTGGTCAACGGGAAGCTGAATATTTGGGGCATGTTATATCTGGTGCTGGAGTAGCTGTGGAGCCAGAAAAAATTCAAGCCATGTTAGACTGGCCCAGGCCTAACTCACTCAAAGCCTTACGAGGCTTCTTGGGCTTGACAGGTTATTACCGTAAGTTTATCAAAGATTATGGCAAAATCGCTAGTCCACTTACAACCCTTCTCAAAAAAGATTCCTTTCATTGGAATGATCAAGCTAACCAGGCTTTCGTAAACCTCAAGAAGGCCATGACAAATCCTTTACAGTGGAGTGTGATGCTTCAGGTGGTGGAATTGGTGCAGTCTTAATGCAAGATGGTCGTCCAATTGCTTTCATTAGCCAAGCCTTGCAAGGGAAAAGTCTAGCATTATCCACATACGAAAAGGAAATGTTAGCCTTGGTCCATGCAGTCCAGAAATGGAGGCCATACTTACTTGGCCGACAGTTCATCGTCCGTACTGACCACAAAAGTTTGAAATTTCTCTTAGAGCAGCGGATCGCCACGCCAGCGCAACAAAAATGGCTTGTCAAACTCATGGGTTATGATTACAAGGTAGAGTACAAAAAGGGTGTGGAAAATGTTGCGGCCGATGCTTTATCTAGAAGGCATGAAGTGGGGGAGATTCTAGCTTTGTCCACACCTATCTCTGATTGGTTAAAAGCAATTAAGGAAGATTACCATAGTGATCCAGTAACTCATGACCTCGTTCAGCTTTGGAATACAGGCCAGCTAGATACTAACAGATATGATATGCTTGATGGGCTCCTGTTTTACAAGGGACGACTATTTGTTGGTTCTGCTCAATCAAGAACCAAATTAATGACTGAGTTGCATGCTTCACCCACTGCTGGTCATGTGGGGTTTCACAAAACGTGGCAACGAATCAAGAAACAGTTTTATTGGCCAGGTATGAGAAGAGCAGTAAAAGAGTTCATCATGGAATGTGACACGTGCCAGCGAAATAAATATGAGAATACCTCCCCAGCAGGTCTCCTTCAACCCTTGCCAATTCCCAAGCGTATTTGGACAGATATTGCTATGGACTTCATTGAGGGTCTTCCTCTTTCGCAGGGGCATTCTGTGATCTTTGTGGTAATAGATCGTCTGTCCAAATACGCCCACTTTATAGCTCTTAGTCATCCTTACACGGCTAAGTCAGTTGCACAAACTTTTGTGGACAACGTATTTAAGCTCCATGGGATGCCGCAATCGTTAGTCAGTGATCGTGACCCAGTTTTCACCAGTGCATTTTGGCGGGAGTTGTTTCGTTTGCAAGGAAGCCAGCTACGCATGAGCTCGGCATATCACCCCCAGACCGATGGTCAAACGGAAGTTCTGAACCGATGCTTGGAGGGGTACTTACGTTGTTTCTGTAGTCACAAACCCAAGGAATGGGTTCGCTGGCTCCCTTGGGCTGAATGGTCGTATAATACATCGATCCATTCGGCAACCAAGATGACTCCTTTTGAGGCCGTCTATGGGCTCCCTCCTCCTTCACTCTTGAGCTATGTACCAGGAACTACAAAAGTGCAAGCTGTGGATACTGAGTTACAACAACGGGATGTTATTCTTCAGCTTCTCAAAGATAACATCATTAAGGCTCAGGATCGTATGAAGAAATTTGCTGATGCTCGTCGAACTGACCGTGAGTTCAAGGAAGGAGACTGGGTTTATCTTAAGCTACAACCTTATCGTCAGAGTACAGTCGCTCAACGTCGTTCTATGAAGCTATCGTCAAGGTTCTATGGCCCTTATCAAGTTCTGCAGCGGATTGGTCTAGTTGCTTACAAACTCGCCCTACCTGAAGGGTCTAAAGTTCACCCAGTGTTTCATGTATCTCAGCTTAAACGACGAATAGGACCGGCTGTTCCTTTACAGGTGACCCCACCCACCTTACTGCTTGAAGACCTCTTAACCAAGGAACCAGAATATGTTTTAAATCGTCGCATGGTGAAGAGGAATAACAAGGCTGTTACTGAACTTTTGATTCAATGGCGAAATTATCCACCTGAAGAAGCGACATGGGAAACCTTCACTTCTGTTAAGGAACGATTCCCCACTTTTAACCTTGAGGACAAGGTTACCTTTAAGGGGGACGGATTGTTATGAGAGGGATTTTAGGCACTGTTTGAATAGGCCTGTTATGAGAGGGATTTTAGGCACTGTTTGAATAGGCCTGCATTTAAATAGCCTTAGGAATAGGCATTTGAATAGGCCTGCATTTGAATAGCCTTAGGAATAGGCATTTGAATAGGCTTTTATTGAATAACTCTTTCTAACGTTAGTGAACGTTACTGTTTGTTAATTTCCTCATTTTTAGCTATTTTTGTTAATACATTTCTTGTATATAAGTTGTCTGGAAGGAATAAAAAAGACATGACATTTGTTACCAACTCTTGATAGAGCTGATTGGAGGAACGGTTCCCCTCGAAGAGAACCATTATCCCATCTATTCTTCTAGTTCATGCAGCCATAGGCCGACGAAGGAGATTCAGGTCTATCAGCAACATCCACCCCGGCCAATAGGTTGCCCCACCATGAGGATCACGTTGTGAAAAAATCAGCCATCCACTCATCAGGCGAGCCACGCCATGGAAAATAATCTATAGCTGCTGATAAATAACAAAATAAAAGTGTGATTCACTTGATGAGTGGGTGTGGCTGATTTTTTACACAAGATTATCATTGTGATGGGTCCAGCCCAAAAAAAAGGTGAATCCATGACTCAGGTGGGCCACTAGTGTAGGAACAATTGGGAGGGGGGAGGTCGAGCCCTCTCTAGGGCTATTTCCCTATTGTGTGGCCCACCTGAGTCATGGATTGGCATGATTTTGGGGCCTATGCCCAAGCATGGGAGGTGGTGCGTGGTGGTCGGAGTGGATGTTATCAACACATTATGGTGGGGTCCACAAGTTGTTTGCACTAGATCATTGTATGTATGTAGGTACGTACGTTGAGGCATGTTAATTTCACATGTGCATTATATCCTTGCACACCCACAAGTAGGCACATGCCAATATAGAACACATATGCAAAGCAGATATTTCCATCAGGTAGGCTATGCTATTTAAATCTTCTGGCCTAAAAATCAGGCAATTTCATACCTCTCGAGAGGGCCACAACATGCAAAACAAATGTACAGCTAGGAAATTTTGTTTAACTGTTAATTTATTTTGCACATTAAAGCCCACTTGAGAAATGCAACTTCCTGATTTTTAAGGCAGATGATGTAACCATTATTTCCAACAAAATGGAAGGCTTAGATCTCACACACATGTCCATACTAGCACATGGGCCTGCGTGTGGATGGGCAGCATTCCCCACGCGTATGAAATTAGCAAACCTCATGTTTTAACTTTTTTCATCAGGCGCAATTTGCTTCAATATGTATATGTCAAACTTCTTTAAAATGTTAATTTTGGCGGATTAAGTTGATACACATACTGTGGTCATTTTTTCAATGTGTTTGGCATGGGCTTTTCCCTTTAGAGCATGTTTGGATACGTAGAATCCGAGGCAAGAGAAGGGAAACAACAATAATTATCGGCTAGTTTCTTTCCATGAGAACTATTCAAACATGGATTCCAATTTTGAGTTCTTGTTTAGGTAGCAAGTGAAAATCTCATATTGCTCTCACAAACTCACTTAGGGGGTGTTTGGATCGAAAATTACTAAGATAGGCTACTTATGCCTCAAGCAGCTTATCTTGATTTCTACTTATTAAACTGAAGTGATTAAGTAACTTTAAATATATAAAAAAGTTACTTATAATTGATCATAAACCAAACTTACTAATCTACTGCCGTGAGTAGAAAAAATAACTTATTTGGTATCCAAACGGGCCCCTAGTTTCTTGTGCCAACAATCCAAATTATGGAAAAGTGTAATGATTGCTTGGGGAATACACCCTTCTCTTTACCATCCAAACAACACATCAAAGGCAAACTGTTTCCTTTTCTACTGCTTGGTATGGAACCCATGGTTTCCAAGCATGGCTTCATGAGAACTTGGAACACTTCTTGAATCTGTTTGTTTCAGTCCACATTATCTGATAGAGTTAATCGAGTGTGAATAATATAGGCTACGGTCTAATAGTTATCACTCTTATCAGTTTTTTTATTTTTTTCATTCTCCACCCATGATTCTGTAATCTACATATTTTCGTGTCTATTGCCTGACTAAGATGGATTGTGATTTTTTTCTTAGATACTAAATCGCAAGCCAACAGTATACTTCTACACTAGAATTCCATATTCCGGCAGAACATGTTCCTCACTTCAAATGAGAAATGATGCTTGGGGGATTTCGGCAAGGTGAGACTCAAATTGATTCCTTAAATGTGTCACAATCCTATACATGAAAGCAAGAATGTTGTTTTCAATTCCATTTGGACACTTTCAGTTCTGCGGTTGCTTTTATCTGATTTTTGGAAGAACAATTGTTATGTTTGTTGGTGGCAATCTATGGATTTTTTTCCTCCTATTTTTGTTTATTAGGCATATCATAATCCATTGTATAGTATAAATTTAAGCCAGGGATTACTCAAAAAAGCAACTCGGGTTCAATGAGGGCCCAAGTGCAAGGCTCAAATGTTGGGTGGTTAGTCATACTCAATCATTTTTTTTCCCATGGAGTATGCATTTGAGCACTGCATTGATCGTTTGAGTACTAAGTTATATTTTTCTGATACTCAGCTGAGATTTTAGAGTACATGGTTAAATAATGCAGGGGCGTTTTCACACCGTGCTCGAGTGGGGTCGCCTGTGGGATGCAGGGGCACACTCGGGGTGGGCGGGGCCCACGTGGGAGGTCTTGTGTTCGAGACTCCTCACTTGGGGTGATTAATGCGCATTTCATACCAGGCTCAAGTGGGGTAGCCTGTGGGTTGCGGGGACACACTCGGGGTCGGTGGCCCGTGTGAGGCGGTACCCATGTGATTTGGGGCCCATGAGGGGGGTTCGGCCGAGGTCCTAACCCATGAGATGTGGGGCCTGGGCTATGAGATAAAGGGATTAATTCGCCATACTCTAACAGTTCGAGCTTTTAGAGCAAGTGGTTAATTGTTCTGCATTATTAAATATCTGAGTTCTTGGTTGACTTTTCATGGTTGAAAAATAAATAAATAAAGAGCTACTCTTGTTATTCATTTCATAGTGAGCCTTTACTTGGGCTGTGTTGATTCAGTCAGGTGTTCGAGAGCCTAATGAAGCCTCCAATTGCTGATTTTAACCTAGGACGTCCTTAGTTCTAATACCATGTCAATTTTCCTCTACATGCATGTGCTATTTTAGTCTTTTAGTGCATTCTAGTGATATTTAACCTTTAGATGAATTCCTCATACATGCATTAAGAAAATGTTGAATGTTGCACTGAAGATAACTTGGATGAATGCTGAAAATTAGAACTTGGGAGACTTTGGGTCACATTTTAATGGAAGTTTTCTCTGTCTCATGCCATTTAAGATGATAAAGGTTTTTATCTGCTCTTGTTTCATTCCTAGTGTCTGAATTGCTGGACATTAGTGGACTTGATTTTGTATGGAGAAAGGCTTCTTGCATTGATTGGCTGTGTATTCATTACAGATCTTCCCAGATTCTTGTTGTTATGGAAGATTATTTCCAACTCACTTTCTAAGGTCATGCAATATTTTCTTATTGAGAGCTGCTTTAATGCATGCATCGTTTGATTTTATACTTTCAAATTCAACTTGCAGGGCTAACCTCAAACCTTTTGCTCAAGTTTTTGCCATATCTCCAGGTAAAAAACTTAAAATTTTGTCTGCATATTCCATTCAGATGTTTTCACTGTATCCTGAAATCTGTGCCATTTATTTTAGCTTATCATATTGTTGGAGTGTTATTCTCTTACCCCTGTTACCAATTCAGGTTTGGAAGATGTTGATGTTTCTTCATCTCCTAAATCCGAAGTTTCTGAAAGTATCTCCGTCTCTGAGGATGGAAGGATAAAGGTAAAGAGTTTCGCTATTTGTATGGTCTTTCAGTTTGATCTCTAAATCATTGAATAGATTTAATGTGCTTGACAATGACACGCAGATGAGGATCAATGTATCTGGTGACAAGACACAGGTTATTTTTGATAAAGTGTTCTCCAAGCTAGTTGATGCTGCCCAACCAATTCCTGGCTTTCGAAGAGTAAAGGGAGGTATGTTCCAAATTCATTAGATTTATTTTCATGGTAATTTGATATATATGTTTATTTGAATGTAATAGTGCTCAATGTAGCACATACAATCTATGAGAAGGGAGAAAAGGACGATATGGACTCAAAATCACCTTTGCTCTTTAGCTTTTATGTCTCCTTTTTAGTTCTCTCTAACCTTTTTTGTAACCTACCTTTTTATCACTCCTCTCCCCTCATTTTTTCTCTACTACCCTCTTTCTTTTATTACTTTCCTTTTTCTTATTTTCCATTTTCTTTTTCTTTTTCTTTTCTTTTTTTCCTTCCCGGTTTCTTATCACAGGTTGAGTTACTCTGCTTTCAAGTGATTTGGTTCAGTTGAACTCAATCTCAATACTGATTTTGTGATCGATTTTAATTTTCAAACATCGATATATGGTTTAGTACTATATTTTACGAGTTGGTACTCAGGTTCCAATAGGGCTTGAGCTCTGCAACACATGATGATGTACACCATTTACCTTTTCATTATATACACAGACATATTTGTTGGTAGCTTTTGTACAGAATTGAAATGAGTTTTAATGATGCCATATTTTGGTGTTAGTTTTACAGTGCCAACAGCTTCTTTGGGATAACCAACCATTGTAAATAACCCAAATACCCTCATCTCTTCCATAGATGCACTCTTTCTCTCCCCCTTTGATCTATGTAACCTTGTTTATTGGTTCAATGCCACCTTAGGGTGTTCATTTTAGAAATAACCCAGTTCAAAATGAAATTTCTCATGATACATATCTTTTCGAAAATATGTTGATGGGGACATCACGCGCACACGCACGCCCCCCTACACATGTACGCAAGGAGGAGGAGGGCCCCACCATCGATATGGATCGATGGCGACGTCCAGGGAGGGCCTCCTAGTTAGAGGACTGCGTTTTGGTTCGTTGGAGTGGACCCGATAGTCGTGTGAATCCCACCATAGGCTCTCATGATCGTGGCCCACTATTCTAATTAATCTAGTATTTTGGGTTTTGTTTATTATTGTTATTAGAAATATCATGGATGGTTTAGATTGCTTTGATTAGTCGTTATTTTTTATTACTTCGTATCCAAGTAATAGGTTGCGCACGTGACGCGAGTTTTGGGGTATAGGGTTTTATTATAAATAGGCACCCCTTGTAGTCTTTTTTTCTGAAGATTAATAAAATTGTTGCTTTTTTCTGCTCCTCTAAATTTTTGAGTTCTGGAGATTCAATTGGGTGAGAAACTCTCCCTTCCTCAAAGGGCTGACTACCGTGGTGCGAAGCCACACCTATCCCAATTCGCCCCCACCTTCTTCCATCCATATTTCTCTTCTCCTACAAGTCTTCCATCTGCAAATCCATCAATATTTGCAGGCGTTTCCCCATCTATAATAGATTTCCAGAATTTGGCCCTACAGGAAGGCTGAAACTTCGGCGGAGCACCACGTACAAACCGTGCATCAGATCGAGCTGAGATTTGGGGGTTTTGGAGTCCATCCCTGGCCGACCAGGGCCAAGGTGACCTTTTTCTGAAAAGTGGGCCCAACACATGTGCGGCTGGGATCACACGCATGTGCGTCTGGGCCATTGCTGCTGTCCACACGTGCGGTACTTTTCTGGTTCGTCTTTCTCCTCTCTTTCACCCCTCTTTCATCCCAAATCCCTAACCCTAACCCTAAATTACTCAAATCCCCAATTTCATGCCCTTTCTTCCACCTTAGGATTCCCGGAATTGAAATTTGTGAACCTCTTGGATTGGGGAATTATTTTTGTTCATGCGTGGATGAATTTACCCTCCTTTGATTCTTGTTTGGTTTATAATTTTGATTGATCCGGCCCTAGCATGTGTAGGTCTGGATCCGCATAAGATTCCCCTTGATTAAACGCTTGAATTTTTGTGTGGGATATGGAATTTTGTGTAATTGTTTCTGAACTAGTGTGATCTAAAGCCTAAAAATCTTGCACATCATATTTGAATTTCATGTCCTTCATCATATGTTAACTACTTTATTGGTTTTTTTACTCATTTATTTAATTGAGAAGCAATCTGAAACTCTGACATTTGTTCCACTGGATTGACATGGTTGTTACTGCAACGGACTTGGACCACTCAGGAAAAACTCCCGATGTAAGTTCTCTCACGTCATCTTATTGTCAGTGGTTAACATATCTTGATGTTAATTTTTGTCACTCCAAATCCCTATATAAACTTTTCATGTCATTACATAGTTTGAAATATGGAATTAATTTTTATGCTAACAAGCATTAGAAATTAGTTGCTGTGTTTTCTTAATTTCTCTCTAACAATGTTAGCTGAATTGGTTGAAGCTGGATGATAAGCAGGATACCGAAATATTGAAATACATTGGCTCCATTTTTTTTTTTTTTCCAGAACACGGGGAAGAGGGGCACAATCTTTAACATTTATTAGGAAGTGATTATTCTGAAGATAGTAATAAAATACAACTAATTTGTTGATTTTTAATGAAAAATAATTGAATTTTAACATTGGCTGAAAGGACTAGATTCCAGAGACAAAAAAGATCAACAAACCATAGTTGGTGGTGGGAAAAGATGAGATTTAGTAGGATGGGAGCGAGTTTCTAATGTGACAGGGGCAACTTAGGTAGCAGATTTATCTACTAAGCGTACAAGTGAGCTGGTCTAGTGGTCCCGTAGTTGTAATCTTGAGCGAGACATTTGGAAATCTTATTCACATAGTATGTACTTAAAAGAGGAATGCAGCAGAATTCATGTTGAAGGTAGAGTTTGACCACTTTGTTGGAAGGATATGGTTGTAACAGTGTTGGACCGAAACAGCCTGATACAAGGCAATGTGGGACCATATCGATGGTGAACGAGATGATACCCAATCCAAAGGTATTCAATAATGGTAACAGTGGCCATGACAGCCAGCCTTGTGGCCATTGCAATACAGGCCATAATGAGCGTGACAGCCTTATAACAGTCAAAGTTTTTGAAAGGAAGAAAATGTATCGGCCCCATATAGGACCATTACAGGCCCGTTATGGGCCCATATCGACCGTTATAGGCCCATTATGGCCGTTACAAGCCCATTATGGGCCATTTTTTCAAAACAGTTAACAGGTCCCACCGTTACCATTTATGGCTGTTACATAACTGTTTTTAATACCATGCCCGATACACTGATTTTAAACTTGACTCACTCATTGTGTTATGTAACTAAAAGTTCTTGTTGAATAATGACTATTATTATGAAAATACAGCTTTTACTTTCTTAGTAATAGTTCTAATAAAATTGAAAATAGTTGTTATTTACACAAGGCATCTTTAAATATAGGTGTTACACCATGGAATTTAACACCATCCCCTGGTAAAAAGGCCATTGCTTTCACTTGGGTTTGACCCTCTCTGTTTTCTATTTTCAATTTTCAGCTTTAAAACAGGCATTACAATTATCAAACCTAGTTAGTTGTTATGAGGTCATAACCCCGTCTTTGAAATCTTCCTAGTCTGGTTCGGTTGAATATTGATGGGCGTAGTAGGGAAGGTCTATATTGGTGCATTTAAATAGTGTTTTTGAAAACAAGGTTTTAATGAATTTTGTTATTGTGATTTTCTTATACCAGCTGATCCCAATGTTGGAGTTGTGCCTTGGAAAGCCAATGCATACCCCAATCCACTGGCTCCATGGATGTAATAGGCCGATCCCAACCATTGATCTTAATGACCATGAGTACTTTTTTGACAATGTGATGTGCCTTAGTTGATATTTGGTGTTGCCTTAAACTTATTATGATACTAGTTATGTGAGGAGAGATTCTTTTGTAGTCCTTGGAAACTTGAGATTGGACACAGTGGCCATTGATAAGGGAGAATTGTGGCCCATGGATCTCAGTACCCTGACGTGTCATGACTATCACGAATGCTTAGTTTACATTTGTGGGCATCATCTTATGAGGATGTACAATCATCTTGTGTAAGTGTTATTGGACCTTTGAACGGCCTTCACCATCTGGAGCCAACTTAGTGTTAGTTATGCTTTCGCCCTTACCCTATGCAAGAGTGTAAGTGTGTCATGGACACAAGATCCTAGTATTGGACCTTTGAACACTTGCATTGGAGGATTGAGTTACAAGTCATTAGTCTGGAGACCCCTTGCCTGAAATATGTTCTATGTGATTAAGGACGTGATGCTGCATGAAAGATGATCAATCGTTAGACCCAGTGTTCAAAATATCGATACTATCGGCCGATATTATCAGTATCGCACCCCTGCGAGACGATACACTCGCGATAACCCCCGGAAGATACCAAAAAACCCAAAATCCAGATATCGGCCGATTTATCGTCGATATCGCACGATATTTTGACTATATCGCGCGATTTCCTCTCCATTATTGTCGATATCAACGTCATCATCCAAAAAATCGAGAAAAAAAAAAAATATAAGGTGGATTTCGGTACCTGTAGAAGAGATCGCCATGATCGGAAGCTTCGATTTTGGTGGGCGAAGCGTCATTCCTAGGTTCCGGAACCCTCTCTGCAAATAAAATCTCCGATTTTGGAGAGAATCCGGAGACATCAGCGATCCAGAGACATCGGCGATGAGAATTGGGAGAAATTTTAGGGTTCCGGTTCCGGAACCCTCTCTGCTTAAAAAAAAGGTCGTTCGAGCCTTTTATTCGGACGCGGATTAGCTACTGACAGGTTTAGTAGCGAGATCGCTACTGAAGTGACGTCACCAAGTTACGTGGGTCCCACCATGATGAATATGTTATATCCACACGGTCCATCCATTTGGAGATATCATCTTAGGACATGCGTCAAACAACGAGGCAGATGAAAATCTGTAATGGACCCCACTACAGAAAACAGTGGAGAAAGTGACATCCACCGTTGAAACCTTCCTAAGGTCCACCGTGATGTTTATTTGAGATCCAACCCGTTAATAAGTTAAAAAAGACATTATAAAAGGGAAAAAAATATATATCAGCTTAATCAAAAACTTTTGTAGCCCTCAGAAGTTTTTAATGGTGGGCGTCACTCTCTACTGCTTTCTGTGGTGGGGTCCACTGGAGCTTTGAATCTTGGCCATTCTTAGGCTAATGGTATAAAATGTTCTTTCCAAATGGATGGACGGTGTGGATACAAAACATACATCACGGTGGGGCCCACGGAACTCAGTGATGTCAATTCAGTAGCGAGTCTCGCTACTCAACATGTCGGTAGCTAATCCGCGCCCCTTTTTTAATCAAAATCAATCACGGTGCGTTGACGTCACCAAGTTCCGTGGGTCCCATCATGGGCGTGGGTTATATCAGACCATTCGTCCATTTGGCGAGCTCTTCATACGGCTTGAGCTAAAAAATAAGATAGATCCAAAGATTAACTGGACCACACTCCAAACAGCAGTGGTAGATTGAACGTCTATCATTGAAACCATTTTGGGGGTCACAGAAGTTTTGGATCAATATGATATTTATTTTTCCTCTTCATCCAGGTCTGTGTGACCTAATTAACAGATTTGATGGAAAATAAACATTATGGTGGGCCCAACGAATGTATTAATGGTGAGAATCAGTCCCTTACTGCCATTTGTGGTGTGGTCCACTTGAGCTTTGGATATGACTCATTTTTGGGTTCATGATCTAAAATTATCTCTCCAAATGCATGAACGGTGTAGATATAATAAATACATTATTGTGGGACCATATAACATTGAAATGTTCCTGCCAAAGCCTTCCACAGTAAGTTCCTGCGCTTGAAACCTCAGTGGGGCCTACCATGATGTTTGTAAGGAATCCACTGCGTTCATCCATTTTGCGAGATCATTTTAGGACATGGAATAAAAAATGAGTAGCATCTAATACTCAAGTGTGCCAAAAAACTATTATTAGCTTGATCCAAAACTTTTGTGGCCCACTAATGGTCAATCACCATTGTTTCCTATGGTATGGTCTACCTAATTATTGGATCTGTTTTATTTTTTAGATAATGTCCTGAAATGATATGGAAAAACGGATGGACGGGGTTGATACTGAATGTAGTTATCTTAGTTCAATCGGACAGCGCATAACTTAAGACCCTATACAAAGGAAATCTATTATGTACACTTCTTTTTTGAAACTTTATGACTTAAAAGTGTGTATTAAGGGCCTTTTTAACAATCCCCAAAGTTTTATTAAAAAATTCAACCATTTTCCCAACGGTTCCCCATGTTTCCCAAAAAATGCGATAAACTATGCGATACAAACGATATATCCCGTGCGATAACCGATACGTATCTGTATCCCAAAGGTGCGATACATTGTGCGATACCGATATTTCGAACACCGGTTAGACCTAAGGACGTGCAAGGGTTATGATATTGGCTCGGCGGCTTTAACTTACTTTAGAAGATTTTCTAGATGCCATTTAAAGTGTGCTAGGTACGTCCATCGGGATTTATTGATTCTTACCCAAGTCAATATGGGATCCACTAAGTTTACCTAGGAACAGTGTTCGAGTTGTCGGTATCGCTACAAGTTTCGCTGGCCAGAGATAAAGATATAATATCGTTATCGCCGATAATATCGCCGATAACTGGAAATACGGGGAAAAAGAGGAAAATATGGGGAAAACGATGAAATTTTTCAGCAAAACTTCAGGACATGCCTGAATACACATAGTTACATATTCAGGAATGAAAAAATCATTATTAAAATGCATTAAATAATAAGTGGGGCCCACCGTGAAAATAAGTGGTTTATCCACACCGTCCATACGGTTTTTCAACTTATTTAAGGAGTTGAGCCCAAGGTTGAACCATATCCAAATCTCAAGTGGATCATACCATAGGAAACAGTGGGAATAATAACTTCCACCGTTGAAACCTTCCTAGGCCCTACAGTGATGTGTATTTGTCATCCAAGCTGTTAATAGATTAACTGTGTAGATATTTCCACCGTTGAAACCTTCATAGGCCCTACAGTGATGTCATTCTTGGATATGATTCATTTTTTGGATAATGCTCTAAAATGATCTCTAACAATAGATTAACCGTGTAGATATAATAAATACATCACTGTGGGGCCCATGTAACTTTGATCTCCTTTGAACCGTTCATATAACTCGGAGCTAAATGAGCGTCAGTGCTCGTATTCGCACGAACACGTACCTACAGCAGCTATATAGCTGGTGTGAGGTACAACAGCCAATCCGTGGAAGTTACGTCACCAAGCTCTGTGGACCCCACCATGATGCATGTGCTGTATCCATACCGTCCAACCATTTGTAGAGATCGTTTTAAGGCATGAGAAAAAGAATGAGATAGATTTAAAGTTCAAGTGGACCCACCATAGAAAACTGTGGGATCAATCACACCCAACGTTGAAACATTTATAGGGCCCACCATGATGTAATTTTTAGATCCAACCTATTCATAAGTTAACATAGAGATAGATGAAGTGAAAACAAAAATATAAGCTTGATCGGAAACTTCTGTGACCCCTAAGAAGTTTTGAACGGTGGATGTCACTATCCCCACTATTTTCTATGGTGGGATCCACTTGAACTTTAGATCTATCTCATTATTTTTTTCATACCATAAAAAGATCACTCCAAATGGATGGACGGTATGGATACAACACATGCATCATGGTGGGGTCCACAGAGCTTGGTGACGTCACTTCAATAGCTATTTGGCTACTGACCTTGTCCGTATCTAATCGGCCCCCGCTCAACTTGTTACGTAGCTAATTCGCTTCCTCATGTTGAGGTCCATGTGGGGTCCACCATTATTTATTTATTTCATCCACTCCGTTCATCCATTTTAACACATAATTTTATGGCTTTACTATGAAACGGAAGAATATAAAAAAACTCAAGCAGACCACACCACAGGAAACGAACAAATGGTGGACATTTAATCACTACTGTTTTCCCGTGGTGTGGTCCACCTCAGTTTTAGATCTACCTCATTTTTTGGATCAAGATCTAAAATAATATTTTAAAATTAATGTGAAGCATGGATATAACAGATGCATCATGGTGGGGCCCACGGAGCACCAACCTACACCGTTAAAGCCTAGCGCGGATGGAGCAGTGAGACTGGCTATTGAAGTGACGTCACCAAGTTCCGTGGGCCACATCATGATGTATGTTTTGTATCCACACCTTCCATCCATTTGGGGAGATCATTTTAGGGCAATATCCAAAGATTGAGTTAAATCCAAAGTTCCAGTGGACCCCAACACAGAAAACAGTGGGGACAGTGACGCCCACCGTTAAAAACTTTTAAAGGCCACAAAAGTTTTAGATCAAGCCGATATTTGTGTTTTCACTTATTTCATGTCTTTTTTAACTTTTGAACAGGTTGGTTTTCAAATAAACATTACGGTGGGCCTTAGGATAGTTTCAATGGTGGGAATCACTCTCCCCACTATTTTCTGTGATGGGGTCCATTGCAGATTTTTATCTGCCTCGTTCTTTGGCTCATGAATTAAAATGATATCTCAAAATGGATGGGCGGTGTGGATATGACACATACATCATAGTGGGCCCCACAGAACTTGGTGACGTAGATGACTCGCTACTCAACCCGTCAGTATCTAATCCACGTCCGTCAAAGCCAAAGCCCGATCCCCAATTTCAGCTTAAACATCGAAAATCCCTCTCCCTCAACCTAAAATTTCAAAAAATCCTCTCCTTTCCACCCATATCTCCGGATTTTCAACCCGAAAATCCCTCTCCCTCATCCCCAATTTTAAAAAAAACCTCTGGCATCCGAGAAGATCTCGAGATTTTCATCGGCGATAACCAGGTATTATCGAAATCAAAGATTTTTATTTTTATTTTGTAAACTTTTTTTCGATTTTTACGTATTTACACAAGGATACAGTCGATATTCTCGGCGAGAATCCAAATTATCGACCATATCGAAAATTTCGCCGATATTTCGTCGATATTCCGTAGAGAAACGAAAAATTGGGGTTTCGGTTTCGCCGGTGCAGCGACACCGATATTATCGGCGATATTTCGATAATATCGCCGATAATTTAAACACTGCCTAGGAATTTGTTTATGGCTAAGATCTGATTATATCAGGGACTTATCAAGTGGTTTTTCCACCAGTTCTAATGCTTTAAAGGTTTTAATTAGCTTTACAAATGTTTTCAACCATTAAAGTTTTGTTTTAATTATTAAAATTATTTTGATCACGCTTAATGGTAACTGATGGCCCAAATATGATGGTCCACTATTTTATCATCGTGAGATCTTGATCTATAGTGGATGGTCGAAACAATGGAAGGATTAGATCATGAATATATGCATGGATGAAGTTGTTTAATTGACTTCTCTCACAGTAGGGTACGAAGAAGTTTGTAAGTTGGTGGTGTACCATACATGTGTACACCTTTAAAACCCTAGTCCCTCCTTATATATAGATATTATCTCAAAAGAGAGTCCAGAAGCTAGAGAAAGCCCTAGACGTTCTCTCTCCCTTTTGGGCTCACTTGGAGAGAGAGAGAGAGAGAGAGAGAGAGAGAGAGAGAGAGAGAGGGGTTTTCATATCTTTCTTCCATCCTTGTTTCTCATCTCCATCACACGTGCAAATATGTGGTTCCACTTAGTGGACAATGTGTCTCCCCTGGCCCCTACCAAGGGAGTAGATGGCAGTTTTCTCACCTCTCCCATTTGAGATGGGATTAGGGACAGACATATTCGTCAAAGGATCGACATCAGGCAATCAACATTGGAAATCATCTACACAATTCGATTGCATTAAGGTAAGATCTAATCTACTCCTTTTAGTTTTGATTGTAGGAACTTTGATATTATCACAAACAGGGTTCCTTGGAGGAACGAATTGACTGGATCTTCAGATTGTGTTGACTTTCTGTTGTATTTGGATCCAAAAATCTAACACCCGCCACAGTTGTGGTTGAAGGATTGAGAGATGGATTCTTTTTTTCATCCATTTAATTCCAATGAAGGTTGATTCCTTATATGCAATGTTTTGACCATAGGCCAACATGTTTTTGTCATTAGTCCAATTTAAACCTATCTCATTGTTGATCCATGATGTCACAAGCAGTGTTCGAGTATTGGTATCGCTACAAGTTTCGTCAGTCGGGGATATGGAAACAATATCAATATCGCCGATAATATCATTGATAATCGGAAATGCGGGGAAACATGGGGAAAATGGTGGATCTTTTCAGTGAAACTTCAGGAGATGCTAAAATACACATATTTGCATATTTAGGAATTAAAAAAATTGCAAAAAGAATGCATACATAATAAGTTTCCATTTAGTGGGGGCCTAAAAGCATATGTTGTTATAGGAAACCAATCCGACCATCCCTTTCATCCCATCTATCCATCCAAATATCTATCGATATTTCACAATATCAACAATACAATATTTCGTTGAGAAATCGTCGATGACTGGAAAGGAAATGAAAGATTGTGGTCTTCATATCGCCCATGTTGCGATAATGATAATATTGCGATATGATTGATATTATCGTCGACAATTTAAACACCTCATATAAACATGCGCCCATAAAAAATTTTGAAATAGAAAGTTTTTTAATAAACAGATTTTTGGCGATATCTCTACATTGGAGATATTATCAAAATATCACCAATATAGTAACAATACAAGCAACACCTGAAATTTACACAATAAAAAATATTGGCAATACATTGGCGATATTGATACATTGGTGATACTTAGTGATACATCGTCAATACCTAGAATTTCTGAGACTATCGATGTTATCGATATCGCTACCAGTCTTATCAGTATCGCTGAGCTGGAGGTAGGATAACATCGGGGATATTTCGGAATTATCGGGCATACTTCAAATAATGGTCACAAGTAAATAGATAAAAAATATATATATACTAAGAAGGAAAAAAAAAATGGTGGATTATCTTTCAAAAGATTATTTTAAAATCTTTCAAAAAATAAATAAATGAAGGCAGATGGTTTGGGTTTAGACCTTTTGGGTTGAACAGTTCAATGGTTGGACCGGAAATACTGCAAGACCTGGGATTCTGAAAAAAAAAATTAAAAAATTAAAAGTAAAGGGTCATATGGTAACCCAGTCAGAAAGGCCATCAGTTCTAGTTCAAACTGGTCCAGTCGAGGTTTTGAAACATTGGTTGTATGTGAATTGTTGAGTTAGAATGGTGTATCACCTTGAATCTTGTTATCATGATTGGAATATTAAACTTTTTGTCAGAACACTCGTACTATTTCCATCACCTAGAGGCTAATTATGAGGCAGATTTTTTCCCCAGCTATGTTGATGAAGTTATCAGTTCAGTTCCAAAGGGATCGTTTGTGATATAGTTATCAGTTCTTCAAATGAGTTTGTCCTGTTGTGATTTTCTTCTTCCCCGTGCCATCTCTTGTTTTATTTTTATTTTTATTTTTTCTTTGAAGGATACCATCTCTAGTTGTATTCATTCATCTTTTCCCATAAATGAATGTGCATTTCTTCAAACCCTGGAATCATAGCATGATTGTCTGACTTGGTTCTCCTTGTTAGATGGACAAGGAGATGCTCCAATGCTCTCAGAGTACTTTAAGTTATAGTGCTCCTAGTTGCGTTGGGTAACTTGGACCGTCCAATAAATCGATCTAAATAGTCCTTAAGTTTGGAGCACATTTGAAGGCTACCATGCAAAAATAAGATTGCTCCGATAATCACATCCATCCTAGCTCCGGCCTTCTTTTTGTAGTGATCCCTTTTCCAACCCATGGATGGGATGGTTAGGATTGCCTAATAGAAATGGTTGTTTAGAATCATAAGTAGAATCATAAGCAATCCATGATGGGAACTATCAAATAGATTAATCGAATTGTTGGTTAGACCTATTTTTATACAAATGATCTTGGCCATCTTTGTTAGAGACCATTGATCAAATGGTTAAGATCATTACATTGGTTTAATTCTTTGGACAGTATCCCGTAAATGGGTGTTGGACCTAATGGACAGTCCAGATCAATCGATTGGATTATTTGTGTCCCAGTGCAGGTAGGAGCTCTGTAACTTATAGTGCTCTGAGAGCACTGGAGCATCTCTCATGGATAAGAGCATAAAACATTTGAAGTTTTCTATTTTGGATTTCTTGGTTTTTATGTATTTTAGAGTAAAAAGGTTTTACCATGTCAAGAAAATCATCTCAAGAAATACTCCGGTTACATGAAATTGCTGTTAGAATTCTCGAATTTATGAATGCTAGAAGCTAGAATTGACTATTGTTTTATGTTTTTTGTCAATATGTTCTGCAGATTCCCAAAGATGTTCTCTTACACATCCTTGGACCATCAAAAGTTAACAAGGAAGCAATCAAGAAAATAATCAACTCTACTGTGGCCGAATGTGTGGCAAATGTGAGTGATATTGTCATAATTTACTTGTGATTGGTATGAGATGCTCGTAGTAGCCTCCTTCTTGTAGAGGCTGGATCCATTGCAAATGTCTGTAGGATAAGCTTAACCTACAAACCAACATGTGAAGCCGACCGTGATGTTCTAATGACATCCAATCCATTCATCATGTTCACCTTCTCCTATTCTCTTTGGCTTCCAAAACTCAGGCCGATGACCTCTCAAGTCACATGCCCACCTGAGTTTTGGAATGGCCTGATATGTTGGGTGTCCATTGCTCCTGGTTGGATGATGCTTCTGAATGGATTAGATGTCATATAAAAAACATGGTGGGCCCACCATACATTCTAGCAGGCTTTTAGTGGTGGCCGTCACCATCCCAACTGTGTCCCTATGGTGGGGCCAACCTTAGTTTTGGATCAGCCTGATTTCTGGGCACTAAAAGAAACAATAGGGTGCATAGATGGAGGGATTGGATGTCATGAAAACATCATGATGGACCCCAGACATGGATTTGTAGGTTAAGCTTATCCTATAAACATCTGGGGTGGCTGTCATGAAAACACCATGCTATTTTCTTAATATCCTTTGACCGCAGAGAACAAACTGATAACATCTAATTTAGTGAGGTACTAGAACAATTGCCGGTGGCAGCCCGTGATTGTAGTCATCACTTGGGCCCATCATCATACATGGGGCCCACCCTTGGGATCACTACCAGTCAGATTCATCAGAAAAGAAACAGAAGAAAAAACTGTAGTGATAGGATGATCTTGCCTGTCCTATTGAGAGAAATGTGTTTGTAGAATGTGTGAACCAATGACCTTTCCAGTTTAAATATCTTTTCGCAAACCAAGGTGGGATTCATTCAATCGGTCAGACCGTCAAACTACCAGCACTTAATGGTGGGCTCTACATGCTGAATGGTTCGATCATGGAGGGTGGATGCTAGAATGATGGGGAAGTCCTGGGACCCCAATCTTGGTTGGCTGCAGCCCCATAGACTACCTTTCAAACATAGGAAGAAATATGAAAGCGAAATTAAAGTGCAAATGTTTCATCACAATGTGGTGCAAACGGTTGTTGTAGGGCCCACCTTGATCTCTTGATGACATCCACTCTGACAATCATGCATGCCTTCCCTCATTTGATCATGGGCCCAAAAAGTCAGACCAATCCATGACTTAGGTGGGCCACATGAGTAGGAACAGTTGAAAGTGGATGCCCACCCTTGATTCTCGTTGGACCCCACCCAAGTCTCGGAATAGTTTGGTTTTTTAGGTCTGCCATCATCCGGGGTGTATGTTTCATGTTAAGGGATTGGATGGCATAATACACAACATGGTTGGTCCTTTATAGAATCAAAGGGTGAGCGTCCAATCTCAACTGTTCCGTTGGTGTGGCCCACCTGAGTCCTTGATTGGCCTATTTTTGGGCACATGGTCGACAATGCACGGCATACGCGATGGTCAGAGTGAATGTCATTAACACATCACAGTGGGTCCAACATTGTGGTGAAAATGTTTGCATTCCCTTTTTTAAAATGACGACAGTCAGCCCTCAGATTGTGTAATTATCTCACATGAAATGCTATGAACAATGGCATATGAATGCAAGCATGCATCCTTTTCTCATGAATTTCTTCTTTAACTGCTGGCCTTGACAGTTTTTTTCTCATTTTTTTCCCAATGTTGTAGGAAGGATTGGAAGTCACCAAGGATCTGAAAATTGAGGAGAGCTATGAGGAGCTGGAAGCAGCGTTTGAGCCCGGCGAGGAGTTCAGCTTTAATGCTATAGTTCAGCTTCAGAAAATAGAAACAAGCAAACGGTGACTGCTACAATTCATTTGAATTGCAATTTTAAACGGTGTGTTTGGTTGTGCCAAATTACATGAAATGTCATGAAATTTCCATCTAACTGACCAAATTATGATATTTGGTGCAACCAGACGTTGCAGAAAGAAAATTTTTAAAAAAAAAAAAAAAAAAAAAAAACACTTGCAAATTGTTTTTTTTATTTGTGTGGAACTTTTTGTTGGGTCCCACTTTCTGTGATCCAGACTGTTTATGTAGTGGGGCCCACTGTGAATGGCTACTCATTGTAGAGTTTGTATAATCTCAACACCCACCCTCCCCCCAAACAAGAGTTTTGAATAGAGTGGTGGAGATACGGGAGTATGCAAAAGAAATTCAGAAAAAGCTGTGTTCGTGTTTTCAGTTTTCACAAATGGAGCCCATTATTCAGTGATCCAAACCGTTGATATTTTGGGTACCCCCGTAGATTGATCCATGCACCAAAATTCTCCAGATGGGAGAATCTTATACTTCTGGGGTCTTGAAATCTGGATATCCATTGTGCGTGGGCTATCCATGGCAAGCCCTGTCGTATCAACGTTTTGGATCTCAGGACCATGGGCCCCACTTCTGCAAACTGAGCAACCTTTTGACTAGAGCATTGTATAATAACTCTAAAAGAAAAGTAAACCATGAAGGCTTCTAAATATTGATTCATTCACATACCATCCGTGTGGAAGCAACACCTGGCAGACGTGACTGAGATCCGACCGGTCATCCAGCGGACCCCAGCATGGATGGGGAGCGGATTAGGTGTGGCCCGGCCTCACCCAATACAGTGCAGCCCTGACAATGGGGCCCACCTTGATGTATGTGTAGTACATCCCCACTGTCCATCTGTTTTGCCAGATCATTTTAGGGCATGAGCCCAAAAATGAAGCAGATGCAAGTCTCAGGTGGACCACACTATAAGAAACAATTGTAATTTACTATTAGAAACTTATTATGGACCACGAAAGTTTTGGATCAATCTGATATTTGTTTTTTAATTCTTCACCAGATCTGTGTGATCTTATCAACAGGTTGGATGGCAAATAAAACATTACAATGGGCCCTAGGGATTTTTATTTTATTTTATGGTGGGCGTTCAATCAGCACTGTTTCCTGTAGTGTGGTGCGCCTGAGATTTATATCTGCTTCATTTTTGGGCTATCCTAAAATAACCTGGCAAAAAAGATGGACGGCATGGATATACCACATCTACATCAAGGTGGGCCCCATGGTGATCTTGAGCACAGTAACTTCCTTCGACACCATGTCAGGGCCGCACGTTGTCGTGTGAGGCCGGAGTCGCACCTACTCCACTCCCGCATGGGTGGGCGTGATACAAAGTTGTAATGATTAACGGGCTCGGCTGGGTAGATATAGGCCCGGATTTTGAACTGTTTCGGGCCGGGCCGATCAAACGTGTGATTTTGTAGGCCCGAGCCCGGCCCTTTGATACCCCTAATTAAAGGTCTGTTTTTGGAATCCATGTGCAACCAATGGTCCGACACAACAGGCGCATGTGGCCACCTGATGCGTATATCAGCCTGATTTTTGAGACGGTCGATCTTTAGATGGGGCCTACCATTTGCGTGGTACCGATGTCTTACATAAGTGGCATTGTTGGGAGAAAGATGGAAGATGAGACGCGTGACAGGTTATCATGTAGGCACCTGCAGGTGGTCGGTAGTCCTGGGTCGTTGCGTTGTAAAAATGGGATGCCTGTATGAGGATCCTGACCATTGATCCCATGGTCCCCATCTCAGGTGAGGAATGACCCACAAACCTGAATTTGGATCCGCCTCATTTTTGGGACAATGCCCGAAAATGAGCAGGAAAAATGTATGGACAGCGTCGATATACAAGACATACATTGAGGTGGTCCCATGGTCAGGACCTCATTCACTAAGTTGTTACCCCTCCCTCACCTAATCCGTGTTCTGGAAGTGGGGCCCACGTTTCGTCTGATGGGGATCCACCAGGCCTCCCCACAGGGGAACCATACCCAAAGCATCTGGGACAATCAAACTGTTTGATGGACGGCCTGAAAAGTGAAAATAGCCCACTAAAAGGATGCACTGGAGGAAAAAATTTGATAGTCGGGCAATGTGATGGATGATACGCAGGCACTTGGAAATTAATTGAAAATATATGTGTCATACAATTCAATATATTGAACTGTCCGAATTATCGTTCATGGATGTACCAAGAACTAAAAATTAGGCCTATTTGATTATCCATCCAATTGGTGGTTTATTTGTAAATGAAAAAATATCCAATGATTATATTTCAATAAACAAGTGTCCACAGTTAGCGGTTAGGATTGTTTAATCGATATGATTTTGGTACTGACTTAGGGATGGTGGGTTACACAATTTAATCGGTTTAATTTAAGTAGATGTACGACACATGTACAATTTCTGTGTATCAAGCTTCATACATCGCCAGAGTATCATAAAAATCACCCAGAGATAGGATGTTCTCGGCCATTGTCTATTCCACTGAAGTATCAGATCAACGGACTGGATCAACGACCCATTTTCCAGTTGTACAAGGCCAAGACCCACTGTATGATAGAATAATTCTGACATGGGTGCCTAAAACCTAATCCATGATGCCGTGATCTATACCATTGATTCAATGGAGGCCGTGGATGGGCAAGATTCAGTGATCCAAAACGTTTGATGTGCTGCAAATAGAAGGATAAGTAAAAATAAAAAATAAAAATAAAAATCTCAATGGGCCATGTTAAGCTAGGATCTTTATGAACGGGTTGGATGGCATATAAGCGTAGCGGTGGCCTAGGAAGTATTCAATGGTAGGTGTTCCCCAACCCACGGTTCCCTATGTTGTGGCCCACTTAAGCTTCGAATCTACTTTATTTTTAGAATTAAGTACTAGAAAGAGTCTTTTAAATGATATACGAAGAGGATGCTACATCAAGATCACCGTGGGGCCCACACGTCTTTAATTTTGTGTTTGCCGGATGGATATTGCCGGCTAAATGGAGTCCAATAAGTTCCTGCGCTCAGAAGCTAGGTAGGCCCAGATTAATTCCGTTCATCTGTTTTGCCGGATTATTTTAGGACATGAGCTCAAAAAGAACACAAATTCAAAACTCAAGCAGTGGGCCGCATTACAGTAAACAGCGATGTTTGAACATTCACCATTGACATGTGAGACCACGGAAGTTTTGGATTGACTAATATGTTTTATGTTTATCCCAATAAGAATGATCTTATAAAGGGTTTAGATGGCATATAGACATCACAGTGAACATGGGAGAGGTTTTAACGGTAAGCATTTCCTTACTTTTTCTTACGGTAGAGCCCACGTGAGTTTTGGGTCCACTTCATTTTTAGGCTCCGTGCAAACATGAGTTGAACAAAAATGTTGTATTGTTCTTAGAAATTCAATTGGAAATGACATCTGGTATAAGTAACGGAAAAACACTACATGCTAGACGTTTTCAAAGATATTCGAAGTGCTTTTTAGTGACTTACAACTACTTACATATACAAGAAGCACAGTCAAGCTATTTAAGATATAAAAGATGACAATAGCAACGAAGCCTTTGATAGACAGAGAAAAATGTATTAAGAAAGATAGAAGGATTAGAAAATTACATGGCAATGGTTTAGCTACCATATTAAATAGAGAAACATCTTGAAGACTTAATACTACATATCATCATACGACCGACGAAAACAATGTAGTTGATGTGTGGCTGATGAACGATTAGCAACAAAAGCAAAGCTTGGTCGAGAGAAGAGAAATAATAAGGAAGAAGAAACGTAACAAGAGAAAGGTCCAGATGGAGGCTTTTCTACTACGGTAATCATTGTAGTAATAGAAGAATGATCTGGAAGAACAAGCTACAACAAAACTCTATAAATAGCAAAGGAGGGTGATGGAAGAGAAATCAACACAATCAAATCTCAAAACCAACACATCAACAATTAAATTTATGTTATCAATTTCCTTTATCTCAATTTATCTTAGGAGTTATAGTCGTCAGTTGTAATCCAAGTTTACGCTCACACAGTGGTTTATTTTTTTTATCCAATATTAAGCAGTTCTTTCAAAAGACGCATTCTTGCAGTTGTTCCTAGTGACCGATTGTGAGTTTTTCCTTTTCTTTAATTTGCACTAGTATTTTGAAGGCTCTTTCTTGTGAAAGACACAAAGTAACTCATCTTTAGATGAAGAACTCCAACCTCTGATTATAGCCTGACGTTATCAAATTCTACAAGTGGCTGAGTAAGCAACCGATCTTTTCAAAATATGGATGTATACGTTCATATTAGATGTATCTACTTATTTTGGTACTTGGAGTCAAAGTTGATCGGTTTGAATCAAGCTGTTATATCGATTCTGGCACACCCGCATAATTAAAAACAAACCGAGCAGCCAACATTTTCTAGCACGCTCGGTGGGACTAACAACTACTAGGCTATCCGAAAATTTCATTGAACACCAGCAATACAATAATTTTAGTAAAGGCCAATATTTTTTTACACGCTCGACGGGACTCTAACATGAGCTAGTATGAATATTTATATCAGTATAACATGAGCCAATATAAAAGTCAGGTGAAAAACAAGATACCCAACGAATCCTATTGAGAATTTGAGATTATGTTGACCGAAATGCTTGATATGCAACAAGGAATTTGATATATTGTTAAACAATCACGAGTTCGGGTTAAAACTTTAGGTAGATGGATGACCAGTAATGCAAAAAACATACATCAAATGACGATTGTCTTTGTCGAAAGAACACTCATAGCGCCAACACCATAGCCGACACTACGGGTATCTCTTTCGAAACCGAATACGCCTCTTTCAGTACAAGAAGTGCGGAATCTTCCGCCACTTACTGAGTTTAAGCGATCAAAACAAGAGGTCGGGAATGTTGTTCATGAAGAAGGAAACCAAGGTATACCCGGGGGCAAACTTTCCATGGGAATCCACCGTATTATGAAAGACAAAATTAGGTAGGCCCTAAACTACCTCCAATGGCCGAATCACGTTATTTGAATCATGAACAAATTATTCAAATGGTTCGGGAAACAACAAACCAAGTTCTCAACCGTATTACTACATCGGTCAAATATAAGCCCTATTTGGAATGGATTGTCCGACAATCTTCATTGTCATGACTGACTTTGTCGTTTTTCGATTAGGTCGTTCAAGTTCGACCAAAATGGCTGAATTTCTCGTTTCTCAATTAAATGGCCAAATTCAACTAAAATTGTTGAATTTGTTGTTTCTTGAACAAGATGGCCGAATTTGACCAAGACAGACAAATTTTTCATTTTTCGAACAAAACGACCAAATTTGTCATTTTTCAACCAAGGCGGCCGAATTCGACCAAAATGGCTGAATTTACCGTTTTTCGACCAAGATGGCCGAGTTTGATCAAGACCGCCAAATTTATTGTTTTTCAACTAAGATGGTCGAATTTATCGTTTTTCAACCAAGATGGCTGAGTTCGAACAAATCGACCGACTTTGATGTTTTTCCGACCAAGATGGTTGAAATTAATATTTTTAAATGGCCGAGCTGTTACATTTATTGCTCCAAACAATGAGTCAATATTGCATTCACCTTTTACCAAAGACGAAACGACGTGGGGGCAATGTTGTACCCTATTTCTAGCCGTTCTTGGGAAACCCAATTGAAAAGAACATGTGTTATAGTAAGAGAAAGACATAGCGTGCTAAAAATCTTCAAAGATATTTGGAATGCTTTTTAGGGACTTACAGCTGCTTACATAGTTTAGTTCTACACTTCAGTGGATGGTCAATGGAGTATTGGGGTCGATATACAAGAAGCACGGTCAAAGTGTTTAAGATATAAAAGGTGACTATGGTAACAAAGCCTTGGCTAACAGAAGTGAAAGGAGCGGCCAAAAGGCATTCAAAAGCGGAACGGACAGAGAAAAACATATCAAGAAAGATATAAGGATATAAAAGACTACGTGGCAATAGTTCACTTGATATATTAAAGACAGAAACATCTATAAGAATTAATACTACACGTCATCAAATAACTGACGAAAGCAATGCATCCGATGTGTGGCCAATAAACAATTCACAACCAAAGCAGAGCTTGGTCAAGAGAAGAGGAACAATCAGGAATAAAAAAACGTAACAAGAGAAGGGTCTAAAGGGAGGTTTTTTTTTTACTATTGTAATAATTGCAGTAATGAAAGAAAGATCTAGAAGAATAATATTGAAAGAAGGATTTAGAAGAGCAAGGTACAACAAAACTCTATAAATAGTAAAGGAATGTGATGGAAGAGAAATCAACACAATCAAATCTCAAAAACCAACAAATCAACAATCAAAATTTTCTTATCAATTTACTTTATCCTAGATTATCCTAGGAGTAGCAATAATCAAGGAGTAATAATTCTTAGTTATAGTCCTTAGTTGTAATCCAAGTCTACACTCTTACACTAGCTTTGTTTCTTTATCCAATATCAAGCAATTCTTTTAAGATACGCATTCTTGCAGTTGCTCCTGGTAGCTAATGGTGAGCTTTTCCTTTTGATTGATTTGCACTGATATTTTGCAAGTCCTTTCTTGTGGAAGGTACAAAGTAACTCATCTTTGGAGGAAGAATTCCATCCTCCGATTATCGCATGATCATTATCAAATTCTGCAAGTGGTTAAGTAAGCGACGGATATTCTCATAATTTGGTTATATACATTCATATTATATGTATATGCTTATTTTGGTGCTTTGGGTCAAAATTGATTAGTTTGGATCGAGCCCCTATATTGATTTTGACACACCCACATAATTAAAAACAAACCGAGCAGCCAACGAATGTATGAAGTGATTTCTCACAAACATTATGTTGGCCCCAATTAGCTTCTCGTGCCACTAGAATAAGCATTAGTGCATGCTAACTAAATTCTATGGGGCCCATTGTGATGTATGTCTTATTCACGCTGATCATCAGCATATTCAAAGATCAAGTGGACCATATCACAAGAAATAGTGAGAACTGAACACCGACCGTTGGAAATTTTATACGGCCATGAGTTCTGGATATTTGTGCTTTCCCTTCATCCTGTTGTGTATGGGTGTGTGAGGGGCCCTTACTCATGCCTCGGTGGTAGCCTTACAAGAGTTTCAACATGCGGTCATGGGCTTAAGTACCCATTGTGATATTAAAAAGCCACTTAGGTAAAGAGAGAAATTAAAAAGCCACTTAGGTAAAAAGAGAAGAAGAAGAAGCAGCCTGAATTAGATGTTAACCAGGTAAAAACTTAGTGGGTAACACAGTCCCAAACATTAAGTACATCCAAACTCAGGTGGACCATGCCACGAGGAACAATGATGATTGAATGCTCACCATTAAAAACATCTCAAGACGAAGTCCCATAATATTTATGTCCTCGAGGAACAATGATGATTGAATGCTCACCATGAAAAATATCTCAAGCCAAAGAATCATAATATTTATTTGTCATCCAACTCGACACCTCAAGACCCACTGCAGGAAGATGCATAATGTTTATTTGTCAGCCAACCCGTCAACCAGGAGGGAAAATAGAAAGGCTAAATTGATTCAAAGCTTTTGTGGTCTATAAAAAGCTTTTAATGGTCGTTCACCACTTTTCTAGTGGTGTGGTCCACCTGAGATTTTGATCTGCTTAAGTTTTAGGATAACGTCATTAGATGAGCTGAAAAAATAGATGGGCGGTGTGGATATGAAACAATTTCATCAGGGTGGGCCCTATAATGTAATGGTAATACCGACTAAGCTGTTACCCGGTTACAGCTAAATCTGCTCCCGGGTCCTTACTCTTGCTCGGGTGGTAGCTACTCTCAGGAGTTTTAACTCCCGGTCAAGGGTTCGAGTACCCATAGGTGGTGAAATTCTACCAGCGTGAGTGTGTGGGGTGTGTGTGCGTGTGTAAAAAAAAAAAAAAAAAAAAAAAAAAGCTAATCTGCTCCCGTGTGTGAGAGAGAAGGACGCGGATTGCGTCTTACCCCCGCCCGGACGGTAATCCATCTGGGCAGGGCTATGTGGGGCCCACTGTGATGTAAGTGTTTTATCCACTCCGTTCATTGCTTTCATAAGATCATTTTAAGACATTATGTTAAAAAATGAAGACTTCTGAAGCTCTAGTGGACCACACCAAAGGAAGCTGCAATGATAATGACACCCACCGTTGAAACCTTTCTAAGGGCCACCATGATGTTTTTTTACCATCCAATCTATTCATAAGGTCATGTAGACGTGGATGAAGTGAAAACACAAATATGAGCTTGATCTGAAACTTCTCCAGCTCCCAGGAAGTTTTTAATGGTAGGTGTTCAATCCCAACCTTGTGGTCTAATTAATCCCTGGACCTACCTCATTTTTTGGCTCTACCTTAAAATGATATGATAAAAACGATTAACGACGTGAATAAAACACTTACATCAAGTGGGCCCCACAGATCCCTGCCCGGGCGGGGGCAGGACACAATCTGCGTCTGGGACAGAGATGACAAATAAATATCACTATGGCCCTAAGGTCTGTATAGTGAATGTAAGACCCGTATCCTAGCCCGTACCGTTCCGTAAGCTTCCGCGATCCTCCCGGTCGAATTCCGGCGACCTGCAATCTGTTATCGGCGTTTGCGCGCGATCCTGAGTCGTGTCTCGTATATAAGAGTCGGCTCGACTCGAAACTTGTACCCTTGCGACCGCGGTTCCGATGTCGCGTCTCTCGCGTCGAGGCGATACCCGAGCCAAGAGATATGGGCTTGCGTTCAATTCGAGGAAAACGTCGCCCAAAAGAATCTCTACCAAATGTCAAATCAATCCCATTAAACAATCAAAGTACTCAACCCATCAAGTCAAGTACCATATCCTATCCCCAAGTACACAACACCATCCCCAAGGTCAACCTTTCCATCCCATCTCTTACACATCCATCACTCACCCATCACCCATCCCTTACATCACCTCTCTCTCTCTCTCATCTCTCTCATTCTCCCAAGCAACCCAAACACCCAACGTCCATGGCTTCCCATGGAGAAGCTAGTGTGGCCCACCTTCCTACCTCCCATCTCCACTATACAAGCTTCATCTCAACCGTTGAAATCATTCCTTTAGAGCACTATCATGCATTGACGGAAGAAGGAAGGGGAGATCAAAGGTGGGTGATCTTGGATTTCATTTATCATTTTATTTTTGTGACGTGGGACCCACATTGATGTAGGCTTGTATCAAGAGGGGCCCGTAGTGGCAAGACCCCTCCTCCACCGATCTCTCTCTCTCTTGTTCTCTTGTGCGATGGTCCACTTTGATGGACGGTGATGTGGACCCCACCTATGATGTATGTTTTTATCCATGCCGCTGTCCATCTAGGGAATCCACCTTGATGATATGTCAATCCAAACCGTCCGTTGGCAGCACGTCCAACTCCCCTGGACAGAAAGAAAACACAAATATCAGTTTGGTCAGTGGGGCCCTGGGCCACCACGTGGACCCCACCATCATGTATGCATGATATATCCTGGTCGTCCCTCCTGGACGGGCCTGGATGAAGGAAAGCAAAGATCATCTTGGTCGGGTAAGCCACCATGTAGCACCATCCTGATGTACGTGCCTCTGCCACACCATCCAACAGTGGACGGTGGGGCCCTGATGTATGTAGTCTAACCACATTGTCCGTCCGGTTCCGCGCCAGGACGTGGGACCCTAGCAACGGTCGGCTGCTGAATTGACGTCAGCCAGCTCTTTGGGTCCATTGCTGTGACGTCAGTAGCATGTGGGGCCCAGCTACTGTCTAGACCCATCCACACCATCCATCCGCGGATCCAGTTGGACGTCGATTCTATGAAGTATGTGTTGCATCCAAGCCATTCATTTCTGGGACAACGACTACAGCTGTTGTTGCAGCAACGTCAGCAGGTTCCGTGGGACCCACGCACGGTGTGGACTCCACTGTGATGTATGAGACATGGGCCCACCTCTGATGATTTTTTATCCACACCGTCCGTCTTTTGGGCAGGATGGTGGGTCCAGTAGCCTCTACTGCCCATTGACGTCAACAGGTCTACGGGTCCACCTTGATGAATGCTTTCATCCCCACCGCCCAAGTGGACGGTGGGGCCAGCCGTGATGTATGTCTTGTCCACGCTATACAGCAGCGGTAGGAGCCCACCACGATGTAGGTTTTGATCCACACCATCCACCGTTCATCAGGGACAGCGGGATCCACCGTGATTTATGTATTTTATCCCCGCCGTTCATCTGGACCGTGGGAACCTGCCACGTTATATGTGTTTCATCCACACCGTCCAAAATGTCTGGACGGTGCTGGACAATTTGTGGACAGTGCTATGGACTCCACCGTGTTATATGTATTTCATCCACACCGTCCATGATGCTTGGACGGTGCTAGACGATGTTTGGGAGGTGCTAATTTCCATGGGTAATGTTTGGCGGTGCCGAATAACATGGACAATTGTTGGACAGTGTTGATTTGCACGTCCAATGTTGGATAATGCTGATCATCATTTGTGGTCATGTGCCCCGTAGAATCAAAGTGTATAGTGATACATGTGTTATACGTGTAACTAGTGAAATGATTTTTGGTGTGGTCCAAGCCCATATGAGGCCCATTACTGCGGCCCATTGATGTAAGGCCCATTGTGATATGTATTGGGCCCATGACGCGTGGCCCATTTGATGTGTTCGAGGCTGAGATACGTGGCCCATTTGATGCATACGAGACCCATGTGTAGGGCCCACCTGTGATATATATTAGGCCCATGTGTAGGGCCCCCTTATTGTGTATTTGAAGCCCATAAGCAAGGCCCAATATGATGTATTTGGGGCCCATGGGTCGAGGCCCAACATGATGTATTTGGGGCCCATGGGGTGAGACCCATTGAGATATATTGGAGGCCCAGGTATGAGGCCCATGTGTAGGGCCCACCTATTGTGTGTTTGAAGCCCATAGGTTGTGGCCCATTGTAATGTATTCAGGGCCCATGGGACGTGGCCCATCCGATGTACTCGAGGTCCATGTGATGCGACCCATAGTGATGTGTATCAGGCCCTTGCGTGAGGCTATGGGCCCACTATATGTTTAGCTCTATATAGGCCACTGCTTGGGTGCAATGATAGTTGAATGTCCACATTGATGGGTAATGATGGTTAGATGTCCACATTGTGACCTTCCCTTAGGCTTTGTTCGGCCGATTTGTCGAGGTCGATTGTATAGGCCGATTCCGATTTGTCGAGGTCGATCGTATAGGCCGATTCTGATTTGTCGAGGCTGCTTGTAGAGGCCAATTCCGATTTGTCGAGGCTGATCGTATAGGCCAATTCTGATTGTCGTGGCCGATTGCCAATTCTGATTGTTGATTGATTCCGATTGTCGTGACCGATTGTCGATTCCGATTGACGTGACCGATTTGCCGATTTTGATTATCGATCATTTTTTATTGTCATGACTGATTGTCGATTAGCGATCGAGGCTGATTATCATGACCGATTGCCGATTAGTGATTTGGTCGATCATCATGACCGATCGCCGATTCCGATTGACGTGACCGATTTGCCAATTTTGATTATCGATCAATTCTGATTGTCATGACCAATTGTCGATTAGCGATCGAGGCCGATCATCATGACCGATTGTCGATTCCGATTGACGTGACCGATTTGTCGATTTTGATTATCGATCGATTCAGATTGTCGATTAGCGATCGAGGCCGATTATCATGACCGATTACCGATTAACGATCAAGGCCGATCATCATGACCGATTGCCGATTTCGATTGACGTGACTAATTTGTTGATTCTGATTATCAATCGATTCTGATTGACGTGACCGATTTACCGATTCTGATTATCGATCGATTCCGATTGTCGTGACTAATTGCCGCTTGCTGATTCCGATCGACGTAACTGATTTGCCGATCCTGATTATCGATCTATTCTGATTGTCGTGACCGATTTGCCGATTTTGATTATCGTGACCGATTGCCGATTCCCATTATCTAGGCCGATTATCGATCGATTCCGATTGTCGTGACCGATTGCTGATTCTTCTTGTCGTGGCCGGTTGACCGATTAGCAATCGAGGTCTATTATCGTGACCGATTGCCAATTCCGATTATCAAATCCGATTATCGATAGATTCTAATTGTCGTGACCGATTGCCGATTCTGATTGTCGTGGCCAATTGACCGATTAGCGATGGAGGCCGATTATCGTGACCGATTGTCAATTCCGATTATTGAGACCGATTTCGATTATTATCAAGGTCGATTCCAATTATTGAGGCCAATTCTGATTATCGAGGTCGACTCCGATTGTCGAGGCCGAATATCGAGGCCGATTGCCGAGACCCATTTTGATGTATATACGGCTCGTATTTAAGGCCCATTTTGATGAGCATTCGGCCTCAACTTGATACATTTGAGGCCTATGTAATGTATGTGAGGCCTATGTGATGAGGCCCATTGTGATGCATTTGAGGGCTAGGCGATGGAGTCCATTGTGATGTATATTAGGCCCATGTGAGAGGCCCATCGTGATGTGTATTAAGCTCTTGAGTGAGGCCATGGGTCCACTATATGTTAGGATCTATGTGGGTCATTCCTTGGGACAATGATTGGTTAAAAATGTCCACATTGTCGAGGCCGATTGTTGATGTCGATTGTTGATATTGATTATGAGTATGTGACAGCATAACATCATGATACATGCCCATACGCATCATCTGCATGTTTGTTATGAGATGTGGTTGACCATTGCATATGTCATTGGGCAGGTTGTTATGAGACTCCCTGATAGGCTGAGGTTATCTCACATGAGCGCACGGTATGCGCAGGATTGATGCATGACTGGATTGTATGACTCATACATCTTATATTGTGGTGTTGTGATTATTGTACGCCCTAGCGACATCAGGGACTTAGCCTCCACAGGCATATCTTGGATGGCCATATGGGACACCAAAAATGTTTGGTTCGAGCATCGGGCTGTCATAGATGGCCCTGGGTGAAAATCCCTAAACCCTCTTGGTACCAGAGGAATCCTCAACGTCTAGACCGAGTGGATGTATATGAGCGTGTGAGGGCCGTATACCAGTAGGGCGCATCTCCAACTGTGACGTGGTTGGTGGAGGGGGTGTGACCTTACTCGCCTGAGTGAGGGAGCAATATCTAGGTTGAGTTTGACCAGCTTGAGGAATGGGTCCGCTATCGACGAGTCGAGCCCGATATTGGCAGGCGGATAGTGAGGTCTCTTTCATTTACCTAGTTGTGCGCTCGGATAGGGGCGGCAAGCTGACGTAGAGTGTAATAGACCCCGGTGATGATCTCAAAGAGAAACCGTACTGATACATGGACTTATCGAGTAGGAGTTGCATATTTATTCATTCATTCACTATCCACTCGGGTTGGTGGTGTGTGACTAATTGTTGTGTACCTTTGTAATGGCAAAGATTTTGGTTAGGCGCGCGACTAACCTGAGATCAGGAGTTTACCACACTGCGTCTGACTATCCAAATTTAGGTATGGGACTGGTTTGGATAGAAGTCTCTTGTGATGGACCCCGTAGCCTGCGATACTACGTACTATCATCCCGACTTCACACTCCAGCTTGGTCATTTCATTCGCACCACATATTGCATTACATCCGCGGCATATGGTATTCCAGGTTGCTACGCTTCTGCATTTACATGGACTATATGAGGTTGGCGGCATTCTTGGACTCGTCAGGATTTGCGTATTGCATTGCATCCTCGATATCTGATATTTGTCGTATTATGTCTCCGCATTGCATAGTTAATCTACATTGCTTCCTTAGTATGTGATATTGGTTTATGTTTTTGCATTGCATAGCCTTGGTACGGCTAATGACACTCATGGACTTACTAGTATATTTTTGCTTACTTTGATATCATATGATTTATGATCTTGACAGTATTCCCGACATTGTATAATTATGGCATTGTATTGAATACTTGGCACTTATCTTGTACACACACTTTCACCACCCGCTAAGCTTTCTATAAGCTTACGCACGATAGATGCGTGCAGGTGACGAAAGGACACGGTCGAGCTGGGGCAGGAGCGTGCGGCAGAGATTCTGGAGATTTTATTATACGCATGTATTTCATTTTCAATATTGTACTCAAATGATTATATTAGTGGATATGTGGTGATGATGTTGTTCTTATGATTTGGGTACTTGTGGTTATGTTTCTTATGAAACAAATTCATGTTGAAAATCCTCCTTATACGATCCCAGGATCGGAATTTGGCGTATGAGCGCTGAGAGCCGAGAATAGGGTACTACGGAGGCTGTCGGCACCGGATTCGGCGATCGAAAATTTTGTGAGCCCAGTTTCTAAGTTTGGGGCATGACAGTGAACGTCATTATCCCCACTGTTTCCTGTGGTGTTGTCCACTTGAGCTTTGTATATGCTTCAATTTTGGCCTCATGCCCTAAAATGAGCTGGAAACACAGATGAACGGTGTGGATACGACACATGATAGGCAATCACTTACAGATGGCATAAGTGGTGTATATTAACCTAAATTAAACCAAGTAAATTGTGGAATCCAATATATTTAAGTTACACTATAAAGTCATGTTGGTCGAAAATTCCTAACCTTTGATCCATATAAGCTTTTTTTGTAATAAGACCATTTGATAGTTTCATTTCTAACAGTCTATTAATGTCCAAAATGTAATAATGAAATAAATAAATAAAAGTAATTTTTGGTTCATAATACATCTAAACTATGAACAGTTTATTTTGCATTATTTACATGTCACACAAGCAATTTATAAGTCATTTTTAACTGCCTACATATCATTCATTGAAATCTGCTAAAGTATCAATGCAATTTTCAAGTGGAAAACCCTCCAGACCGGACCCAAATGGTCTACACCACCTGATTTACTCGGTGCGTAAAAGAGTCGAGCACTTTGTGCTCACGTATTTGAGTTTTGAATAACTTGTTAGATGTTCATTTATCCTAGTAGTGTGCATGTTATGGAGTCTTGGTCGATCGTGTGTGACCATTCATGTTCTCTTTAGTGCCTAATTTAATTATTCATTAATATAAAAAAATTGTTGAGAATTTGATAATCTCAAGTTACAAATTTATAATTATTGTAAAATAGAATAAAATAGAAAACCGAAAAATATAATATTAAGGATAAGTTGAAGCACGTGTGATCATATTGTCATTAAAGCGTTATCCATCCATTCTCAAAATAATTGAGATTTGTAAAAGGTTACAGACAAATAGCTTTCAAGATACGACGAGCCTGTGTATGGTTCTACGTTTAGTAAGCACGAAGGAACCATTGATGGAACTATATAAACACAGTTTTTCTGCCAGATGAAAATAAAAAGAAAAATCATAAATGGAAAGAGAGATAGAAAGTAAAAAATTGAGTTTGCTGGATTAAATCACTATACCGGTCTGGTTCTTGTGGACTTACAAACTTAGGTTTGTATTGAACCTGTTAGCTTGATCAGATAACACTTGGAGAATAATGGTTCATACGAGAGAATGAGTCGAATGGTTGGTGGTGATGAAATGAATCAGTCAAGCGTGGTTTATATAGGCAATGATAACTAGACGTTTTGGTCTAGGGTCATTATTGCAATGGACCGTTTCTGACTGTTGGTGTGAAACTAGCTATTACTTGGCAGTTTTCGACCGTTTTACATGTGGGAGACTAGTTGTATGCTAGCCGTTTAGACACAATGACTAGCCATTTATGACTGTTGGGCTAGCCACATCCAGTAGTTTCTGCATGATCTGGTTTATTTATGCATGAGTAGTTACACCAAGCCTCTTAAACGGTTAGTTTAGCTCTTATATAAGGCAGAGAAGTCTCTCTCAGACCTCTTACCCATAATAATCCTAACCCAGTCACCCAACTCATTTCTCTTAGCCACCGTTGCACTGCGATTAGCACTTGCCTCGCGCCGATTCGTGTAAGGTCGCGAGGGAGTGACCCATCAGTGACACGATGCGCACGTGCATCACTAGCGCCTCTACAGCTACACTGTCTCACATGCCCACGCCCACGCCCTCGCACTGAGCCCAAGTCTGACTCCGTGATCGAGCCCGAGCCCATGCACTCGATATTCATCTGTCTCACCAAGCAAATATTAAGGTACTCAACACATTTCTTATTAAGATGATTTTGTCTTCTCTCCTATCTGATAAAGGACTATTCCTAAATGTGAAAAACTAAGGTTTTCTTTTCATTATATATATACATATATATATATATATATTATATATATATATATATATAACAAAATCATCTTCCATAACAATCTATCACTTAGTTGAAAAATAATTTTCAAAAGAAGACATCTGTCATACTGGACACAACTTATATGTATAAAAAAATATATCTTTTAATTTGAATATTTCCTTAGTGTAAATATTTTAATTTTAAATCGGAATTTTTAATAGCCATAGCTGTGAACCAGTTATTCCCAGATGATAGAAACGAAGATATCACACACAAACTCATTTTGTGTTATTTAAGTTTCTGCAAATCTTGCTCAGCACATTTAATGATCATGTGTATATACTGATTCATGAACGATCCCGAGAGAAATTCTAACTCTCAAAAGAGGCGGCACTACATTTATATTCACATAGGTGAAATCCTTCAAGTATCTTTGTTATTATTAAGATACTTATCCTTTTAGATTGGATTTCATTAAAAGCTCTAAGACTTAACCATTTATTTTAAATGCGCAGCATTATTTATTATGAATGATTATCAGCTTGATCCAAAACTTTTGTGGCCCATAAGAGAATTTAATGGCCAATAACATTGCTTATTGTGGCGTGGTTCTCTTGAGATTTGAATCCACTTCAGTTTTGGCCCATGACGCAGGGGAGGACGTGAGGTCGAGCACCGTCTTCCTCAACAGGATAACTATTTCGAATCCACGGAACTTCTCTGGACTCCTCACAGAGACTTCTCGAATCCACGAGGAAAGAAAGCAGAAAATAGAAATAAATTATAATAAATTCGAAATTGTTTAATTAATGAATAAAAACGAGTTCACAACCCTTTAAATAGGGGTACCAAGCAATGGGAAAGAAATCAGAATCAAACTACAACTAAAACTCCTAGAATCCGCGACTTACTATAAATAGTAAACTTACTATTTATAAACGGTCGTGATGTCTACTAGTGCGCAAAGTTTTCGGCCAAAAATAGTAAGTGTTCTATTTTGCTTCACCAAATCGTTCTCTTAATTATTCTAAGCTCTTTTCACGTTGGATGCAACTCCTAAAGCTCGACGGATGAAGAGTTATAATCAAACTAAAACTTACTGTTTATAGTAAAAACAAAATTAAAACCGGGAAACGAACGTCGATCCAGGGGTATTTCGCAAATCCAGGCTGCTTAACCCGGCATAGCAGGGTTGGTTGGCTAAAGTAGCTCATTCTACCTCAAAATCATATATTTTACTTTAGATAACTCATTCTGGATTACGAGATATGCCCGATTTAAGGTCCGATATTCTGGATCCCTTCTGTCGTCGACTGGACCTTTTCTTATCCATCTTGGCCATGTAACTGTCCGCGACCCGCTCTACATCAGTCTCCTTCACTTCAAAAGAACTCGTCCTCAAGTTCTCTTCATGCTCTGCTTCATGATACTCGGTCAGGTCCGCGACGTTGAAAGTCCGTGAGATCGCCATGTCATCTGAAAGATCAACAACATATGCGTTGTCATTGATCTTTCGGATGATTAGTACCGGTCCAATCTTTTTATTCTTCAACTTGTTGTACGTCCCGTCGAAAATCTTTCTTTGCATAGATGGACCATTACTTGGTCGCCCACCTCAAACACTTTTTGTCGCCGATGCTTGTCCACTTGCTCCTTATACTTTTCGTTCCAAGCATGTAGTTTGGTCTGTACCTCTGCATGAATGCCCATGATCTTGTTTGCCATATGTTCTACTGCAATGCTCATGCCTAGGAGCTAGAGCAGAGGGACCAAGTCTAGTGTGTGGCGAGGTACTCATCCGTAAATAACCTGAAACAAGGATTTTCCTGTCGAGCGGTTCACCAAGTTGTTGAATGAAAACTCCGCTTGAGAAAAAACCAAATCCCATTGCTTCGGTTTTTCTCCTGAAATACATCGAAGTCATGTATCGAATCGAGTCCACAAAGTCCGCGTGTAATTCACAACCTCCGTTTGCCCGTCAATCTGTGGGTGGTAGGCGCCACTGAACTGAAGTCATGTATCGAATCGAGTCCACAAAGTCCGCCAAAAGTGGCTTATGAACTTCGTGTCACGGTCAGAAGTAATAGTCTTGGGAACCCCGTGTAGCCGCACAATTTCTCTGAAGAATAGATTCGCCACGTGTGTTGCATCGAGAGTCTTCTTGCATAGAATAAAGTGCGTCATCTTGGAGAAACGATTTACTACCACGAACACCGAATCCATGCCGCATTGTGTTCGTGAGAGACCAAGCACAAAGTCCATAGATAAATCCTCCCAAGGGTCGTCAGACACCGATAACGGGGTGTAGAGGCCCATATTATGAGATTGCCCCTTGGAGGTCTGACAAATATAATAACGTTGGACTGCCTTTCCCACATCCCGTACCAATTATGGCCAGTAATACCGTTATTCCACAAGAGCTCACGTCTTGTCTCGCCCAAGGTGTCTATTGAGGCCATCTCCATGTAGCTCTTGGATTATCTGTTCCCTTAGCGAACTGTTCGGGATGCACAGTCGATTTCTCTTGAAAATGAACCCGTCTTGCATATGTAAGTCGTCGAGGTGACCTTCCTGGCATCTAACTCATGCGTCCTTGAAGTCGTCGTCGTCGGCATATATGTCTTTGAAACGCTCGAACCCAACAACCTCATTGCTCATAGTGACTAACAAAGTTGCATGGCGACTCAGCGCATCGATTACTTTATTTTGTTGCCCTGACTTATGTTTTAGCACAAGCGTGAATTCCTGCAAAAACGAGATCCATCTAGCATGCACACGGTTAATGTTAGCTTGGCTATTAATGAATTTGAGAGCTTGATGATCCGTGTAAAGTATGAATTCCCTTTGAATCAAATAATGTCGTTAGTGTCGCAGTGCCTGGATCACCGCGTACAATTCGATCTCATATGTAGACCACTTCTTACGTGCATCGCTAAGTTTCTCATTGTAGAAGGCTACCGGCCTGCCTTCTTGAGACAAAACTCCACCAATCCTGACATATGAGGCAACACATTCGACTTCAAACAGTTTGTCAAAGTTGGGAAGTATAAGAACCGGGGTCGTGGATAATCTGCGCTTGATTTCGGCAAAGCTCCTGTCGGCTTCGTCAGTCCACTGAAACTGCCCTTTCTTTATGCAATTTGTGATTGGTGACACAATGATACTGAAAATTTTCACGAACCGACGATAGAATGTTGTCAGTCCATGAAAACTTCGCACTTCGTGAATATTTATGGGAACCGACCATTCTCTGATTGCCTTCAACTTTTCCTCATCCACCCGAATGCCCGTGAATGTTACAACAAAACCCAGAAACAATAGGCTATCAGTCATGAAGCTGCATTTTTTTAAATTGAGATGAAGTTTATTTTTAGTGAGCACTTGAAGGACCTTCTTGAGGTGTTCCATATGGGTGGTTTTATCTTGACTGTATATCAAAATATCATCGAAATAAACCACAACGAACCGCCCAATGAAAGGTTTCAGAACTTGGTTCATCAATCTTATAAATGTGCCAGGTGCATTCGAAAGACCGAAGTGCATAACCATCCATTCGTACAATCCTTCCTTGGTCTTAAAGGCCGTTTTCCACTCATCACCCGGCCGTATTCGAATCTGATGGTAGCCGCTCCTTAGGTCCAATTTAGATAATATTTTTGCGCCCTCTAGCATGTCCAACATATCGTCCAACCGTGGTATAGGAAACCTGTATTTTATGGTGATTTTGTTGATGACCCGGCTGTCGACACACATGTGCCAACTCCCATCTTTCTTTGAAGTTAATAGAGCTGGTACGACACATGGGCTTATGCTTTCTCGAATAAGACCCTTACGGATCAACTCCTCCACTTGTCCCTGCAAAATCTCGCACTCATTCGGACTCATTCGATAATGAGGATGATTAGGTAAACTAAACCCATGGACAAAGTCGATATGGTGTTGGATATCCCGCATATGGGGTAACCCATCGAGAAGGTCATTAGGCCAGATTTCTTTGAATTCATGTAACAAGGGCCTTAGTCTTTCAGGGATGATGGTAGGCTCGAGTTCTTTCCCTTTCACAATTAATGCATAAGCCTGTCCTGTTTCTTTGGATTCTTCCACGAAGTCTCGTATGGTAAAGAGAAAATGACCCTCCACTTTAGAAGTTTCAGGTAATCCCTCTGGATCCATAGGGGCCAATATGATCTTTCGGCCGTCCTTGACGAAGATATATATGTTATCTCGCCCTTTATGAGTGGCGTCACGGTCAGATTACAGGGTCGACCGAGTAGTATGTGACATGCTTCCATGTCAACCACATCGCATACTATTTCATCCTTATAATGTTTGCCAATTGAAAAGGATATAGTGCACCGTTCAATTACCTTTGTTTCGCTGACCTTCTTGATCCAACCAATCGTATATGGGGAGGGATAACGCTCTGTTTTTAATTACAATTTTTCCACCATAACCCTGGAAACGATGTTCTCACTGTTTCTACTGTCAATGATTACGTCACAAACCTTTCAATTCACCGTACACCTAGTGCGGAAGATGTTATGCCGCTGTGGATGCACTTCTTTTCTTGGCACATATAATAGCCGTCTCACGACAAGCGACTCGCCGTGATCTTACTGAACCCATCCTGAATCATCTGCCTCGTCTTCGGTGGTTGCTCCTGTTCCTCAACATCTGGATCTTCATAAGCGATATCAGCACTACCATCATTGATGGCGAGGTTTGCCACTTTTCGTTGGGGACAAGTATTTGATAGGTGGCCTGGTTGGCCACAACCATAGCAGTTGTCGGGCCTTGGTCGAGCATAAGGGTTCGGGATTCTACTTGGACCAGCAGCAGTCGATACGCCCCTTTGGGGTCTAGCTTACCCGCTTTCCTGATCTCAGTTCTCAGACGTAGGAGGTTGAGTGCGTGCTCCTACGGGCTCCTTCCCCTGAGGCGGCGGACCTCCATAGGGTGGACCTGCCACAGTAATCCTTGCGGTAGGATAGGTCCGTGTGTTAGGACGTTCAAGTTGCGCTTCCGCCCGAGTAGTCAACTTGATCGCATCATTCATCGTTTAGACGGACTGCATCTGGATTTGATCCTGGATCGCCATACGCAATCCACCGTTGAATCGGGCGACTTGCTGCGATTCAGTCTCGACCAAATCATTACGCGCCGTTAGACGGTAAAATTCTTTTGTGCACTCTCTCACCGACCGACTACCCTGTCGACAATTTTGGTATTGTTGGAATAATACCTGATCGTAATCGCTAGGAAGGAATCGGGCACGTAGTAGCTGCTTCATCCGCTACCATGTGCGGATTGATGCTTTCATCTGCCTGGTTCGTGCGAGTTGTAGTTGTTCCCATCAAGCGGAAGCTCCTCCTTTTAACTTGTAGGCCACAAACTCGACCTTCTCTGCTTCAAGGATATCCATACAGTAGAAAAATCGCTCAACTTCAGAAAGCCAATTGAGGAAATCCTCAATGTGTAGTTGGCTATTGAAGTTAGGAATATCAACCCGCATCTTGAATTCTCGATCCTCACTGGAAATGACCCTTGGATGCACTGCCAGTACTATCCTACGATCAGGGCGATTACGAGTTTTAGCAATTGACGGTGGAGGATTACTACCAGGAACACGGAGTTGCCCTAAGGTTTTCGCCAAGAAATTCACTATGCGGTCCATGGAAGCCTGCAACCCTTGCATGACTTGCCGATTCTCTTGCTGCGCTGCTTCGAAAGCTGTCGCCGTTAAAGGTAAATTCCCTGGAGCATCGCCTATGGGATTGTTGCCCGACCTGTCGTTATAAGTCATCTATCCGAGGAAAAATCTTGCTTTGATACTAAACTAACGCAGGGGAGGACGTGAAGTCGAGCACTGTCTTCCTCAAGAGGATAACTATTCCGAATCCACGGAACTTCTCTGGACTCCTCATAGAGACTTCTCGAATCAACGAGGAAAGAAAGCAGAAAATAGAAATAAATTCTAATAAATTCAAAATTGATTAATTAATGAATAAAAATGAGTTCACAACCCTTTAAATAGAGGTACCAAGCAATGGGAAAGAAATCAAAATCAAACTACAACTAAAACTCCTAGAATCCGCGACTTACTATAAATAGTAAACTTACTATTTATATACGGTCATAATGGCTACTAGTGCACAAGGTTTTCGGCCAAAAATAGTAAGTGTCCTATTTGGCTTCACCAAATCGTTCTCCTAATTATTTTAAGCTCTTTTCACGTTGGACGCAACTCCTAAAGCCCAACGGATGAAGAGTTATAATCAAACTAAAACTTACTATTTATAGTAAAAACGAAATTAAAACAGGGAAACGACCGTTGATCTAGGGGTATTTCGCAAATCCGGGCTGCGCAACCCGACATAACGGGGTTGGTTGGCTAAAGTAGCTCGTTCTACCCCAAAATCATATATTTTACGTCAGATAACTCATTCCGGATTGCGAGATACGCCCGATTTAAGGTCCGATGGTCTAGATCACTTTTGTCGGCGACTAGGCCTTTTCTTATCCATCTTGGCCATGTAACTGTTCGCAACCCGCTCTACATCAGCCCATGTCTAAAATGAGCAGATAAAATAGATGAATGAGGGTCAATATATAAAAATACATCAAGGTGTGCCTCACGGTGACGGTTGGCTAGTAGTAGCTGGTGTCAAAGCACATTGTAGGCCCCACCATAATGTATGTGTTTTATCCATTGCATCCATCCATTTTGCTAGCTCATTTTAGGGCATGAGCCAAAAATGAGACAGATTCAAATATCAAATGGACCATAGCATATAAGATAGTGGGATTGAATACTTACATGCTGATGAAAAGTTTTTCAAGGGCTACATTAGTTTTCGATCAAGCTGATTTGTGTTTTCCCTTCTTCCTGTGGGACCTTGTCAATAGGTTGAGTGTCAAATAAGCAAGTGGATTGTGTACTGGCTAAACTCTGTGGGTCCACCATAGTCCATCCATTTTACCAGGTAAGTTTAGGACTTAGCTATAAAATAAGCTTCTTAAAAGCTTAAGTGGATCATACCACAGGAAACTGTATTCTGTTGACATTTTTTTAGGGCTACATAAGTTTTGGGTCAAGCTAATATTTATGTTTTTTTTCTTTTTTATATGTTTGTGTGATCTTATGAATAGTTTGGATAACCAATAAATGTAATTGTGGGTTCTAAGAAGGTTTCCACGCGGAAATCATTATTCCCTATGGTGTGGTACACTTGAGCTTTGGATATGCTTCAATTTTGGACTAGCCTCTGAAATGAGCGGGGAAAAAGAGATGGACAATGTAGTTAAACAACATAGAGTACAGGTGCACACGGAACCGGTGGAACCTATAAACTGGAACGGAACCGACCAAACCACACGGTTTGATCCAGTTCTGAAGTGCACCGGTTCTGATTCTGAAAATCAAAGAACTGGTTAGTTCGGTTCGGTTCTCGGTTTGGGTTTCTGTAGAACCGAACCGGACCGTAAAACCGAACCTTGGATCCGAACTTAGAAGTTAGAACGGGGCCCTCCGTCAACAAATATTTAAAATTTATTTATTTTATACATAAAAAGCAAAAAAAACCTAATTTTTATTTTTTCTCCTCCTCTTGCATGGCCTCTCTCTATCTCTTAAGAATCATGCGATTGGACTAGATTATAAAAGAACCATGCAACTGGGCTAGATTATAAAATCATGCAATTGGATTGAATTATAAAAAGCCGTAGAATTGAACCGGAGCCGAACCAAGTCTTTTACGGCCCGGTTTCATTAGGTTCTAGGGTGCAAACGTTCCGGTTTAGGTTCTAGTTTCCCTGGAACAGTTGGGAATGGCTCGATTCCAGAACCGGACGGAACCAAACCGTGTGCACCTCAGCCCACAGAGGAGATTGCCGGTGACGTGGGCACATAGAGATACCTGTGCCCGGGCTGTATGGGATCGAAGAGATGTACGGTACAGATCACTCCGTCCATACGTTAGAAAAGACCAAAATAAGACAATAATCTAAAAATCAGGGAAATCGAAAACTTAGATAGGCCATGCCAAGGAAACGGTGGAAAAGAAACATCTACCATTGGAACCTTCCTGGAGCTGACCAAGGTATTTTTATTCCATCCAAACCGTTCATAAGGTTATTACCACTCAAATAAACTGTATTAACAAATATTATCCTCATAAAAAACTTCTGTCACCCCAAGGCATTTAATCCCTACTGGTATGGCCCACATGAGTTTTGCATCTGACTAATTTTTTTAATCCTGTCATATTGTGGTGTTGCAAAACAAGTGGACGGAATGGATTTGTCATCTACGTCCCTGTTGTGCCCGGGGTCACAGCCAATCCGCTCCCTATGACAGTGTACCTTGAAATGTTTTATAGGTGGACGTTCAATTAATACTGTTTGCCTCCGGTGTGGTCCACCTTCGATTTGTATCTTCCTCATTTTTAGACCATATCCTAAAATAAGATGGAAAAAATGGATGGACAGTGCGGATAAAACGCATTCATCATGGTGGGGCCCACAGAGCTTTGACACCAGCTAGCTGGTGTTGGGGTCACTAACCAAACCGCGTTCCAGGCCCCGACCTGACTGAAGGGCACTTTCGCAAATTCAAGATCTCCGAGCGAGAGAGAGGAGGGAGAGCGAGGTTTTTTCTTTCGTTTTCTTTAACATCAGAACTAATGGTAAATCTCTTTCTTCACCAATCGACAGTTTTCAACTACAAATTTCTTCTTTTTCTTTGATTTTTTTTTTTTAAGAATCGTTTTATTTAGTTTTATCGTTGAAGTTTTTATGGGTTCTATCAAATTTCTGATTTCCCCATAATTGGGTTTTTCTCCTGAAATCTTGGTGGTTTTTTAAATATGTTTTGAGCTTCTAATCCTGTTCGATTGTCGATATTCTTGTATCAAATCATGTAATCAGACTGTAATTTGTATCGGGTTTTGATCTTTTTCTCTGCGAACGATTTGGATCGCTGAAGGTTCTGAATTTTATGTCTTGCAGCCTTGTTTGGACACATAAATCTTTCTGGGTTTCTTGATTTCTTGCTTCTCATCGTGTTGAGTTACATGAATGACTTTTTTTTTTTTTCCTCCTGGCATTGTTTGCTGACTGAAACTGATGTTGGATTTTCTCCATCTTTCTTTCTGTTGAATAGGTTCTTTTGCAACCAGATCCATTTCTGAGCGAACTCACGAACATGTATGAGCGTAGCCAGGAGAAGGGATCTGTTTGGGTCACCTTCAAACGCTGTAAATTTTCGTCTTTCACTTTTATAATTATGTATATATTTTTCGAAAATTCTGTTTTTAACTTCAATCAAATGAGCATTTGATTTTCGGGCCGCAGCGTGTTTAAAGTCTAAGGCGGCGAAGAATAAATTGGAGAGTAAAGGTGCTGTTGAATATAGATGCCTTGTTCGTGCCACCGATGGCAAAAAGAAAATCTCTACTTCGGTACGGTTTCAATCTCACGTCTCCCTCTATATCTGCGTTTTCGTATGTGAAAATCTGACCACTTGGTCCATTCTTATGTTTATTGTGCATCAATGGTTAGCTTTGAGTTCAGCATGTTTCGTGGCAAAAGAAAAATATCATCCATAGAAGATATCTTCGTGATATACATATGCGCATATATACATATTACACATGAATTGATGTGTAGGTACATATAGGCATATATCAAATAGTGTAGTGACTCGTAGCAATGCATGTGCGCATAAGGGTCACGTGTATTTATAGTTTCTTACAGCCCAGCAGTAGTGCACTCTACAGAGTTTCTGAGAAGTGTTGTGCGTAACAGACATGAATTGATGTGTAGGTACATATAGGCATATATCAAATAGTGTAGTAACTCGTAGCAATGCATGTGCACATAAGGGTCACGTGTATTTATAGTTTCTTACAGCCCAGCAGTAGTGCACTCTACAGAGTTTCTGAGAAGTGTTGTGCGTAACAGCCCTATCTCATGTTTGCAAGATGAGAGGGATGGTTTTCTCTATGGCTCACTTATTTACAAGGTGGAGAGAAAAGTTGAGATGGTTTACCCTAAGGGGTTGTTTGGATGCTTGTAAAGTTTTAAGTTGTAAACACTTTGCACCTAAAAAGAGTTTCAGTTGTAAACTGTTTACATGCTATCTATTTTGGCTTTTAAGTGGTAAAGAGTTTATAGGTAAACTTTTTATGCATTTGGCTAAGTTGTAGAGTGTTTACAATGTATAAAGTGGGTATCCATACCACGTAGAGCTTGATGCTGCCAAAATCCGTAAATCACATAAAAAGGGATTTCTTGTTAGAGTCCCAGGAGAGCATCCAAGGATGCATGTGATGCACAGATTGGATGTCCTGCACACATTACAACAGGAAAGGTTTTTTAATGATGAACAGCCCATCCCAACTTTACCCTTTTGTGTATCACCCCTGATGAGAAATCAGTCTTTTTTTTTGGGTAGGAGGGCCTCAATGGACACACAAATGGTCAAATTGGATGTGTTGGACACATCATGGTGGGCCGCACGTGGTAGGCATATGTATCAACCATCGTGTTCTACTATGTATAATGTTTTTTTAGGTGTAAAGACTTTACCTGTAATATGAAATATAGGTTTTTTTTTTCCTAGAGAAAATGGAGAGTTTACTTATAAAGTATTTAGAAGTACTTTATGGAAAAGAAATGTCATCTAAACACCCACTTGTAAAGTGTTTACTTGTGAACCCTTTACAACTAAGGATTTTCTGGGCATCCAAATGACTCCTAAGTATCTCTTCATTGCAATGTTATAAGAAGAGGTCGTCATCCAAGCAACCCCAAAGTTTCTCTTCATTGCAATGTATAGGAAGAGGTAGGCATCCAAACAACCTCAAAGTTTCTCCTCATTGCAATGTTACGAGAAGAGATAGTCGCTCCTAACATTTGCTAGTGTAATGATTTATCATGGTTACATGATGAACCACATAAATGTTGTCTCCTTTGTTTCCAACACCACCATTTTACCGTCGCAGCTCTTTGTTTCTGCAGTGAAACTTGAATTTTTCCTGGTTTTTGGAACATGGAACTCCTAGTCCTATAACCAGTGTTACTGGGACACATGGCATGGTCATGGATGCAAAGTGGTTAAGTTTCCTAAAGTGTATGGCACAACAATCTCCAAAAAGCTAGGCAAGGGGACAGTTCTATACATGCAAATGATTTTTTTTTTAATAAAAAAATAACAAATAAGTAAAAATAAAATCAAATGATGAAAACATTAAAAACAAAGGAAATTAGAAAGGAATGATCAATCTCATAGTTTCAATAAAAAACAATTATTAGTAATCTAAGCAAACAAATGATTGATTAACAAAACATCCATGCATAATCATCTTAACAAATAGTTCTTTGTATGAACATCACTTGTTCTCTTAAAAAATCAGAGAACCTCGGCAAAAGAACAAAAAAGCAAAAAGAATAACACAGCTTTTGCTTTTTTTTTTTCTTTTCTTTTCTTTTTTTTTTTTTTAAATAGATTTTTTAATCTGTCATGCAACTACCAATGATGAAAAATTAACTAAAATCTCGTGAAATCCTTACGAGTAGTTTCTTCAACAACAAGAGAATGGAGGCAAGCTTGATGGCTAGGAGAGAGATCTTCGGCTTGACAATAGAAATTAACATAACAAAAAGAAATGAAGAAGATGGAAGGAAAAGTTCGTCAAGAACATGGTTATGCCTCATTAAAAGCATCCAACATAAAGAAGGGATGGGTGTTTTGTGGAGTTATTATTATTTCGAGTAAATTTACTTCCCTTAAGGTGCCCTTCATTGTGAGGCGTGGACTAAAGGAGTGCCCTAAGGTAGATCTTTTATTTCAATTAGTTCAAGAAATCCATGTGGAGAGTTATGGGGCATGTTGGATAACTGTTTATGTCTTAACTCTTATTGGAGACCATTACTATCATCCAGAATTTGGTTTCCCTAATAAGGGTTGTTTCCTAGTTCTATAGTTTCCTATAGAGCCTGTTTGATAGCAACAAGAGTTCAATCCCAAATAGTATTTCTCGGTCAGGCTTGTGCCAGTCTTGATTGGCTTGGTCATGTTGTCCCCAACTAGTTATTCTTAGACCGTTTGTCAAGCACTTGAAATAAGGATGGATTATTTCGCACATGTGGCGCCATGTGCACATTAAATACTTAGCACATGTGGTGCTTGTGTGGTTCTTGAAAATGTTTGGTGGCATACGTAGTAATGAAGGGTGCTTATAGATGTATGGTGGCACATGTGAGACGCTTGACGATATACATTGGCACATGTGGCGCATGGGTCACATGTATGACTTTGCACATTTGACAAATGTAGCGCATGAAGGGGACAAAAGGTTGTATGTGGCACATTTGACACTGCATGTGTGACATGTATAGCGCATGTGGCACATGTGCACGACAAGAGCATGGTTTGTTGTGTACCATAAAGGGGACAAGGTGTCTTGCTTTTGAACTAGATAAGCCCTGTGATGCTCAAAAGACTTCGACAAGCAATCCTTGTTTTTATTGGGTTGGGCAGACGAGTGGTGGACAAAGCATGGAGAATGATTGAACTTTTGTTGCTAACAAACGACCTTTCAATCTTATCCCAGAGAAGCCAACTCCTAGATAGATTCTTTAACAAAAGAGGGTGTGATTAGTGCTTCACCGTATGTTTGTGATGCTTATCCTTTTCTTTAATTGATGGTGTCCTTTTCTCCTTTCTCTAAGATATTTTCATTACCCTAATAGGTGTTGTTTAAATTATGAGCAAGGAGATGGTTAAACATTTGGTCGTTGTCCCATTTCTTGGAGAGCTTGATGTAACTTAATCTATCTTTGGTGTGCCTTGGTCAATATTGGTGGTCATTTGAAGCTTCTTGTGGGTGGTTGTGTGGTTTGTTGTCAAGGAGAGGATTCTTTGCAGATGTGTCAGGTGATTATCCCGTGGTCTTTGAAGCAAAACAGAATAATGGGATTTTTGGAGGAAGTACTGGTGGGAAGAGGGACTTGTCGTTGTTACCGAGAGGATTAGTAGTTGTATGGTTTCTTGGACATTAGTTTGCAAAGATACCCATGCGTTCAAAGTGACGATTTTTGCAATTGTTGGAATTAGCTATGGATGATGAGTAGGGGTGTACACGAGTCGATCCGAGTTGAACTGGGCTCAACCCGGCCCGGCCCAGTCACCAGCCAAACCCAACCCGAACCCGGCCCGGCCCGTTCACCAGGCCAACATGTCCAGCCCGAACTCGGCCCGGTCAGCAATCGGGCGAGTTCAGGCCGAGTTCGGGCCAGTTTCGGACCTTACAACAAGTTCATGGGAAGAGCTTTGGCAGGTAATCCACGTCCCATTACAAGGCCCTCGATCGACGGTTTTGATAGTTGAACTATAGACTCCACAAAAAATCTAACTAGTCAGGACATTATAATTCCTTTTCGTATTTAGATGAATCTAGGCCATTCAAGTTATATGTCTGTGAGTTGGATGAGTCACTGTCACTTCAAGGATGGGCGGTGAACTATCCCAGAAGGGTAAAGGGGAAAGGGATGGGTAGGGTTTTGAAATATATATATATATATATATATACACACCACTTGACCGAGTCGGGCCGAACTGGGACCTATCCGAACTCGGCCCGAACTCAGTTCCGGGTCGGGCCAAGTTGAGCTTTTTCGGGCCGAGTGAAGCGAGTTAACTGGGCTAGCCCGGTTCGTGTACAGCCCTAATGGTGAGAATGGAGCAGGATGCTGGTTGATAGACTGAATAAATCCTATTGGATCCCTTAAGCTCGACTTTTCTCATTTGGCAAAGAGTAGAGAGAGATTCAAAAAGAGGCAAAGATGTTGTTCACCCCTACTAGAGTGTCAAGGATTTAATTAATTGTATTGAGATCAGAGCAAGGCAGTTCAGCTTCCATATTCTTCATTTTAGATTCATTACATCTCATTCAATAGGAGGCAAATTAGGTGTCTAATCTTCTTGTTTAGGAGGGGATTTCATGTCTAGCTAGGCAACAAGGTTGGAGCTACCACTCATTAAGTGTCTTTTGTCCTTTTGTTTTTTCTCTTTTTTCCTTCGCATCATGACAAATTTCTCTTCCTTTCCTTTTCTTTTTGATGGAGTGTCATTACCAATAGGACAAGTTACTTTGAGGAATGCGGATATGACAAATCTTGAATATTAGTGGTTTACCTAGACACTTCAGCAACAGATAACTTATGGAAAATTTTGTAAACTTTGCTACCACTTGTAAGAAAATCTTTCGTTCTCCAATTCCACCATAGTTCATTGATCCAATTCATACACAAGCAGAAGAATACACCATGCTAGAATGGATAAAAGGACTCAAGGAGGGTGCTACAACAAGGGCTGCCTTATTTGAGCTTTGGAATCAAGCCCAAAAGCTTAACCGAGCAAGATTTCAATTGAGCAAACTTTTATTCTCAAAATAAAACCACTACTATGCACTACATGAAAGGTGTGGGGGGATTTATTTTGTTCTTTTTTCTGTTTCTGAATGATGAAAGGAGTGGGAGGATGCTCACAAGTTCCATGTAATATAACGGGAAGACATTCAAAAGCTGAAAGTTGAATCAGGAATTGGAATAGGAAGGATTAGGGAGAGACATTTGGCCCTCTTGGGCAAGTGGTGGTGGAGATTTCGCAAAGAGCAAGAGGCTCTGTTAAGAAGAATTGTGGCTTGAAAATATGGTTTTGAGGGAGAGAGGGATCCAAGGGTGCCAGCAAGGGGGAAGGGCTCCTCTGTTTGGAAAGCAATTCAAAGTTTGATGATCCATCCAAAGGAGTGGGTAAGATAAAGGCTCAAGATTTAACGTTGGCAAAGGTGAAAGGTTGCATTTTTTTGGAGGATTTGTGGCCTGAAGATGTCACCTTTGCCAATAGATTTCCAAGACTATTATGTAGCAATTCAAAACTCTTCTAAAGAACTATGAAGTGTTGAATGCAAGAATTGTTTGGTCTATTAAACTCTATGGGAACCTAACTTTTGGGGCTTTGAGATTGAGATGCTGGTTAATCTTCTTGATATCTTTGGAAGGGAAGCCTCTCTTTAGTCTTTACCTTACGCCGAAGATGAGAGGGTGTGGGCTCCTCCTTTTGATGTTCATTCTTTGCCCCCCCCCCCCAGATGAAAGTGTGGGGCCTTGACACTCCTTTTTTGGATAGCAATAGCCAATAAAGTTCATATCTTGATAACCTTAAAGATAGGAATTGTCCACCGGGGATATGTGTATGATATGCCAAAGGGATGTAGAATTTGTCGACCATCTCTTTATCTATTGTAGTGTGGCTTGGAGAATTTGGTAATTCTTTCACTTTTTCAAAGTAGAATAGGTATTGCCTATCTCTATGGGAGACTTTTGATGTTTGGGTGGAATTTTGGCACTCTTGATCCTAGAGGTAAGATCCTTTGGAGGATGCTTCCCCTTGTGATTTTTGGGAACTTTGGAAAAAAAAATAATCGAAGAATACCCTTCTAGCCATGAGCGTATCCTTAGTAAAATTAAAAGATGCTGGGAGTTGGGGTAGTTTGTTTAACAAATGATCTGGCGTTCTCATTACTTAATCTCCTTTGTGATTTGGAGGTGTTAGATGATTGTCGTTGGCATGCTCTCAGAGTGGATTGTTTGACCTCCTCACCCCTACCCTGGTGAAAATTGAATAATTGTGGTAGTTCTACCTAGAATCTTGATTGTCGAGGACAAGGGTTGTCCTTAAACTGTTGTTCGGTAGCACTAAAATTTTAGTCTTTGACTAACTAGTTTGGAGTAAGCTTCTTTTATTTAAATTATAAAAAAAAAAAAAACACCATTTTAGGGTTTTTCTTATTCTTAAGAAAACTCCATACCCGTTTGTTCCCAATATGGTACATATTGAACCATTCTCTTCTGGCACGTATGTGCCACAAGTGCTACTATCCATCATCAAGCACTACAAATGTGTGACATTCAACCTTTAAATTCCCCTCATGTACCACATTTGCCACATGTGCCAAGTTGGACTTATGGTACATGTGCCGCATGTGCCACTATACATTGTCAAGCGCCCCACATGTGCCAACTATGTCGTCGTACATCTTCAAGCACCCGCTATGTATGTGTGCCACCAGATATTTTCAAGCACCACACGTGTGTTGTGTATGCCAAGTTTTCAATGTGCACATGTGCCAAATAATCCTTATATATCCTAGGTGATTGACAAATAATATGAGTTATTAGTCCCAAACACTATAACCTAAATAGACAAGATTGAGATAAGCCTGACTTAGACAAGTTATCCAAGTCTAAACTTTTGTTGCTACCAAATGGGCCCTAAGGATGAGCATGGTTTAGTTTACTCTTTCAAGCCCAGTGGGAGAGGGATCCTCTTATCAGGCAACACTTTTAGCTGTCAAAGTTGGTATGGAAATTTTTGTGAGCCTTTTCTACGGCTCGTTAATTGTGGAGGGTGACTCTCATAGTAGTATTTCTTGGGCATCTAGGTGTGCTTTCCTGTGGAAATTGACCTTCGTCTATAATGATTTCAGACTTCTATCTCAATCGAGGGAGGCTATATTTAAGCAAATTAACTGTCCATCGAATTGTATTGTTGATCCCTTATGAAGGAAGGGAAGGGATTGATAGATCCTCTTTATGTGTAGGGAACTCTTATACATTGTTGCCTTGATGGCTCGTCCCTGTCACCCACTTTGGGAACACTCAACAAAAATTTGTTGCTTACAAAGAAAAAAGTTGTGCGCTACATGAAGAATGTCAAATGCTTGGAGAGGTTTTCTTCCATTTTCCAAAACCTTGTCCCATGTAGGAACCTTAATCTCTACTTCTAAGAACTCCTAAAAGTAGAAAATGCTATCTAAGACATACCCTATTACCAACATAGTCCATCAAATGTATCAACCTCGGTATTACTTTACACAACCAAATTCTTGGAACTCGATAATCTAAGTGACATCAGTCCTTATCCCCATATAACATACTAAAAGCCCACTACTCACAAGATTGGCACAGCTTGACGTGATCAATTGAATGGGGAAGGATCGGCCCAACGTAGACACCTCCAAACTAAGGTTAACACAAAAATCACAACTAAAGTAGAGAATAAACTCAAAATTTTACTAAATTCAAAAGTGCCTTGAGAATATTCATATGAGGCTCTTAAATAGACATGTTGGACATGCAAGGAATGAAAGTTTCTTAGTGTCATTGACAAGTAAGGATTTATTACAAAATAGTGGACTAATCAAAGAAAGATGCTAAATAGATAAGAAATCTCTAATGGGATTCTATTGCATGGTTGGTTGATTAGTTTTTCATAGTTGGCTAATTGGATTATGCTCCCTAATTGGGAGGCTTGGGCCTCTTTGTTGATGGGCTAATTGTTGGGCTTGGGCTTCGGCCTAATATATCTGGGCCTGACCCATGGGTCTTGGGCCTAGTTGATGTGGCTTAGCTTGCATCAGTTCTCCCCAACTTGAAAGTACTCGATTCCGACAAGCTAATGGCATGATATTGCTCTTAGAGGTTAGGATTCAAATACTGAAAGTTTGTAGCTGTAATCCACGTAACATCAAAGTGAGGTCATCCTTGCCAACAGATGGGAAATTTTTGGTCACCGCCTTGGCGTGTGGAGATGATTTGGTCATCAAAAACATCGATGATCGTGTTTGTAGGTGGCAAAATGGTCGGGAGTGTGATGTCTAATAGCTTGCTCCTCAATACCATCATCGATATGGCGTCGACGATAGATGGAATGGTTTTCCACATTGAAAGTAGGACTGATAGGTAAATCTAGTGAGTGATCTAAAACATAAGCATTCGTGTTAATCTTCTTCGGGATTTTGAATAATCCCGTATTCCGAGGATGGAGCTTATTCGAGGACTCAGGGACAACCATTCAGGACAAATACTGACAAAAACCTTGTTGCCTTCCGCAAATTCGAAAAAACGACATCTTGCATCTGCGTACTATTTATAACTTTCATTACTCGCAGTGATGTTATGTCAATTTTCATCATGCGTTTGCTACATATGGCTAATGAAATCATAAACTTCTACGCTTGGTCTTGATTCTATAGGTAGAGAGAGGAGTCAACTTGACTAGAAGATGTGAACATATACTATTCACTGCTTCAAAAGATGACATCCCCATAGACCTATTGATGAGTTATTATGGGAGAATTCAACCATGGGTATTACAAGGTCCCATATAGCTATATAATCGTGGTTAAGACACCATAATAACTTGCTCAAACTGTGGTTGACTACTTCAATTTGCCCATCAGTCTGACGGAGGTAGGCACTAGAGAATTAAAGCTTGGTCTTCTTTACTAACCAAAGATTTCCAAAAATACCTTGTGAATTTGGTATCACGATCGGACACAATTGTCTTAGGAAGCTCATGAAAATGAATAACCTCTCAAAAAAATAATTAAACAATCTTGAGGGCATTTGTTATAGTCGAACGTAGTATGAAATCAACCATCTTTGAAAATCGATCAACAACTACAGATATTGAGTCAACTTATCGAGCAGTCTTTGGTAAACCCAAAACGAAGTCCATGCTGAGATCTTCTTACGAAGAATGTGGGATCGATAATGGTTGATACAATCTACTTTTCTTTTGGCCCTCAGCGAGTTGGCAAACCTTGCATAACTGGTAGATCTCCCTGATATCTGGTTTTATGTGAGGGTAGAAGTATCTATCTTCAACAAGAGCGAAGGCCTTCTCACAACCTAAGTGACCGCTACACCCACCATCATGTAATTATCTCACAAGTACATGAATAGACATGGCTAGTAGACGAAGTTGTGTCCCTTGAAACATATACCAATCATAAATGCTGAAATGTGGATATCTCACATGTGCTCCACTAAGAATGTTTATATAAATACGTCTAAAATCCTAGTCTTTTGCATGCGTCGTATCTCTCCAAATCTATGAACAGTGTCAAACATGATGACAATAAATTCACACAATTGTCCTTGTAAGCCTTGTGATGGATGACAAAGGAGAACTCTTATAGTCCACTTGACACAACGAGCACTCTTCTTTTGTTGAGAGTTTAGATACTCTAGTGCTTCATAATCAAAGTATCAAACATGGCGAGCACTCGTCGCTTTACCATGCTTCGGGGATATAATCAAAGTTTAGATACACGCTGAGCACTCATTGCTTTACCGCGCTTCAGGGATTTGCAAGTCCATTGCATCGGTACGTTAGTCGGTATTAGCTCTCTCATCTTTCAATCTTGGGAGTGGCTCGCGGATTCGGTTTTGGGAGGATCCATGGTGTGGTGAGAGGCCCCTGGGAAAGATCTTTCCTTAACAACGTTGTCCTTGGAAAAAGACATCACCGTTGATAAAAGCTTCTTAGATGTAGGAGGAAGGGGTGCATGGTCCCCCCCCCCCATGCAGAAGAGCTATTTTGAATGCAAAACAGAAGATCCAGTAAGCCTATTGGCTCACCTCCAGCACTTTCACCCTTCTCCTAATTCGACAGATTCTTTGGTTTGGCCGACAACCTCATCCGAATCCTTTTTAATAAAATCATTCCACAACAAGATTCGTCCCTCAAGGCTTGCCGCAGATGGTGTGATTCCACATGCATTTTGGTCCTCTGGGGCCCCTCCAAAAGTATCATCTTTTCTCTAGTTGGCGGGTAGAAATCAGATATTAACAGTAGACAATCTTCTGAAGAGGGGAATGTCTCTTCCGAATATTCGCCTTCTTTGTATGAGTGATGTGGAGTTAGCTAATCACCTTCTAATTCACTGCCCCGATGCAACTCAGCTTTGGATCCACGTTATGAGTATTTTCGAGGTGATATGGTAACACCGAAATTAGTTTTGTAGTTTCTTTGGCCATGGCATGGCTTTCTCATTTCGAGAGATGGACTAACTCGTTGGAGACCGATCCTTCAGGCCTGCATTTGGAATATCTAGGTTGAACGAAATGGCCATTGTTTCGACAACAAGGCAAATCCATGGGAGCAAGTATTGTGGAAGGCAAAAATGGATGCATTTGAATGGGCTACAACACTTCTTCATATCTTAGTTAGTTGATCACCTTCTAATTCACTACCCCTATGCAACTCAGCTTTGGATCCACATTCTGAGTATTTTTGTGGTGATATGGGTAACACCGAAGTCAGTTCCGTAGTTTCTTTGGGCATGGCATGGCTTTCTCCTGTTGAGAGATAGACTAACTCTTTGGAGATTGATCCTTCAGGCCTACCTTTGGAATATCTGGGTTGAGTGAAATGGTCGTTGTTTCGACAACAAGGCAAATCCATGGGAGCAAGTATTGTGGAAGGTAAAAAGGGATGCGTTTGAATGGGCTACAACACTTCTTCGCGTCGACATAAATATGGCTCGAGCTATTTTGCTTTTGTAATTTTCTTTTTTGTATTATTTGCCCTTACTGTTTGTTAAGCTGCTTTTCAATAAAATTATTCATAACCCTTCAAAAAAATAATGAAAGTATGAGACAAACTCTCTGCTAATCAAATAGTGACGCCAATGCCAAATAGTTTAAACAATGACATAAAACTCCAAGTCGTAAGTGGAGTATTGTTGCTTTATATTGACGAGGTTCCCGTTGAAGAATGCTATTGGATGACCTTCCTAAGGACCCCACCAATGCCAATGTTGGAAGCATTCCAACTCACCTCAAACACCTTTCCAAAGTCTAAAAGGCGCAAAACTGGAGCTTCCGTTATCTTATGCTTGATCCTCAAATGCTCTTGTTGCTGAACTTGACCATTGAAACTTGCTTTGTTTTATAAAATCGATGATCATAGTCATGATGTTATTGAAGTTTCGTAGAAAGTATCTGTAAAATGTGGCAAGCATGGTGTGTTGTAAAGGCCATAAAGGCCGTTACGTAAAGGTAACGGTGGCAACCGTTACACGTTATATGGGGTCGTAACGATCGTAACAGCCGTTATGGAAAAAAAATGACATGTAATTGCCGTTAACAGCACGTTACGTCCCTTATAAAGGCCAAAACAACCCTGTAATTGTCTGTTATGGGGCAAATATAAGTTTTCCATACTTTTTAATCAACATTACGGGGCAAATGCAGGTTATTCAGGATTTTTTTTTTCGATAAAAAAAAAAGAGACCGTAACGGCCTTTACGGGGGCCGTAACAGCCGTTACGACCCGTATCGTAAAGGTGACGGTGGTGGCCGTTATGGCCACCGTTACCGTTATAGAACACCTTGGTGGCAAGACCATGGAAATTACGAACTTCTGAGATGGTGGTAAGTTTCGGCCAATCAACAAAGGCTTTCTCCTTGACAGTGTTCACTTTTACACCTCTTGATGAGACAATGTTCCTTAAGAAGATCATGGACTTACTCATGAAGGTGCACTTTTCAAGGTTGATGTAGAAACGCTCGCGGTGAAGGACTTTGAAGACAAGACCCAAGTGATTGAGGTGCTCTTCCCTCAACTTAATTCAGGCAAGAATGTTTTCAAAGTATACAACAACAAACTTACCAATAAAGGGGTATAACAACTGGGTCATGACACAAATGAAAGTGTTAGGCGCGTTTGCGAGACCTAATGGCATTAACTAGCCTCGTTCATAGAGACCGTCCTCCATCTTAAATGCCGTCTTTCATTCTTCACCAAGTCGGATGCAAATCTGGTGATATCCACCACGAAGATCAATCTTCGAGATAACACTACCAAGTAGCACCTGGCATCAAGTCTAGCCTATCATCAAGCCGAGGAATGGTGGTGTTGCTTTACTGTGATTTTATTAATAGGTCAATTGTCCACACGTAGACACCATCTCCCATCCATCTTAGGGGTAAGGAGGGTTGGCATAACATATGGGCTTGGGCTCTCTCGGATGTAGCCATTATTTTTTTTTTAACAACTCATCAACTTGACTCTTCAACTCGGCATACTCGGTTGGACTAATTTTGTGTATTGGTAAATTAAGTAAGTATGCTCTAGAAACCAAATTTATGGTGCACTAAATATTCCACAATGGAGGCAATTCCTCTGGCAAATCATCAACGATTACATCCTATAAGTCATGGAGCATGGATTTGATTTCACTGGGAATACATTCATCCTAATTGGTAACCTTTCTAACTATTCTCTTCCTCGAACTTTGGCATGTTGTGGTGAGAACACAATAGATAAGAAGAGTAGTCAATGTCAACGATAAGAGCGTAGATGAAGGAGGCAATGTAGGCTACGACAGGCAAATGTGGATTTAATGACCTCGCTACAGGAAAGTATGCATGTTAGCCGCATCGTCATTTTGTACCTTTTAGTCAAAGAGCCAAGGTTAACAGAGAAGGATACAGTGACATGCATCAAAATTGTGTCTTACCACATTCCTTCTTTATAAGCGCCTTTTTTAAAAGACACCAAACACGTTCGAGTCAAGAGGATGGCAATGTCATCAACCCGCCTAACCATGTATGGCTTTGGATTCTTTTCAGTTGGCAATTTGAGCTTATCAATTACCTCTTGTGAGATAATGTTCATTGCACAGCCGCCACCAATGATCATGTTTACATAACCTATCATGGCATTTTACCCACATATGAAAAATAATAGTCCATTGCTAATCTCCACTTCATCAGTGGTGGTAAGGAGATGGCATATGATAAGAGTGGGACCTTCAACTTCAGCTTCGACCACAATTTCAGTATGGGGGTCTTCTAGTTGTGATGCAGTTTCTATCTCGGGTTGTTCTATTTCTATGTGCTTTTCGTAATACTTACGGCCATCCTAGTAGTAGGGGATTTTCTTCATTACCATAGTTATGGAGTTTCTTGGCTTATAGACACTCATTAGAAAGGTATCCTCTCTGTCCACTACTTTAACCGTCAACATCCTACCAATCTTCTTGAGCCATTCAGCTTGACTTTGACAAAGGCCACTTGTTGAACACCGTTCTTCTCGTACCATGCAAAATAATCTTTAAGCGTTGTAATCTATTTGATAAAAGCTTTTGCATCAAGGTAATCCGTGAAGTTCGAAACTTTAGCTTGTATTTTCTTGGCGATATAGTCTTTCTTGGACTTTCTATCGAGTTGTTATAGGCGCTTTCTGTAAAGAGCCGTTGCATGAATTTATAAATAGACTCCCGATGACTAGTACCGTTTTGATTCACCGAAGGTTCCAGTTGAGTTGAAAATCAGGTTGCGGATTTCGGTTACCATGAGGATGTCCGGTGGGGTCAAGTTGCTCCCCGTGTTGTTCTCCTCATAGCTGGCCAACAAGGGCCTTCAAGTTGGCCACCCTTGTGAATAGCTCAGTGATGAAACTGTCTCACTGCTGATTGGTAAGCCTTCCTTGATAAATGTGACCTCTATGGGTAGACTTTGTATCAAGGGAGTGATGTTGCCAAAGTAATGGATAGGATATCCATGCTAATTATATGCTATTAATTGGTTGTAGTAATGGATAGAATATAAGGAGCGTTTGATTTTTCATTTCTCCAGTAAATACAAGTAAATAGTAAATTATTAATTTTTACTCTTGTTTGAAAGAAAAGGAGTATTTCCTCCTCGAAAGTGGCCCCAAAGGTACCAACTTAAATTTGTGGGCCCCACCATATGTATGTGAGATATCCAAACTGTTCATCTGTTTTATTGGAACAATTTAGGGCATGAGCCAAAAAACGAGGTATATCCAAAGATCAAGTGGCCCACTCCACAGGAAACCGTGGTTGTAAAACCTCCACCGTTGATTTTTTTTTTTTTTTTTCTTCCTAGGTTCCACAAGATTGTGTATTTATCATCTAACCCGTTCATAAGATCACACAGACATAGATGAGGGGAAAACACAAATATCAACTTGATCCAACACTTCTAGGGCCCCCAAAAAGTTTTTAATGGTAGGCTTTCAATTCTCACTGGCGTGGTCCACTTGAGTTTTGGATCTGCCTGTATTTTGGGCTCATGCCCTAAAATCAGCCCGCAAAATAAATGGACGGTGTGGACAAGCCACATCACAAAGGGGCCCACATGAAATTCGCACCTTCCTCGATTTTAGTGTTAAAAAAAGCAACCAGTCAGCATCAGCATTGAAAAGGGTGCAGGAATTACACTGGTAATTAATTATTACCTATTTACAGGTACTTACACCGGTGAATTAGAAAACATTCTGGGCTAGAACTGAGGAATTAAAGGGCTGAGATTCTGGGCATGGGTTGGAACGAGGGCTGTATTTGGACCATTAATGGGTCGGATTTCCAGGCTTTTAATAGGCTGGAATGGGTGGCTAGATTTGTGCTGTAAATGGGCTAGATTCTAGGCTTTTAATGGGCTGGATTTGGACTGTTAATAGGCTGGAATGGGGGGTAGATTTGTACTGTTAATGGGCTAGATTTTAGACTTTTAATGGGCTGGAATAGGGGCTAGAATTGGACTGCTAATGGGCTTGATTTCTGGGCCTTTAGTGAGCTGGATTTCTTGGCTTTTAATGGACTGGAATAAGGGCTGGATTTGGACTGTTAATGGGCTGGAATAGGAGCTGGATTTGGACAATAGGTCGGATTTCTGGGCTTTTAATGGGCTGGATTTGGACTGTTAATGGGTTGGATTTCTGGGCTTTTAATGGGCTGGATTTGGACTATTAATGGGTTGGATTTCGGGGCTTTTAATGGACTGGATTCAGAGTGTTAATGGGCTGAATAGGAAGAGGTTTAGGACTGGTTTAGGAGGGTAGATTTCTGCCGAAATTTTGGCAGTCTCCCCTTGTCAATTGGACATTTGGGCTTTGTAAAGGAAAAGGTGAATGGGGTAGAAGGAATAGATACAATGAAAAAGAGTAAAGGAAAAGATGTAGATTTTATGATTCAAGAATTTAGAAGCAGAATATTGTGATCTAAATGCAAATTCGGGGAGAAGTAATAAAAACTAGGGATTTTATCAAGAAAAAAGGATGATCCACTCGTTGTTTATCCAGAACTTCTCTGATAATGGGGAAGGATCCCCCCAACATAGGCACATCTAAGCTAAAGCTTATTTTTTTTAAAAATCACAAATAAAGTAGAAAATAAATTCAGAATTTTATTGAATTCACAAGTGCTTTGAGAATACTCACCTGAGATCCTTAAATAGACTTCTTGGATGTACAAAAAAAGGAAAATTTCTTAGTGTTATTGACAACTAAGGATTTATTACAAAAGTAAAAGACTAATCAAAGAAAGATGTGAGATAGATAAGGAAGATCTAATGGGATTTTATTGCATGGTTGCTTATTGGTATTGCATGGTTGGCCTAATGGGCTGACTGTGGGGCTTGGGCTCTGTCGATGTGGCTCAGCCTGCATCAAGGATGTAGAACTCGATTGCCAAATACTTGTTTCGTCTCTTGTTTTGCTTTAATAAATTTCAATTTCGATTTCATATATATATATATATATATATATATAGTAGGGGAGCTACGTGCACTTTAAATCTACATTCCAAAGTCCTTGTGGAACACCCACCCCTGATTTTTTTTTACGGGTGCCACCGTGATGTGTATGCACAATCCACTCTGACCAATAGTTGCTTCATCCATTGTTAGGTCTAGGGCTAAAAAATCACACTGACTTGTGATTTAGGTGGGCCACACCAAAGGAAACAATTGAGGGAGAGACGTGCACCGTTGATTTTTTATAGGGTCCACTGTGATGATTATGTAAAATCCATGTAAACCATTATATACCACACTAAAATTTAGGCATGAGGCCCAAAAATCAGGCCCAGCCATTATTTAGGTATGCCACACCAAGGGAATCAGTTTGGAGGGTGAGCACACTCATTTCAATCATGTGGTCCACCTGAATCATGGATGGGTTCTATTTTTTGAGCCTTGCATCTAATATTCGGTCACACACCTAATGGTCAAAGTGGATTTTAGAAAAATCTCATGTTGGGGCCCACTGCCAGCACACCCCTCTGCTAGATAAATGCCTCCCCCTTCTACGTAAATGCCTTATGCTTTACCTAACACAGGGTATGTAAAGGGGTTGTCTGGCTAGGGTGGCCCGTGGCCCCACCATTATGTATTTTTGAAATCCACTCCGAGGTATGTGACACAATATTAGACATAGCCACATAGGGCTTAAAAATCAGCTTGATCCTTGATTTAGGTGGGTCACGCAATTTGAAACCGAGTAGAGGGCGACGCTCACCCTCCGAACTGTTTCCCTTAATGTGGCCCACTTGAATCATGGACAGGCCTGATTTTTGGGCCCCATACCTAAATTTTAGTGTGGCATATAATGGTTTGAGTAGATTTCACATAATCATCACGGTGGGCCTTGTTAAAACTCAACAATGGATGTTTCTCTGCTTCCTTCATTGGGGCCCACCTGAATCATAGGTCAACCTAATTTTTGTCCCCGGGCTTAACATGGGATGGCACATGTCATGGTCGGAGTGGATTTCATGCACACATCACGGTCGGCCTGTCAAAAATAAAGAGTGGGCATTCCACATCTATCCTTGACTCCGGTTTAAGAGTGCACATAGCTCCCCTACGCTACGGTTCGTAGGGGAGCACTCCTACATACACACACAAACGCCCATTCTCATCATTTTCTAGTGAGTTAAAAGTGAGTATATATTTAAGCTTATCTATGGCAACATAGGTATTACCATGTCCAAAAGGTCAGGAGATTAGCAGGTTGTTTCTTGTTTATTTAGAATGCCCTCTGTGAGAGTGGGAGATGAGTACCGCACTAAGGAAGTTGGCATCAAGTTAAGGGGAAACCAACCCTTCACCTTAGCAAGCTTTGGTGTTTGGGGACCCTGACCTACATATCAGTGCATTTTGATAGCCTCCCAGACCAATGATACCTCAGGTGAGATGCATCCAGAAACTGGAAGAATAAAGATCCCCATGGATAATCCCAGATAGTTCAATTGCACAGATGGAGCTATGGCTTTGGTGTCCTACCCTAACTGGATTTGAAGCTTTGACGTATGTATACAGATATTTTCTACAATTAGGATGATGAAGACCGCCGAACAGGCTCCTCTGGAGTCTAGACTATCCCCTCAATGCATATTCTATGGTTTCTATTGCAACCCAACGATGCAACTCATTGTGGTTTCAAAGCCAAGATAACCAAAAAAGAAGCACCGAGCGAAGAGCTATGAATGATACCTGATGCTACTATATTGCTCAGCAGCTTTGTCGGACACAAAGCAGAACTCATACTTCTACTTGATCCATGATGATCCAGCACAGTTGATCCACTGTTTTGAGACCAAAAGTGGCCCAAACAGTCCAAGGAGAGGCCCAACAGTTGCAGTAGTAACAGGTCAGACTCAAACACTTAGGAGCAGTCTAAGACAAGTCCACAACAATGGCAATAGTGGATGGACTTAGGGTCATTTGGGTGCATGTAAAATCCTTAGTGTTAAACACTTATAGGTAGGGATGTTTGGATGGAAAAATTTTCCTTTGTAAACACTTTACAGGTAAACTCTCCCTTTTTTTCCACATAAAAACCTATGTTTCAAGTTACATGTAGAGTCTTTATACCTGAAAAGACATTATACATAGTTGAACACAATGGTTGATATAAGCATGCTATGTGGGGTCCATTGTTATGTGCACAATACATCCATCATGTGTGTCCCTTCATAGGGCATAGTTGGGATGGGATGCCCACCATTAAAAACCTTCTAGATCATGTGTCAACCCATTGTTATTGGTACAGGACATCCAATCCATCCAGCATGTTCATCCCTTGATGATCTCCTAGGACCCCAAAAGAATCAAGCCTTTTTTATGTGATTTGAAGATTTTGGAGGTATGTATCGCCATTTATTGCCCCAAGCTCTGTGGTGGGAATAACCACTCTTTGCATTGTAACCCAACACATTGTTTACCTGTAAACATGTTACTACTTAAAAACCAAACAAGATAGCATGTAAACAGTTTTTACTCCTGAAACTCTTTTCCAGTGTTTAGTGTTTACAACTTCAAACTTTATAGGCATCCAAAAGACCCCTTAGCAACAGGGTTGGAGACCTAAACAAAGAGGTGATGTCTTGCTTGACATCAGCATCCCCCATTGTACAAAGCATTTCTTGCATCTAAAGTTTTGCATCCTGTTTTTAGCAAGCAAAAGTAATTGGGAAGGAGTTCCCTTGGTTTCAAAGAAAAAAAAAAGGGAAGGAGTTCCTGATGCAAAAAGATCGGCCAGCTCCCTCAACGGCTAAAGATTGACCTTCAATATATGACTATCTTCTTAAATGAGTAAACGAAATGTTTAATCTAGATTTTCTAATGTCGCTAAAAATGAAAGGAAGTTCCCAAGGCTTGGCCCCCAACGCTGCCCACTGTCAGACTAACGCTAATTGCATTCATATGGAAGGTTTCTAGGAGGCTAATTTCAAGTTGCATAGAACTTTGAAAAGCTATCATGAGTTAGTCAGGGCCAAATGAATGCTTCGAAAGCTTTTCATTGGACCATTTGTGGACTACACCCCCTTCTACATGCATCTACTTACATGTTTGGGGTGGTTTTATTTGTTCAAGCAGGCATTTTTAATAAATAGTTAAATGCCTTTTGAGAATCAAACTGGTGGCAGGGATTGACTGGGGACTTAAGTCAGTTTTAACCTTTTAGGAATATAAATAGCTGTGTTATCAGTTGTATGATGAAAACTTGCTGCACTTTCAGTTTGGGAGGACCAAACTTGTGGAATGTTTTGGGTTTTGGGGTTTTGAACACTATTTTATTCGAGCCGGATAAACTTTTCTCCTTATCTCTCCCCTGTGGAATCTGGTGTCTCTTTTTATTAACATCAAAGTTGAAGTCTTCTATGCTTATGTTGTACATATGGGGTACAAAATTGAGTGTCTGATTACCGAAACTTTACCATAGTTGCTGGAGGTTTACATATGCAGTAAATTCAGTCTGGTTGCGAGAATTGTATCTAACTACATGCTTGAGTCTGAAACTTAGATTCTGCTTAGAGGCGTTAATCTACAGTCAAGGTGTGCCATATCCTTTATGATATGGCTGTAAAGGCCAATACATATAGGTAATGGCCATGACTGTTACACGATATGGGATAGTTGGTTTTTCTGGACCGTATCGGCCATTATAGGGGCCGTAACGGCCGTTACTCATGTGACAGTCGAAAAAAACCACATCTTTTTTCAATGTTAATTCATTTTTTCACCTTTTTCATTCAAAAATTATATTATTCTACAGCAGATTTTGACCACTCGTGCTATAGCTTTTAGAATTAAAATAGTAGATTGAAGTGATTTGGGCAAATAGAAGCTCCGATGGCCTTTTTGCAAAAATGTGGTATATATGCATCTTTTTCTGATTTCTAATTCTAATGGTTAATTGCGGTGTGTAAACATTAGACATGCTTAACCACGTTCATAAATTCACCAGACAGCCCAATACAATACTCTCAGCAAATAGTGGACTGTTATGCTTAATTAGAGTAACATTGCACAATATCTATTAGTTCTGATAAATATGTTGCTAAAAACAGATGTTTGAGTTGTACCTGTTATCCTTGAACATCAAAGTGGGTTACTCTAGGTCTTTGAATGACCTACATAAAAATAGCTCTACGTTGAAGCTATCTAGAGCTTTGCACAATCCGAGGAGATGAAAAGTGATTGAGCAAAGGTTACCATAGGTTTTGTAGGTTTAGCTAGATCTAACCTAGAATGAAATGGGCCCTTGGATCATGCAATCAGGCTGTTGTCAAGAAGGAATGCTGATGTAATTTACAACATCATAGTGTTTTTATGTTTTCAGAGAATGCATGGGATTACAACACAAACCAAGTTAGAGTCCATCAACCAAACAATATTTGACATGTTGAGAGTTGACAACGCATGCAGAAATATTGTGGGTGCATCCATGTTCTGAATAACTTAGTAGAATCTAGTAGACTGATCATCTCTTAAAGTTACCAAAGCAGGCTTTCCATGGAAGCTTGGCTTTACTCCTGTTGAATTCTGCTTGGTTTTGCCAACAGTCTTATGACTTGTCAAGAAAAAACTGCTGGTGAAGAAGAAGATTTTGAGTATTGATAATAATAAAAAAAACTTCATAGCACATAAATAGGAGGGTGATATTCTAGAAATTGTCAATTGAACTCCTTGTGCCATTTCTAATGTGAAGGGTCTATTATCTATGCTTTAGGAATCTGCTTCACTTATTGAGTTCTGACAAGACTAAGCCACATCAAAGTATGAGCAATAATCTCAGGAAACTACTGAGCAAAGATGGAGATTTGAGTCTTGATACAAATCTTCACAGCCCATAAATCATTGGGTGATGTTCTAGAACCTGTCTATTGACTGTTGATCTCGTTCAACCAATTGGACTCCTTGTCTGCTCCTTGTGCCACTTCTAATGTGAAAGGGTCCCGTCTCCCATGCTAGTCTCTACGAAAACATACAACTCCTAGGTTTATGAATGGGCTGGGTGCAGGCCAATGCTAACATAGGACTGACCCCTTGACAGGCCTATTTATATCTCGCTTAGGCCAAGCAAAACCAATCAAAAGTTTCAATAGGCACAGCCTAAACAGTTCAAAATATAGGCCCATAGTAACCCAGGCCTTGATCTATTGACAGCCCTATGCATTTCTCACTCCCATCCAAAATGCCTCAATCTGTCACCATAGTCTCTCTTTCCAAGCAGGCCTACATGAAAAGATCACCACATGAAATTTACTGAAAATGCTTGAGGCTGGGATTGCTTTGCTTGCATACATCGAAATTCATTCATCCAACCCATTTCTACACCATAAACCCATGTTCTTTTTTCTAATCCTGTCCAATTGCAATGCCCAGATTATGGACCCTTGAAAAGCAAGGAAGTGTTGATTGCTTGTCCAACCACTTCCTCTTTTGTATGGCAGACAAGGGAAGCAGTATTGGAAACACCAGTGTGAAAAACTGTTTATTCTCATATTCCCAAAGAATGGCTTAATTCTATTGCTTGGATTGCCCCTTTCAGTTGCCAACCACTGCCCCAATCCGTTTCACAATATTATTTGCTATCAACCTCAAACCTCATCTTATTGGTGTACTTGACTTTTGCATCACATGAGTCGTGGCTAGTGCACATGCATTGCATCTCCTCACTAGATTGAATGCTGCCTGGCCTATGCACATTTTTGCAAAAGTGCATGAATTTGGCTCATTTGCAAAATCCAGATGTTGGGTTGTGCTAAGCAATGCTACATGAATCACCAACCTCCCTATCTTTACATTCCAAATCCCACAATCTGAAGTATGGGCCATATGCGTTCCAGATCAGTATTTTTACAGACCCGGAATTATGGTTCTATGCTCCTAGTGTAGATTAACTTGTAATATATTCACATCGTAAAGATTAATACTAATATTCATCATTTCATATACAAATTACAATATCAATTCCTATATTGCATATACGGGAGTGACCCACATAATCATACCCCGGCCATGCCCCACGTTAGAGGAAGTAGCGGACCACATCCCTGTTCCGGCACCACATATCGGAGCGACCACAATCCATGTAACCTTGGCGCTAAGCACTCCCATCCCAAATCTGCTCAAAGATAAGAACTGAATGATAACAGTCTGACCATCGTTCATCGCATTATCATTTGAAGTGGCAGATGTGATCCTGCTGCATTTGGTGGACATTCCAAAGAGGCCCTATTACATTGTTGCCCCAATGCCCTTCTATACAGTATTTATGCCCTCTCAATTTTTCTCTATTGCATTCATCTGTTCCGAAAACACTAATCCCAAATGCAAAGATGGATAAAAGGAAGAAAATGTTGGAGGTTTATACTAACCTCATTTATCCTTTTCTGATTTTGTCATCTATATGTCGTGATGCTACTTTATTGGATTTAGTCGCATCTACGCATGCATACCACATCCACATGCGTCATTGATGAGTTGCCAGTTGCCACAATGTTGTGCTTTGTGGCAAACACACATTGGAGTAAGCCCCTGGGCTCCTGCAGAAAATTAGCTTGAAGCTCTTTCACCTTGAAAAATAAACCAATGGGAATAATGGTCAGAATGTTGTGAATTCGATTCCATCATTTCCATGCCAGTTTGTTCATGTTGGGGAGCCACCACCTCCCAAGCTGCTGGTTCCCCACACTTGACCATATTTGTAAGGGTAGTGATTGTGCAACTGTGAAAATTTCCCACCCATGGTATGACTTTGTGCGGGCATTTAACACCATATGATTTCTCATAAACTAAAAGGACATTAAGAGGGATTTTCTAGAAATAATTTGGGCAGGCTTTGGGTCTACCACCAATGGAGCTTCCCAAGCCTACTTAATGCACTTGATGTTTGTTGTGGCGTGGAAAAGTAACTTGTTCTGACCAAATTGTGGTTGAGATGAGAAGCGGACCATCACATGTTTTATGTCAACCATGATTGGTGCTAGTGCATCATGTCAGCATTCAAAACTCCTAATACCCATACGGCCATACCTACCTAATTTTAATCATGGAGTACTACTTGGGTCTTATCTCTTGTATACAACCAGAGAAGCCAAGGACAACATCCAGTTAGCAAGGGTATTAGGTAATTTGCACAGTGAAACTGTTTCCTTTCTGCCAAACAAATCTATTTTAATTCATACTCTTGTTAAGAGTGATACACATGCACTGAGATACTGTACGTGTATCATGAACTCAAAATTGACCTTGATTTAAATGACTCGTAAATGAAATTACATCGCTTTTATTTCTTAACTATGGATGATTAGTGGATATCTAACAGATGGTGAAAATAAAAACAGTCAATGGTCTAAATCCAGCAAAACATTATTAATCAGTGTTAAGAATGCGAAATCAATCCAAATTTTGGATATTAACTATCAAAGTGGATCCCACGACTTGGGTGGTTTCATTTAGTTAATATATGTCATATCCTTGAGTATCAACCATCTTATACTCTGCCGGAATTTTAAATAACTCTCCTTTTACAACCACTTCCCTGCCTTATCCCATGTCTTGCAAACCATTTCTCCCTCCACGCACATTGCATGTGCCATATCTATTTGTGCTGCTCTTAACAGCTATATACTAATCTTGGTTTTTGTCTCTCTTTACAAAATATGCACAATTCAGCTGTCAGCCAAGGATCACCTAAGGTTTCAAGCTTCATACGCAACAGTACTCAGAGTGCACATGCATGCACTGAAGAAAAGGGAGAGAAAAGACAAGAAGAAGGCTGCAGAGGCAGACAAGAAAGAAGGGGTTTTGAAGGATCCACCTAAAAAGCAATCTCAGCACCGATCAAAGAAAAAGAAGCCATCCGAATAAACACCGTTTTCAGCTTCTTTTGTTTTTTTTCTTCTTAACCTTTAGAAGAGGGATATGTTTGAAATTCTTGAGTGATTTAAAGCTGAATGAGATGCATCTTTTCTTTTCCACAATTTTATGCAAATGAAAATTTTTGTGAAGATTTTGGTGATTAGGATTTAGGATTAAAGATGATCATGGATGGTTGTTAAACTTGGGAAATTATACACATGGACTCTTTTCTTCTTCTTTTTTTTATAAGAGGGCTGTTCTTTTGACCTTCGTTTCCCCAAATGGTTCAGTGGTTTATCTTGCATGGTTCAGTGAATGTGTTGATCAATCTGGACTGACCGTCTGGTTTGCCACCTATGGATCTGCCTGCGCTAAAAAAATATATGGCAATTGGTTGTTTTAAACCAGTCGGCCTGTAGACTGTTGCTATTAATTTTTTTGACTGTCCCAAGTGATTATTAAATAGTTGTGAATGGGTGCATTACTGACTGTCCTAAGTGATTATTGGTTGTGAATGAGTGGCCCACTGTCTTAATGTCTCAATCCAATGCCATGCCAACCAATTGATGAGCCTGTAGGAGAAACTGGTAACCTGATTGGCTTAACCATGGTCCCATGAAGGATTTGGTTATATTGTGCTCATGATGCTAACATTCATATTATTGGATGTTACATGCGTAGCAACTCATATTTCTCCAATTGAAAGTGTGATTGCTAATTTCCTGACTGACATGGAGTCAATTGCTAGCAGTCCATATCAGCTAATTAACATAACTTTTGACATGAGGTCCATACAAAATCTGGCCCAGAATTTGAATGCTTGGCTCCATCTACATGCAGATCTCCACATTTTCCATGTTAGATTTCCCAAGATGCGTCTATCACATTTAAGAACTTGTAATTTTGGCACATCACTGCCTGTTTGCACTACACTGAATGTGCCAAGGTGACTCCCCCAAAAAAATAAAAAAGAACAAATGACACTGCTACATTTGACATGCATAACATGTTGCTTGGGATTGATCCAGTGCAAAACCCAGCAATGTTATTTGGACGACCCAAAATCGCCACGCACATTAATAGACGTCTCCTGGTGGATTTCAAATATTTCATATGCTCCATCACCACTTGCAATTGAGATTCTTGGTCGATGCCCATCCATAGTGGGCTGGTCATGTATGCAGTGGAAGCTGCGAATAAAATGTTCATACAACCAATGATACAAGCGCCTTCATTTGGAGATGACCTCTTTCCCAAAAGGGCATTATTGCCATTGATTCATGGAAGAAACAAGCATGAGAAAATCCGCATCACATCATGAAAACTCTTAAGTCTTGGGAAAACAGTGGGCATTCAGGAACATCAGTTCTCAGAATTTCCTCCCAATCCCCGCCAAACTGTTACGAGCACGACAAGGTAAGAAAAATGGGCTTTGATTCTATTCATCCGACTGTGTTACCTGGGCCTGCATATGCCCCAATTGCCTGGGGTCATACCACCATGTTGGTGTAGTAAGGATTGCACGTTCCAACCAGTCATTCCTTACAACCTTCTTCCTTGTCACTCTCTTTTTGAACCTTCCCCATTTATACATGGCCCGCCTCAAACGAACACTTTTGCTAGCCCCGAAAAGATACTTGATATAGTCCTTGGCGAGCCGAGTCATCTCCTCACCTTGGATGATGTAAATGTACTGCAAAACCAAGAATTAAGTTGGTATGCATACACAAGTCATGGGAACAATGCACATCGAAATACATGATGATGGAGAAGCAAAACATTTTGAAAAGGAATGGCTACTGCTCATAGCTTTACCATATATTTATAGAAAACAGATCAACATGGACAATAATAGTAACAAAAGGCACCAGTAATTTCAGCAATCATTTGAAGGACGATAATGTCACTCTCTGTGCCATTCATTTACCCTGATGTGGATTTCTTCAATAACATTTCACCATTAAAAGTAGTAAAAGAATAAAAAGAATATTTTAAAAGCAAATTTTGGCAATTGCATAGAGATACAAATTCATCTGCTAGGTATCAGCAGGAAAGCTATGTGGCTGAATTTGGGAAAACGACAAAAATAGCTTCTTCTTTTCTTTTTCTTTTCTTCTTCTTTTTTTTTTTTTTTTAATCAACAAAGAAAGCTAAAGAAAAGCTCTGCTGAACAGGGAAAGGCAAACAGGGTGAATTACAGGGTCCCAAAAATTCATGAAGTACTTCATATTTATAGTTTGCCAAGGCAAATGATTCCATAAATCTGGGGCCTACAATTTGGCAAGCTAGACCATTGATCTGATGGGCCACATCATGGATGAGGGATACCTAAAGACTTCCCAGGTTGAAAGAGCCTAATACTTAGATCAGTAACCTACAAATAGACAGCTAACGTTAAAGATACAGCAACAGTCCACGATCAATAAAAAACAGGTGAAAGAATGACGGGTTAGATTGGAAGTCTGGGAAATTCTGCATCATCCAAATGGTGGTAACCATTAATTCAATGGTCTGGATCATCGATGAAGAAAACCAGAATGGAGGCAACCGGCCCTGGCCTATTCACAACCCTAGATGAGATGCAGTTCCATCACTGCAGAACAAAATGGAATATTTGTGAGTCGGCACTCAACTGTTGCTGGACTTTTGTAGATTTCTCTTTCATCAACAAATAAACATTAGATCAGTGAATGGAATTATCACACTGCTGATAAATCTAATCACACGCGGAAGTTTATCACTTGGTAATGATATCGTATCGAAGAAAGCTCGAGCAGAAGCCATGTTATTACCATAAAGACAATGCCGAGGGTTGCCAAAACCACTTGCAGTAATTCATCCAATATTCCAGCAAGGCCTTCATCCTCTGAATCGCCAGAACCATCGCCACCGCCACCAGGCCGATTTCCAGCACCTCCGCCATCGTCATCATCATCAAATTCTTGTGCTTGCCTCTTCTCCCTCAGTACATCTTGAGGAGTGAGCTCCTTCTTAAAACCTCCCATGGCCTTCTCTAGAGCTTTCCATGGAGAAGACTGCAAATCAATACAAAGCCCTATCAAATGGAATCCAGATCTGGTTAATTTTCTAGCTAGTGAACATTCCATTTGCTATCATTTTTCTCCAATATATGTACAATTGTATGAGCCCTGCCATGGCTACTTGTGTGACTAGGGAGTTCGAGTATCATTTTCTCCAAGCATGTCAATGTGGAACATGTGTGAGATCCATACCATCAGGCACACCCCACTATGAATGTGTTGTGGTCCAAAAACCAAGCCAATATGATCATTAGGTGGGTCACACATGTTCAACAAGTGTTAAACCATCCATTTTCATATGCGCAGTCCACCTGGTTCGCTGTAGTCACTGAATGGCCAAGTATTTTGGGCCATAGTAGATAAATGGCAGAGCCCCAAAGAAAAATGACCTGCTTTTCACCCCCTACATGACACATTGGCATGTGTGGTAGAGAGGAGTTGGATTCAAAATCAGCCTCCCAAACATCATTGCATTTATCACATTTGTATATTGATTCATGTACTGATGTACAGATATGTTGACCATAGGGAGCTATCCTGCTGCTCTAACGACGCCTAGTTAATAGGTCATCGAGGCAACGAATTATTCAATTAAATCACTAAAATGTTTAAGAAAAAGCCTGAAAAAACTATTCACTTTTAACCCAGCCAACTGCCAATGTGTGTAGTGCTCCCCTATAAACCGTAGTGTAGCGGAGCTACATGCACTCTTAAATCTACGTCCAAGTGTCTTGGATAGAACCTGTGGAAAGCCCACCCTTGATTTTTTTTATGTGCCCACCTTGATGTGTACATGGAACCCACTCCGATCATTACATGTGCAATCCCTTGTTAGGTCTAGGGGCCAAAAATCAGGCCCATCCGTGATTCAGATGCGCCACACCAAGGGAAACAGTTTGAAGGGTCAGTGTCGCCTTGTATGCTATTTCAAATCAAGTGCCCATCTAAATCACCATTTGGGCTGATTTTTTAGCCCTATGTCTAATATTGGGTCACGCACTTGATGGTTGAACTGGAATTCGGAAATACATGATGGTGGGGCCACTCTAGAGAGACGACTCCCTTTATGTAACCCCTAACGTTACGTAAGCCATTTCTGCAAGTCATTTATGTAGCATAGGGGTATGATAGCAGTGGGCCCCAACATGAAGTTTTTCTAAAATCCACTTCAACCATCAGGTACGTGACCCAATTTTTTTTTAAAAGGCAACAAACTGAAATTCATTAAACTAAAAGGAAAAGGGATACAAAGAAAAGGAAAAAAAAGAAAAAAGAAAAAGAAAAAAGGAAGCAGGAGAGAAGAGAGAAGCAAATCTGCTGAGATAGTAGAAAGCCCCTAGCAGCCTAAAAAACTAAGATTAAAATTATACAAATCCTTGACATTTGTAGCCCATTCGATCACCATCTTTTTAGCCCTGGATCCCACTGCCTTAACAGAAGAAGAATTATCATTGAAACATCTTTCATTTCTTTCTTCCCAAACAGCCCACTAGATAGCTAGAATAGCCATGCACCAGATGATAGATTTGTCTTTCCCAAGCTTGAGACCTTCCAAGAAGACAGGAGATTGGCGGCCGAATCTGGAATGCACCAACTGATCGAAATACTCTGACAAAAATCTGTCCAGATTTGAGAAATGAAAGAACAATGGACCAGTAGGTGATTCACGGACTCTGCCTTGCGCATGCAACAGAGACAGATATTAATAATCTGCATGCCTCTGTTAGACAGGTTGTCAATAGTAAGGATTCTATTGTGACCCGCTAGCCAGCCGAAACAAATGAACTTAGGAGGAACTGGGTACTTCCAAATGAACGAGGTAACGTCATGCAAAGGGGACGACACAGGATAGATATAGGAGTAAAGAGATTTGATGGAAAAGGATCCTGATTTCTCTAACTTCCAAACGAGGCTGTCGGGCTAGCTGCTATGAGGCATTGTATTAGATATGCAGTCCCGAAGGGCCGTGAACTCCCTGAATTCGCTGTCGTTGAGATTTCTGGAACATCTGATATCCCAAACAATTTGAGCAGGCGTGAGAGAGAGGCATCTGTTGATGATGATATCTTTATCGGGAGAAAGCCGATAGATTTGAGGAAATTGAAATTTAAGTGGTTCTTCCCCTACCCATAGGCCTTCCCAAAACCGAATAGAAGAGCCGTTGCCCAAAACATAGTTGCTATTCTCGATCACTGGATTCTTAGCTGTAAGAATACCTTTCCAGATATGAGAGGCCTTATAGTACGAAGAATCTTTAGGCCACCATCCACCTTGGGAAGAGCCATACTTGCCTTTGATAATCAAGGCCCAGAGGGCCTCCTTTTCAGAGCCTAGTCTCCAAGACCATTTACCTAGCAGCGCCATATTCATGACTTTCAAATTTTTAACATTGGCACCACCTTCCCTGAACAATTTACATACTTCCTTCCATTCTAGCAGATGAATTTTCCTTTGGTTTTCCTTACCAAACCACAGGAAATCTCCTCTAATTTTGTCGATGGACTTTAGAACCGGGCCTGGGCATCTGAACAGCGACATGAAGTACAGGGGAAGATTGGAAAGGGCTGCTTTAATAAGAGTAAGGCGACCTCCCATAGATAAATATCGGCTTTTCCAAGTGGCCAGATACTTTTGGAACTTGCTGATGACCTTATCCCACAGATTTCGGCAAGGGTCCCACAGAGAGGGGGAGACCGACAAAAGAAGTTGGAAATGTATTTATATGGCATCCAAGCGTGGCTGCAAAAGACTGGAGAGTCTGAGAAGGAACATTAATTCCAAGCATCTTCAATTTACTCATATTAATCCTGAGGCCAGAGACCGCTTCAAAACAGCGCAGGGCAGTGTGGAGATTTTCGATGCATTCTACTGAGGAGTTAGAGAAGATATGGGTGTCGTCAGCGAACTGAATATGAGTTAGGGGATCAAACAACCCAGGCATCGCAATACCACGAAGGGATCCTTGATCCTGCCCATTGATCAGCATTTTAGAAAGCGCCTCGCTGACGATAAGAAAGAGAAGAGGGAACAGGGGATCCCCCTGCCGCAGCCCTCTCGAGCTTTTAAAAAAGCCTCTAGGGGATCCATTTAGAATAATGGAGAAGTGAGCCGAACTGATGCAAGCAGCAATCCACCTTCTCCACTTGGCCCCAAAACCCATACGAGTAAGCATATAGAGAAGAAAATCCCAATCAACGTGATCATATGCCTTGGCTACATCCAACTTGCAAAAAATACCTTTCGACTTTAGACCTGTGGCAGGAATGGAAGACTTCATTTGCGATAAGAGCTCCATCCGTGATCTGTCTTCCTTTGATGAAGGCATTCTGATTAGGCGAGATGAGATTCCCTATAACTTTCGATAGCCAAGAGGATAAAATTTTAGCGAGGATTTTGTAGGGGCTCCCTATCAGGCTTATAGGTCTAAATTCAGAGAAAGAGCTGGCCCTGACCACCTTTGGAATAAGGGAAATGAATGAAGCTCCGAGCCCTTTCGATAATCTACCTCTACTGTGAAATTCTTGGACGAAGAGAATGACGTCTTGACGAGCAAACTCCCAAAAGGTCTGATAAAAGCTGATCAGAAATCCATCTAGCCCTGGGGGCTTGTCCCCTCCCAGAGCGTCAACTACAGCCTTGACCTCATCTTCAGAGAATTGGGAATCTAGAAACTCAGCATCAGCTACCTCCAATTTGCTGAAGGAGATGATGTCGAGGCGCAGTCTGGTCCAGTTTTTAGACGACAGAAGGTCTTTGAAATGGTTAATGGCGAGGTCTTCGATCGCCTTTTTGTCCTCAATTCTGTTTCCGTTATCGAATATGTTGAGAATGGCCTTAGATCGGGCATGCATATTGGCCATATTATGGAAGAATTTAGTATTTTTGTCGCCCTCTGCAATCCATCTGACTCTGGATTTGATCCTCCAAGAGGCTTCTTCTTTAAGAGCTCTGTTCGAAAGGGCCTGGATAATGCTAATGCGCCTGGAATGAGAGTCGGACGATATCGGATTAGCTTCAGACTCCAAATCAATACACTGGAGTTCCGATAGAAGGGCTTCGACTTTGGCCTCTCTCTTTTGAACTTCCTGCTGACGCCATTCCTTTAGTTTGATTTTGAGAAGTCTGAGTTTGCAAAGAAGCTTATGCCCTGCAAAACCCTCCACCTGGAAGCTTGACCACCAGTCGATTATCTTTTGTCGGAGACCATCAGTCTGGAGACAAGAAGAGTTGAACCTGAAAGGTTTCGAGCCCCAGTCGTCTTCCTCCACAAACAGAAAGATCGGGCAATGATCTGAAGTGGTTCTCGGCAAGGCAATTTGGAGAACAGAAGGCAAAGCCTCGATCCAATCAGGAGATACGAGGAATCTATCCAACCTAGATTGAAGAGGAGACCTTCGGCCATTGGTCCAGGTGTACCTAGCTCCTAATAACGGAAGGTCAATAAGCTGTTGATGTTGAATCCACTCTGAGAAATGAAGCATTGCTGAGGAGGACTTCTCCTTTTAGAGTGTTCTTCCGCAAAGCAGATGACGTTGAAGTCGCCAACCACACAGGACGGACCTGAAAAGGATTGTCTAGCCTGGGTTAATTCGTCCCAGAACTCAGACCTGGCGGAATCAATATTAGGCCCATAAACGACAGAGATAAGACATTGGAAATTTGAATACTTATCTTGAAGCTTGACCGACACCGAAAAAGAGCCGCTTGAGGAGGACAGGAGGTCCCACTTGGAAGATTTCCACGTAACAAGAATCCCACCCGAGCTACCAACAACATCCAAGGAGAACCACTTGGCGTCATTCGCCCTCCACAAGGTAGCCAGCAGATTGTCCTTGAAGAGAGAGACCTTGGTCTCCTGGAGACACAACATCTGGATTTTTCCTACTAATTGAGGCTTTAATCGGACTCCTTTTATGTTTGGAGCTCACCCCCCTGACATTCCATGAGATAATCTTCATTGATTAACTACACTTCCTCGATTGGCCTGCCTCCTAGATTTGGCTTTCGAAGCTGAGATAAACCTTGGACTGGCTTCCAGTCGTTGAAGCTCGCGACTACTGGATATCTTGGCTAAATGTTTTAGTGGAGATCTGGACTCTTCAATAGGTCTGCCTCTATTCTCTATGTACTGAAATAATGCTAAGTAATCCTCCACACGATCCCCGAAAGATAAACCGAGAGACCTCCCAACCTTCCCGATGGCTTCTCTAATCCATCGTTTATTCTGAAGCTTGGCAATGAGATCAGACCTATTCCCTTCCGAGGGCGTTGATTCGATCTGAGGATCAACAATCATCTGAAGAGGTTCCGCCACTAGGACGTCACTGGAAAGGTTGTCTTGGAATAACGTGATCGAGCCCAACTCCAAGGGATCAACAGAGGGCTGGAATGAATTAGAAGGGGAAAGGGGGAATGAGGGGCGAGACTAGTAATCTGAAAAGCCGCAATTAGACATATCTCTCCCAGAAGAATCGACGTCAGGGTCGGAGTAGGAACTCGGATTGGAGGTATGCAAGGGAGAAAGAAGAAGGTTGGCGGTTTTCCAGATGACAACAAGAGAGGCGGAGCGATTGGGATATACTGGATGAGGTTCGCTGGGGGGAAGGACGTAGTTGGACAAGGTAATGGCTAACGGATGAGAAGTGGATGAGGAGTGAAAGTATTGTGGAATGGCCGAGAGGCTATCTACAGAAATCGGGTCTAGACCCGAGCAAGTATCTCCACTTGGGTTAAGAGAGGCTTTGGAGGAGATAGACTGGAGTTCGGCCACGTGGCCTGAGGGCTAGGCTCAGATGAGAAGCAATATGCAACACGCGTCTCACGTTGCGTGAAGGAGAGGGAGAGGCAGATGGGCAATTAATTTCCCCTGACGACGAGCGATGACGTGGCCTATGGACGTCGAGCGCATGGAGTTATCTCCCGGGTATTCCATCGCCTGCCTGTCCTTCGCCCCCGAATCTGTTGCCTGGTAGCCAAACGTTAAAGAAGTCATACTGCTCGTCAGAGAGCACAATGCTCGAGGACCTACGGCTGCTAGAGAAGACGGCCGGACTGGCTCGATCACTCCACATGTCTCCCGGGTAGCTAAGGCGCGATCATCGCATCCGATGGCAACTGTAGCAATGTCAGAGTTCCGTGGAGGTACTCCGCTGGAGCATGGGGATGGCACACGTGCCTCTGAGGACGACGAAGGAATCTCCATCGGCGCCGAAGGGGGATCTTCTCTGATTCGCCACAGATCACCCCATCAAGGGACCGGTTCATCCTGGACTTCTCTGATGACCGGGACTTCTCTGATGACCGCGAACTCAAGGGAACGATCCTCGACGGGACCTTAATAGACGAAGGCGGCGGAGAGCCCTTCTTCCTTCTAACCCCGACTCTGATAACACCAATCTCCTCCCCGAGCTTCGTCTAGGAATCTAATTCAAGATATGACCCAAGATAGGCGGCCATCGAGATGAAGAACTCATCATACCAAAGTTCCAACGAAATTCCCCAAATTTGAAACCAAACATTCTCCATACCAAAAATGGAGAAGTCGTCCCACTTCATTACTTTGGCCACCGGCCCTCCAGAATGTAGGTGACCCACCATGAGAAGCATTTCCGGATTGATACCAGGGCATACCTTAACCCAAAGTTCGTTGTAGCCCAACGGTTTGATGTTGTAGTTGCCCGGACGAAAGCTCGTTGTTTCTACTATCCAGTCTCTTACCTGAGAAATAGAAGCGCCTTATTTGCACATAATAACGATCGTATCCTTGAGATTGTCTCTGGCACGGTAGAAGTTATCGAGACTAACACAAATGGGAACATCTGACTTTGTAGAAATGGGTTCGGAGCTAGTGAGTTGATGGTTAGGAATGGGAGAGAGGTCGGATGATTGGGAATGACTGGGTTGTCTAGGCCGAGAAGGATTCTGATGAAGGAGGGCCTCCTTGAAGGATGGAGCCTCCGCGATGACTGGAGGGAGAGGAATGGGTTTATGTCGATATACCTTGGGGGCGACGGGTTGAGGCTTCTGGGGAAGACTGTGATTCGGGCCAAATCTCGCCCTTTGAACAAGCACAAGACAACCCGCGAATTTAACTCCATGCAACATTTCTACTGCTCTAGCTAACTCCACCTCGGATGACATACGGACTAAAGCGAAGCCTCTGTAAGCTCCGCTATTGCGATCTCTGGGCATTACCACATCCATGACCGCTCCAGCATAGCCAAAAACCCTTGAAATATTGATCGGAAACCATCCTTCAGGAAACCCCTCACATACAGAGTGGGGTAAGAGACTCGTTTCCTGTAAGAGGTGGACGGGATAGGATGGTTCCGTCGAGAGACTAACTGCCATTCCTTGTCTCTCTGACCTACTACTTCTTCGTCTTCTGCCTAAGGTTCTGCATTGGTTGCTCCCTTCAAAGCTCTACTGTCCGATGATAACCCTGAGCCAGTTGTCTTCCTTGAAGCGACCCAATATTAGACATAAGGCACGTGGACCATACGATTGAAAATAGTGTACAAGGCAACACCCACCCTCCAGACTGTTTCCCTTGGTGTGACCCACCTGAATCACGAATGGGCCTTTTTTTAGG
>JAJHSJ010000003.1:68394321-68460724 GCA_021015155.1 Magnolia officinalis
CATCAGAAATTCCTAGTGATCTAGTCCACTTTTCTTATCTTTTTGCATAAGCATCATCACATCCGCCCTCTAGACATATTGTCGGACGTATGCTCTGTAGCCTGCCGAAATATTCGGATCCTGCTACATCAGAAATCCACGTGTGACTAGTCCCCTCATATCATAACATCATCATCATCCTTTGAGACTATTTTACCACACTAAGTCGAGACCGTACACTTGTACGGGCAGAGAGGGTGCCTAACACCTTCCCCTTTGTAACCGAGGTCCCTTACCCAGAATCCCGATCGTAGACCAGGAGTCAATCTAAGGTCGGAGAGTCTTCGGATTTCTCCACCCTTACGTATTCCGTGGTTCTAGCCGACCGCGGGATTTTGAGATCATTCGGCTTGGCGACTCCAACAATCATCAAATCAGCTTAATCCCCCCAACATCCCAATTACAAACGTTTTTTACCGGACAACGTGGACGCCGATTTTTTCAGTGTCTACAGGGGTCATGCCCTAAATTCAGTTGGCATAATGAATGGGCGGTGTGGATAAGACACACACATTACGGTGGGCCCCACATTTATTTTACAAATTTCTAGTCAGCATTTCAAAAGATGTAGTAATACTTGGTAAATAATGATTACTCATTTACAAGGTAATTACAGTTGAACCAGAAAATCAAACAGGCGCTTTAGTTCTTGTGTCATGGTGGAAATTGTAGCATGCCTATCCATAAAGATTGCATGCGTTGGACATCAATGCGCAGTGAACAGCTACTGGCCGGCAAAGCTTGGAGCTAGTTCTCAATCCATATTTGGCTCCATCACGCTGGATCTTGATCCAAATCGCATGCTCTAATTTAATAATTAGGTTGGATCCCGTTAATTAACCTGGATCCTCCACCCCTATAACTTGGCATTCCAGTTTAATACCCAAATTAAGGCTTATGAAAATGTGACAGGGTCTCATTAGAATATAGGTTGAGGTTGCTGGGCAGTGTTGTTGGGTTACAATAAAAAATGTTATGCCTTGTAGGCAATTAAGTGACAGGATTGCACTAGAAAATGTGCATGATAGGGTTGCACTAGAAAATGTGATCAGGTTGTTAGATGGAGTTTTGCTAGAAAATGTTATAAGAGTTGTAAGACAGTATGATGGGGTTGCCCTAGAAAATGTTATGGAGTTGTTTAACAGTGTGATGTGATTGTACTCGAAAATGCCATGGAGTTGCCCTAGAAAATACAATGGCTGTTTTTTTTTTATTAGAAGATGTGATGGGGTTGTAGGCAGTGTAATGGGGTTTCACTTGAAAATGTGATGGTGTTGCTAGGTAGTGTAGTGTGGTGTCACTAGAATATGGATGGGGCTGCAGGCAATGTTATAGGGTTACAAAATTAGAAAATCTAATGAGGTTGCCAGGCAAAGTGATGGGTTGCACTAGAAAATGTGATGAAGTTCTTCAACAGTGTGATGGGGCTATGAAAAGTGTGATGGAGATTCACTAGAAATATAATGAGATTTCGCTTGAAAATGTAATGGGGTGTTCGACGCTGTGTTGTAATTGCACTAGAAAATGTGATGGGAGTTGCCAGGCAGAGTGATAATGTTGCATTAGAAAATGTGATAGGGTTGCTCTAGCAAATGCAATGGGATTACTGAGCAATCGGATAGTTTTTTCACTTAAAAATGTGATGGGATTGTCAAAAAGTATAGTGGGGTTTTACTAAAAACTATGACGAGATTGCTTCACAGTATGATTAGGTTATAATAGAAAATATGATGGGGTTTCTGGATAAAATAATAGGGTTATACTAAAAAATCTGATAGGTTTTCAATAGTGTTGGGATTGCACCAAAAAATGTGATATGGTTGTTGGATGGTGTGATAATGTTACGCTATAAAATGTAAAGGCATTGTTTGACCGTGTGATGGGGTTGCACTAGAAAATGTGATGGGGTTGTTAGTCAATGTGATGGGATTGCTCTAAAACATGTGATGAGCATGTTAGTCAATGTGATGGGGTTCTCTGACAGTGTGATCAGGGTTTCACTAGAAAACATGAAGGGGTTATCAGGCAATGTGGTATGGTTTTATTAAAAAATGTGAGGAACTAGAAAATATGATGGGAATACCACGTAATGTGGTGAGATTTTACGAGAAAATGTGATGAGGTAGTGAGGCAATGTGATGGGATTTCACTAGAATATGTGTTGGGGTTGCCAGGCAATATGGTAGAGTTTTGCTAGAAGATCTAATAGGTTACTTGGCAGTGTGATGGGTTTCACTAAAAAATGCAATGGGATCCATAACCAATCTTGTGGGGATTTTGTAAGAAAATGGGATGGTGTAGCAAAGCAATGTAATGAGGTTGGCAGAGTCATGGGGCTGCATTAGAAATTGGGATGAGTTGGTAAGTAGTGTGATGAGGTTTTGTTAGATATTGTGGTGGGATTTTACTAGAAAATGTAATGGGTTTGCCAAGCAAAGTGATGGGATTTCACTAGAAAATATGATAAGGTTTCCAAGCATAATAATGGAGTAATATTAGAAAATGTTATGGGGTTGCCAGCCAAGATGATGGAGTTACATTAGAAAATGTAATGGAGTCGTGAGGCAAAATGATGGGGTTGTTAAATAGTGTGATGGGATTTTTCTGGATAATGAGATAAGGTTGCTAGGTAGTGTAATAAGGTTTTCACTAAAAAAAAAAGTGATGGGATTACTAGGCATTGTGACGAGATTTCACTAAAAAAAGATGGAATTATTGGAATCTGATGAGTTTGCACTAAAAAAATGTGCCAGGATTACCGATCAATGTGATGAGGCTGCACTAGAAAATGTGATAGGCTTATTAGATAATGTAACGTTGTTATAATAGAAAATGTGAGAGTGCGTCTAAACAAGCCCTTAGCAGATGAGTGTTTATTTTTTGCATAAAATGGTGGTCCTTCATTATTTTGAAGAGGCCATACAAGGCACAGTAATCTATAATAAACAAGGCCTAGACCCAAGTGCTGAATAAGAAGCGATTGTAAACCTAGATACTATCTTGATTAAACTATCTACTACTATTAATCCATGTTCCTTATTAATTATGCATTGATTCATTGCATCATGGTCTAAAATAATTTGGCTCTAATTGTCATCTATGGTCAATTTACAAATTTACACCTTTGCTTGCACCAATAGGTATCTCCCATCCATAAGGTGCACCCTAGCAAGTTGAAGATACAATCAAAACTCCAAGAATTAGGTGGGCCACATGACTTGAATTTAGTGTGCAAGGAATATTTATGCTGTTTTCTTTGGTGGTGGCCCACCTAAGTTTTGGATCAGCCTATTATTGGGGCCCACTCAAGGTTTAAAGTATCATCATAAACTGGCATGTATTCCATTGTACAGGGTGACAGTGGTTTATATATATGGTCCACGAAGGTTACGGCTGTACCAGGGCTGCATCAGTAGTACCTGATACACCGGTTTCAAACCTTGTGCTGGACGCATGGGTTCTCAAGATTGTTCAGATGGTCCACGTTAATTCAAATTAAACTGACTAAACTAACCAACCTCTGGAATTAAAATCAAATATCAAATTACCACCCATCAAATGTCCATACATATGCCATGTAAAATATAATTTCACTTCATAATTTTTTAATTTTATATAGTGGTTTACCATTCATCTACAGAGGGATCCACTCTTAATTGCCCTTTTGTCAAAAACTTCACCTTTATTTGATCCTAACAATTGGGCCAATGTTGGGAAAACAGATAGCCTGTGATCAATGACATGCACCATCCATCATGTGGGCCCCACCATTGGTTGCTAATTCATCCTAAAAAATTACTTTGATTGGATGATTTTAACATGCTTCAGTGACTATAAAAATGTAAAAGCTACATTGATTACAATAAATAAGGTTAATTTGGCACTGACATAGACTGTCCATCGTGTGAGGTCACCTTTGATCGTCCCTTCCTCTTGAATGACACGTCGACCTGAGAATCCTATCCATCTAATTAGACGATGGGAAATTGGACAATCCATTTTGATTATAATAGTTGTCCAACCACTAATCAAGATCGTCCATCATGTGCCTTATCCACTGACGCAGGGAAGAGCATCTAATGAAGAAGAAGAAGAAGATTATTGTCTTCAAAGTTATTAGAACCTTAAATCCACAAGAAGAGTTCTTGATTTCACAAAAAAAATGAGAGTGGGAATTTGATTATTTTATTGAATAATTAATTTGAAATGCTCCGTTACATAACTTATATGAAAGACCCAAAATCTTATTAGAAGTCCCAATTTGAATAGAATAGAAATTATTTGAAATAACAAAATCTCTCTAAAATAGAAATCCTAATTTGAATGGAATAGAAAATACCCAAATATTTTTAGCTTAATTACGAGCAACTTCCAAAAAAAAAAGCATAAATTCTAAAACTACAAGAATAAATGATTTTTTTTTTTCCTTCTAAAATCACAATATTGAACCAGAGGGGTGTGTTTTCTAGTGAAACAGATGAATTTGGCTTACATAGCTGGCTAGTTGATATAGAACGGGTCACGGACACTTTCATGGCCAAGATGGACTAGAGAAGGCCTGATCGGAGACGAAAGTGATTAGGACTATCGTAACCTTAAAACAATCGTATCTCGCAAATTGGAATGAGTTTTTCAATGTATCCGATATGATTTTGTGGTAGGAGAAGCTACTTTAATCAATCAACCCTACTATGCTGAGTTGCTGATGTAGAGCGGGTCGCGGACAATTACATGGCAAAGATGGATCAGAAAAGGCCCGGTCGGCGACAGAAGTGATCTGGACCATCAGACCTTAAATCAGGCGTATCTCGCAATTCGGGATGAGTTAGCCGACGAAAAATATATGATTTTGGGGTAGAACGAGTTACTTTAGCCAACCAACCCAGCTATGCTGGGTTGCGATGCTCGGAATTGCTAGAAACCCCTGATTTGACGGTTGTTTCCCTGTTTCAATTTCGTTTTTACTATAAATAGTAAGTTTTAGTTTGCTTATAACTCTTCATCCGTCGGGCTTTAGGAGTTGCGCCCAACGTGAAAAGAGCTTAGAATAATTAGGAGAACGGGTTGGTGAAGCCAAATAGGACACTTACTATTTTTGGCCAAAAACCTTGCGCACTAGTAGACATCACGACCGTCTATAAATAGTAAGTTTACTATTTATAGTAAGTCGCGAATTCTAGGAGTCCTAGTTGTAGTTTGATTCGAATTTCTTTTCCATTGCTTAGTACCCTTATTTAAAGGGTTGTGAACTCATTTTTATGCATTCATTAATCTATTTCGAATTTATTTAGAATTTATTTATATTTTCTGCTCTCTTTTCTCGTGGATTTAAGAAAGTCTCTGTGAGGAGTCCAGAGAAGTTCCGTGGATTCGGAATAGTTATCCTCTTGAGGAAGATGGTGCTTGACCTCACGTCCTCTTCTACGTTAGTTGCCCATGCCAGATTTGCGAGATTCCATCAGATTGACAGTCAAAAGTCCACTTTATTTTCATTTTTTACTAGTAAGTTTTAGTTTGATCATAACTTTTGATCCTTTGAGTTTTAGGAATAGTGCCCAACATGAAAATGTCTTAGAAAAATTAGGAGAATAACGAGGTTAGGCCAAATTGGACACATACTATTTTTTTACTATTTATATTAAGTCACATTTTCAAGAGTTTGAGTCTAAAACTCCATCCTAGGTTTGAGTTCACTATTTAAAGGATTGTAATTTCAATTTTAAAAAAAACTATCATTAGTTAATTTATTTTTTAATTTATTAGAATTTATTCTATTTTATCCCTCGTGGATTCGAGGAAACTCTATGAGGAATCTAGAGAACTCTGTGGATTCGGAGTAGTTATCCTCGAGGAAGATGGTGATCAACCTCATCACGTCTTTCCTTGCGTCAATTGGTATCAAAGCGAGGACTCCCCTCGCGTTGATGACAACTAATGATGGATTGGACCAAAATCCTATGGATGGTGATTTAGGGATTCATTATCTATGGGGAAGAATGTAAGATTTCCACTGGGAGAGTCAGTTGACCATGCAAAGGTTGCAGGTAACCTTCAACCGTATTGTGGATGTGCCAATTTTGCCCCGAGCCCAAGGCGATACTCAACCGCCTATGATCGTTGTATGACATAACCCCAATTTTCGTAGAGCACTTTTGGAGGTGAATCGTAGGGCTACCCCATATGAGTCGAGCTCTAGCGACAAGGACATTAGTGGTGTTGTTGCCCGACGACCGGTCTATGGAAACGATTGATTAGATCGTGTTGAAAGAGACTATCAAGGTAAGGCAGAACTCCCCAGTTTTAATGGCTTATTAGGCATATAGGACTTGCTCGATTGATTAGTTGAAATAGAATGATATTTTAATTACATGGACATACTAGAACATAAGAAAGTGAATTTGGTAGCGTTAAAATTAAAATATAGTGATTCTGCATGGTGGGAGCAATCACAACTCTCACATGCCCGACAGAACAAGGCGCTCATTTGATCTTGGTCGCCGATGAAACACCTTCTTCGGTCATGATTCCTCTCAAGTGATTACGAGCATGTATTGTTCCAATAATACCAAAATTATCGCCAGGGGAATCGACCCGTCATAGATTACATCAAAGAATTCCAGCAGTTGGCAACGCAGAATGACTTGTTGGAGACTGAATCACAGAAAGTAGCAAAGTTCATACACGGTTTATAACAGACAATTCAGGATCGAGTTTAGATGCACCTGGTTGGGATCATGGATGAAGCGGTTTAGTTGGCAGGTAGGGCAAAAATGCAGCTTGTAAGAGTCCCTACTCGGCCTTATCCTTCGACTCGGCCCCCTATGACGGGTCCCACATAGGATTCAATGTCGGCCAAAGGAAAGGAACCAGTAGGAAGGCGTCCTCAACCTCCTATAACAGTAAACTGTGATATGGGGAGTGGTCCATCTAAGCCTCAGTGTGCGGCACCCACAACAATAGGTCTGAGTAATTCCAAATTCTTATGGTCGGCCAAGGTCGAACAATTATTACTGCTGTGGCCAACCAGACTACTCATCAAAAACCTGCCCTCAATGTCCCGCAACCCACTTGGCCATTAATGAAGGGGGCATTAAAGGTAAGGTAGCGGAAGAAGGCCTTATATTTGATGAATATGAACAAGCTGCTGAGGAAGGAGTAGGTGGTGAAGAATGGTTGGTTGAGGATCATGGCGAATCCTTGATTGTGAGACAATTATTGTACACTCCAAGGAAGGAGGTGCACCGTGCAGCTGCACAATATATTCCGTATGCAGTGTACCGTTAACGGAAAGGTCTGTAATATAATCATAGACAGTGGAAGTAGTGAGAACATCATCTCGAAGGTGATGGTGCACAAGTTGCGGCTACCTATGACAATGCATCTTATCCCTTTACTTGATTGGCTAGATAAAAAGGTGAACGAGGCCAATGTAATTAACAATGCACCGTCTCATTTTCAATTAGTAAAAATTATAAAGATCAAATACTTTATGATATGGCTGACATTGAAGTATGTCATATGTTACTCAGTCGACCATAACAATTAGACCGTGATTCGACCCACCGAGGATGAGACAATATTTACGACTTCGTCATGGACGGTCGAAAGACGATCCTTGTCCCTATGACATTAGAGAACCACCCTGAAGCTTCTAAAGTGGATGAGAGCTCCCTCCTGACCATTCAGGATTTCATGGAGGATCCAAGAAAGTCGGTGATGTTACACCATGGTGGTAAAGGGCAAGGAATCAGAGTCCTTAAAGATCCCTCCAAGTTTAAGGCTGTTGCTGAATGAATTCAAAGAAATCTGGCTCTAAGAATTACTTGATGGATTGCCTCCCTGCAGGACATTCAACATTACATAAAACTCGTCCTTGGGGCTAGCTTGCCTAATCGCCCTCATTATCGGATGAGTCCGAAAGAGTGTGAGATACTGAAGGGGCGGGTGGAGGAATTGATCCATAAGGGTCTTATGAGAGAGAGCATGGGCCCATGTGCCATGCCAGTGTTGTTAATGCCTAAAAAAAGATGGAGCTAGCGCATGTGTGTTGACAGTTGGGCGATTATAAGATTACCATTAAATATCAGTTTCCGATACCAAGGTTGGATGATATGCTCGATATGCTAGAAGGCGTGTCAATGTGTTCTTTAAACTCAATCTGAGGAGCGGATACCATCATATTCATATCTGGCCCGGTGATGAGTGAAAAATGACATTCAAGACCAAGGAAGGGTTTTATGAGTGGCTAGTCATGCCCTTCAGTCTATTGAATGCACCAAGCACTTTTATGCATATGATGAATCAAGTGCTGAAGCCGTTCATTGGCCGATTTGTGGTAGTATATTTTGATGACATCCTAATATATAGCCAAGGTGAGACGTAGCATATGAAACATCTCAGGTATGTGTTACAGGTCCTGACGGTTAATAAGTTATACCTCAACTTGAAGAAGTGCAATTTTTTAATAGACAACCTGTTATTCTTATGATTCATTGTGATGTTCACGGGCATCTGTGTGGACGATAAAAATGTGCAAGCCATCAGGGAATGACCGATCCCGACGAACATTCATGAAGTGAGGAGTTTCTACGGGTTGACGACCTTCTATCATTGATTTGTGTGAAATTTCATTAATATAGTTGCACCCATTACAGATTCCATGAGAAAAGACCCGTTTCATTGGACCGATGACCTGACAAGAGCTTTACTAAAATCAAGCTTCGATTGTCCACAACAGCAGTGTTGGTTCTTCCCAGTTTCAACAAGGTGTTTAAGGTTTAGTACGACGCCTCATATGTCGAAATTGGAGGAGTCTTATCACAGGAAGGCAGGCCGGTAGCCTTCTACAGTGAGAAGCTCATCGAAGCCCAAAAGAAGTGGTCGACTGTAACACCCCGTACCTCTGGTACACGTGTGTTACCTCTTAAAATGGCATTAGTGAAGCCGGGATCGACCAACTAAGTAACTTAATAAGTAAATCATGTGCAGGATAGAACCCTCCATCAGCATTGATACCACCCACCTTGACCCCTGGAAGCACGGGCTGCACTTCACACCAGCCAAGGAGGTAATCATGATCGAATGACTTAAGTCCAATCAATTTCTAAATCAACTAGTGATAGCAATATTCTAAAAACTTAATCCATGAAAGTTAGTGGGTAGCCAACGAAGTACCACCGTGCTACAAAAACATATTTGACTGTTGAAAATGAGTATCGAGCCCATCTGACCATTAGCTCGCGTCATATGGGTCAAATACAGCCCAAAAAAGTGTGTGACGGCCCACCTGGGCCTCACCATCAGTCCAAAGTAGGTCGGGACCTCCAAATGGGCCCCCCAAAGTGTGTGGACTGGATGGATCTAAGGTGACCATCGCAACGGACCCCATACACAGTGCATGTGCACCACTAAATTACCTTGTGCGAGGTGCACCGGACTACAACTACTGGTAAAATGGCCTTTGACCGATCCATTTGGGAAAAAGAGAGGAAATTCCTCCCGCCAAATTACAAATTTAAACTGATAGACTTCGGAGTCCAAAGTGGACCACCCTGGCCACTTTTCGGACGATCCAAACCGTCCATTACGCTCGTAGTGGCCCACTGGAAAAAATGGTATTGGGACTTTGACCCATGCATTGAAACAACGAAGATCAGCCCCAACCATCCATTTCCTTCATATGGGGCTGATATTCAATGAGAGGGACCATCAAGAGGCTTGTTGGGCAAGGTAACATCCTATGAACCAAACGGTTACAACCTCCCCTTTGCCAGCTGAGAGGAGTCCACTCACAGCCCCAAAAATGGCTAGACAACTAAGAAGGAAGAAAAAGAAGATTTCCTTCTTTTGGATAGTGGAGGCTGTCACACTTGTGACCATCTAATGGGCCACGTGGCCTCATCACAGCCCTCCTACATGAAAGTTACGAGATGAGATGAAAGGTTTTCTCATCTCATGAGAATGAGGAGTGAAATGGAGAAAATCTCGTGAGATAGCAAGATCTCATCTGGGATCCAAAAAGTGGGCCCCACATCGTTTATGGGACCCATCCAGACCAATCAAACGGTCTGGATTGCCCTGAGAACCCACCATTGTTAGGTGGGTCATCTTCCTCAAAAACCCACCCAACCACAAACTTGAGATGGGCCCCACCAGGCCTAGAGATTGTACTTCTAGGTAGCCCTGGATGCCACCAATGCATCCCCAAACGTGGATGGGCCCCATGCGCGGCTAGCATCCGATCCCAACCATGTGTATGGAGAGCTTCTCTCAACCGTTGGATACACCTCTCCTAGCCTATAAAAGGGAGGCTCGACTCTCCCAGATTTGCACAGAAAGAAAGGAAAAGGAGGGAGAGAAAGAAAGGAAAGGAAGAGAGAAGAGAGAAAGAAAAGAGAGTGAGAGAGAGTGGAGGGGTGAGCACATCCATCCGGCCAGGTAAACAGCCCAGCCTCTGCCCTTTCTTCTTCCATTTTCTTCTTTGTATAAATATAATTCATGTTGGTGGCCACGTTTTGGGCCAGAAAGCTGGCCATAGGGGCGCTTTGACAGGACAAAAAACAAGCTCTATTTGAGACTCTGTCATGAGCTAGGAACCGGTCTTCATCAGGCCTAGATTTGGGCTACTAGTAGTCCCTTATTTAGGTCTTGCAACAGACTAATAATGGGCCATTTTTGGACTGAAAACATGGCAGAAAAAGGGCCTCTGCCTGGGCTCTAAATCAGGCTGAAAACGGCCTAAAAATGGGCCCTGATTTGGGTCAGATTTCAAGGCTCAAATGGACCGTCCAAGAAGCTAGAACTAAGTCCCAACTAGACCAAGAAAACAACATCCAGCTGTTGCATACAAGCAGCCGAAAGATTTCCTGAAAAACAACCTGTTAAGTGGCTGGTTTTCAGCTTGAAAATAACTGAAAATACAACCCGACGTTAGCTGATTTAGCAACCTGATAACAACTGACTACTCTGCTTGTAAATGGCTGAGATTTTCAGCTTGAATACAGGGGAAAATCAGCTTGAAAAATAGCTGAAAATCGGCCCGAAAGTGGCCTCTAAACAGCCCTCATTTCAAGCTGCAAAAACGCCCTTGGTAGGACGTGTCGCCAGCCTGCAAAAACTTTTGGTGGGACGTTTGTGTAAAACTCCAGGGTTAGAGGTGAACCGAGTAGAAACCTTTGTGTAAAGGTTGAAGGTGAACCCGATTTAAAACCTTAGGTTTGAGGTGAACCCTGGAAAACCTCCTTAGTGAAATCTGGTACACTCAAGGGTTGAGTGCTGCAGCCGGGAGTGGAGTAGACAAGTAGTCGAACCACTATAAAAATGACTGTGTTTGAGATTGTTATTGTCTTTCAATTATGTGATTTCCTTATATGTTTTTATATTTGATTGCCTGAGATCACACCTCATACACACACACACAGTCATATCCATCACAATCTTGTTTGCAATTTGTTTATCTTTTAAGAAGTTTGTGATTGGATCCTCTACAAGGCTTGGAAGCCAGTAGAGTTAATTTTGAGTAATCCTAATTTGTACATGTTATTAGGATTAGTGTAATAGGAATTTTTAATAAATCTTAAATATTTGAAAAGGTCCTATTCACCCCCCTCTAGGAGATATTGGCATATTCTGACTTCAACTCAAGCGGTCTTCACCGCTATTTCATAACGCTCTAGATTTTTGCCAACCTGGAGTTAGACATCCTTAGGCAATGAGTCGATCATAACACCTTATTAACTTTTCAGAAGTCAATCCCAAAGTCTCAAATCCCCTTTTCGACCCATTTCCTTAAGAATCTCACCTTTCACCACCTTGTCCTTCAAAATTTTCTAAGTACTTTCACATTAGATACTAATCCTAAAGTTTAAATGATGAAGAACAAGACTTAAACTAAAACTTACTGTAAATGATAAATACATAAATAAAATAGGCTTTTTACCATTAACCTTTTGGAATCTCACGAAATAAATAGGTCATTTGGATAGATCAGCTTCTCTTACCTCAAAATCATATATTGCACGTTGCATAACTCATTCTAGATTAAAAAATACACCCGTTTCAAATATCAGGTGGCGAAACCACATCAAACGGACTCAGGGGGCCAAACAACACAAATCGGGCGGACCCCAGGTGGGTCCCACACTTTTCGGCACCCCCCAGGAGAGGGGGGGGGATGCCATCGCTCCTAGGGCGAGCCATCACCCCAGGGTCCAGCGAGTGGCGATGGCATTGCTGGATTGGTGAGGCCTCGCCGGCCAGCGGGCCACAGCGGGCCGGGCGGCCCGTTTTCTACCCCATTTTCTGCAATATTTGTCCGACTTCGAAAAGTCATATCTCCCTCGTTATAACTCTGATTTAGGTGATTCAAAAATTGAAGCTTGATAAGTTTAGTTTAATATAAAATTAAGTGAAAATATAATAAAAATTTTAATATAGTTAAATATAGGTCGTTGTGACAACTATCTGAGAATCATAAGTTTGGACAGCTGCTGCTTCTAGAATTTTTATAATTTTTCTACAACACGAAATATAATAAAATTTGGTAGAGGTAAAGTAGAATTGATGATGAACTACTAAAAAAATAATTAAAATAATATACAAATTAAAAGTTCCAGAAAGGGACGTAAAACTGCCCTAGGACCTCATTCTGTCATAATTAGGGCATAATTTAGTTAAGTAATAAACTAAATAATCTATAAAATTACCTTGAATCACTTTCAATATGAACTGCAAGACCCAAAACTTGTAGAATTATTAACGCTACATTACCCTGAAACCTAGGATCAATCTCTAAACCCAGTTGCTCTCTGGAGCGCATTGAAACTCCGTATCAGACCTGGACCGCGCGTCGAAAGTCCGATGACCGCGAAACTATACGCTTATGACCGCCTTACTGTGCTTGACAACCATCTAGGGAGTCAAATCCAGATAGTATCAAGAAACGCACAACTTTAGCCTAGAGCAAAGTGTGTGAGAAACGCGAATACCTTTAGAAATTAAACTCAGATTTAAGTAAACTGGGTCGTTCGCTTGCGGGCCAATTTTAAGGTTCCAGACCGTCAGAATCTGACCCAAATACACCCTCGGATCAATAAAAAATTCATACACATGTCAGTGTACTTGTGGCCCTGATCGAGTGGCGATGAACGTTGAACTGAAACTGGTCCGCCGCGGTCGATATACAAAAATCCGATCGGACCGAAACTTTAACTTGACTTAGATCCAATGTTAGGGAGCTTAATTCTATTCTGACCGCACGCAGAAAAGGGGCCACCAGAAGTACACTCCGTTGGACCGAAACTGTCGCCCTTTGGCTATAACCTAAGTATACCTTGGCCATGGGACCATTCCTGTCAGTTCTGGACCTATATAAGGACCTTAAACCCTCTCTCTCCCTTCACATACAATTTTGCAACCCTAGGAGAGAGAAGAGAGCAAAGAGAGAAGGAAAGAGATCAGAGAAAGTGTGAGAGGAAGTGGGAGATTGTTCTTGGGATCTTTCCCTGCCGCTCCACGTGCTTTACCACCTCGTTTATATCACTATTCCGGTGATTTCGACTCCGTTAGTTGGTAAGAAATCCCAACCCAAATCTATTTTGGGGATACAAGAAGAGTAAATGCTGAAGTAGCTAACCTATTTCATGCTAGAGGTTGTCGTTGTGCCGTAGGCGATGACTTAGTGTTTAAACTGAGTACGTTACGAGTCTACCGGCGAAAGGTGCGGACTATAAACATTTAAGTTATGGTTTTCAAGGCCGTCAATGTCGGTTAATGATTTATAACTGACTTGGTTTCCGTTTCACATGCTAGATACGTTGTTTCCTTCGCTTTACAGATATATATGAACTATGTTGAATATATTGTATTTAATGCGTTTGTTGAAATGTTTGAATGAGTATGAAATTTGGATTCGTGCTTGTCATGATTATCCGTTGTGGATATATGATTGTTGTATATGTGACAACTCCTTGGTGAAAGGATTTTCCCTAATACATGTTAGGACCAACATGCGTCATGTATGTTGAAGTGTGTAGTCTAAGTGTTTGTAAAAATGTTTGAATGAATATGGAACTATGATTTATGCTTGCCATGATTGTTGGTTGCTAATGCATGATCGTTGTATGCGTGGCAACTCCTTCGTGATAGGATTCGCTACTATATGTGTTTTTCACTAACTTATTCCATGTACGTAATATGTGTAGCCTAAGTGTTTGATAAAATGTCTGAGTGAGAAAAAGCTTAATGTAATGTACTTAATGAGGCTGTTGAGATAGGATTCTCAATCCCCTTATCTAGGGTTACAGTTTCCTTCATATATCTACTTTATTACTATGTGATTTGTGAATGCTCATGTTGTTAACATGTATTCTATGTGTTCGTTGAAATGCTAATATGGGATCAATATTTAATTGTGTTGTTACATGCTGTCTTGGCTATTACATTTGAATGCCATTGATCTGGAGTGTGTTCGGGACTATGGTATAGTCTAGGCAATCGGTAATAAATCCTGATTTGATGGCTGAAGTTGTTTCGCCACACAGGACGTGCTCGATGAATCCGAGCCGTGCTTTGATTGTCGACAGTGGTTAGGCCACACGGAGTGCTTAAGCACTTCATGTCGATCAACTCAATGTACGCTCGTACCAGTCGAGCTAGTCAACTAACCCGATTGGCCTAATGTATGTTCACCATGTATGGACGCTACTGCTTGAACCTAAGGTACCAAACTTACCAGTGAAAAACCCGTTTAACCTTGGTACCTCGATCCGCTAAAACTCATGAGCCGGGCATGGTGGTATGGGACACCGTGGTCGAGCTGTCGGCCTACGCTAGGGCGACGAGCTTCCCCGTAGTGACCAGTGAGCAACTCAAACTTGTGAGCCAAATACGGTGGTATGAGACACTGTATTCGGGCTGTCAGCCTACACTGGCGCAGCCTGGCTGTGGTCCCCAGTCGGGTGGTGACGAGCCTTCGAAAATAGACTGCCAGTTGGTAGGGCGTTGGTGGTAGTGACCTCGAGCATACTCTGAGACTACGTTGAGGCGACGAGCCTTTCCATAGCAATTAGAGTATAAATTAGGCCTACACTGATCAGGTGATGAGTCCTTTGTAGTGACCTAGAACCGCAACATCGTATGATATTTACTAGGACTAACGACCCTAGAATGGATTATTGTTTGAGAAATGATATAAGGGAGGTACCTTAGCTTCCAAATCCTACTGTATGAAAAGGTCTAATAAGAACTCGGTAATCACGTTCATACATCACATTGCATGTGCCTTTGGCGTTGGAGTTGAGCACTGTGGAAGGGGTGCATGCCGCGACCGTGAGATGGAGTTCGCAGAGGGAGTGCAGGCGAGGGCATACATCATTAATATATATAATCCTTGCATTAATCAGAGTACTTAGGAATGCTTGATTGTATTGCTTTATCATTACTGCGTGACTGAATTGATAACATGTTAACCTTTGCTTTATAGTTCCACTGAGTTGATCACTCAGTCCCATGTTCTGGGACGGTGTTTTAAAACACCAACCAGACCCTGTTGTAGTTACAGATGATGGTGATGCTTACGTAGCGGAGCTGGACTTTTATGATGATGAGGAGTTCTCCTATACAGCTATCAGGCGGGTCTATGTAAGACATGTTTTGATCGGCGGAGATTACTGGGATACTGACTAGACGATATCACACATTTTGTATATTTTAGAATTTTACATGTAATTAATTGACCTGGTAACATGATCATACTCAGGAGACTTACAATCACTTATATGCTTTATATACTTATCACAGTCTTCCGCTTGCGTAATTCAATTGTCTCTACAGTATGATATGCTGCTTTGGTATAATCCCACTCATGTTTACTGCACTAATACGGACAACATTTAATCATCATTATCTATGTTGCATAAGTGATGCGTTGGAACTCGGGAGCTGAGCTTCTGCTCGACCCCCGATTTTCAGGGCCTTACATTAAGTTAGCCATTGCTACTCTTCTTTTTTGTTGAGTTAGCCGTTACTACTCTCTTCTTTTATTAAGTTAGTCTATCGCTACTCTTCTCTTTCATTGAGTTAGCTTATTGCTACTTTTCTCCTTTATTATGCTAGCCTTGTGCTACCTCCTTTTAGGGCTTGAACATGTGTCTTGAAATTTCAAAACTCTTATGATTCAATTTACTTTCACTTTGGTGTAAGTGATGTGTTAGAGGTCTCACAACTAGTGATTCAAATATTTTATCGTGGACGTAATGCTCTCTAGGTAGAGACCCTCTTGGTCAATGTGTAATTCCATGGGTTTGGGTAGTGGTGCACAAATCGATGCAAGTAATTCACAATATGTGTTACATCACTTTCGGGATTGGATGTCGCAAATAGTCGCTCCTATGAACAAATCGTGTCACGTAATTCATCCGACTCATATGTTGTGTCACTTCGAGATGTTCACGTAAATCCACGGTAACGTCAGACATGCCGGTGAATCTCCGTATTTATGGGATGCGGGGCGAGTCGGGTTTTTATGAATTATGTTTCACATTGTGATGATCAATACGTATGATGGATCGCACACACTTTGCTAGACATGTGTGTGTGTGTGTGTGTGTGTGTGTGTGTGTGTGTGTGTGTGTGTGTGTGTGTGTATATATATATATATATATATATATATATATATATAATATATATATATATATATATATATATATATATATAGGTTGCGCATACTGATACCGCTCGTAGTAGTGGAGTACGAGATGTATTAGAACCCTTACATTACTTTTATGAATCTCTTGAATTATTGTTAATCTTAAAGGATAACCATCACTATGAGTAGGGCATTGACCCTTTTCAACCGTACAAGTGATGCAGGTGATGTGCAGATTGAAGACACGGATGATAATCCTCCTACGGAAGATTATTCTGAATAAATAAAGAGATAGCTTTATATTTAGTTTTATTTATTTTCTCTGCAAACTTTGATAATGTAATAAGCTCCCATTGAGAGGGCATTTGATAATTTGTTGAATTCTTTTAATCTAATATAATAATAAATACAGTTGATTTTACTTTCGTGAATGTAACTGGATATGATATAAATGAAAAAATGATTTTGAAATATCCAATTTTTATATTATTAACACCCAAAATTCTCGGGCACGAGTATATATTCGGGCCACGAAAATTTGGGATGTTACAGTCAGAACCTTAAAACAGTTGTATCTTGCAAACCAGAATGAGTTTTTCGACAGAATTATAAATGATTTTGGGGTAGGAGAAGCTACTTAGCCAACCAACCCCGCTATATCGAGTTGCCCACGCCGGATTTTCACTTTATTTTCATTTTTACTATTAATAGAAAGTTTTAGTTTGATAATAGATTTTGATCTTTTGAGTTTTAGGAGTAGTGTCCAACATGAAAAGGGCTTAGAAAAATTAGGATAATAACGTGGTTAGGCCAAATTGGAGACTTACTATTTTTGGCTGAAAACCATGAAGTCTAGTAGGAATCATGACTGTCTATAAATAGTAAGTTTACTATTTATAGTAAATCATGTTTTTAGTGAGTTTTTGCCCAAAACTTCATCCTAGATTTGAGTTCACTATTTAAAGGATGATAATTTTATCTTTTTATTTTACTTTATTTTATTTTATTATCAATCAATTTATTTTCAAATTTATTAGAATTTATTTCTATTTTATCCCTCATTGATTGGAGGAAACATTGTAAGGAATCTAGAGAGCTTCATGGATTTGGAGTATTTATTAGAATTTATTTTTATTTTATCCCTCGTCATGTCCTTCCCTGCGTCACTAGTTAACTAGGGAAGCATTGTTTCGATTGATTTTACCGTCAACACTTTGAACTACAATTTTTCTCACTTGAAATAAATTTCTCCGATCCAAACATGCTTGGGCCCAATTATATTATACTCTATGTTGAATTGGGATCAAATTTAATTGACTACTTCCACTTATGTTTGGGCTTCTTTTAATCCACTTGTGCCAAGAAAGCCTACTCGGCCCAATTTCATCATCCAGCCTGGGTACAATCCTCATCCAAGTAGGGTGCATTTTCAACCACAGGTGATATCCCATATCCCACGTTCCAATTCAGATGCTTCCAAATGTGGCCAAACATCTCATTTCTCCGCCGATTGTGGGCAAGCATTTAATTTCTCCGGAAATTGTGTCCGTCTACATTCTTTTCACTGCGAGTGAAAAAGGCCAACACGGAGACGAATTGGACTGCTCATCTTCCCCGTTTTAGGGCCATCACATCAAGGCTAATATGGGACGTGCTCCTTATTATTAGATGGCCCACCATGACAACCGTTTCTTCGAGTCAAGAGTCAAGTCCTACAAACGAATCGTGTCGTTCGCGGCAAGAAATGTTGACGATTCAAACCTTAAACGACCGACTTAAAACTATAAATATCACCTTCTTTTTCTTTTCTTTTATTCACTATTTCTGTGGTCCTACTTAAAAAAAAAATGGCATCGCCTGGTAAGAAGAGCTTACTAGCTATCATCTTGGCCGGAATTCTCGTCAGTCTCCTGCCGGAATTCATCTCCGGTCAGAACTGTGGCTGTGCGCCGAACCTCTGTTGTAGCCAGTATGGGTACTGCGGCACCGGTGATCAATACTGTGGGAACGGTTGTAGGGAAGGCCCATGCAGCGGGTCGTCCGGCGGCAATGGTGCGTCCGTCGCCGACATCGTGACGCAGACGTTCTTCGACGGGATCATGAATCAGGGCAACGGCGACTGTCCCGGCAAGAGCTTCTACACTCGTGCAGCTTTCATCGATGCCGTCGGATCGTATACTGGATTCGGCACGACCGGGACATCGGACGACTCGAAGAGGGAGATTGCTGCTTTCTTCGCACATGTTACCCATGAGACTGGATGTAAGGCCTCTATGGTGCTATTTTTTATTTTTTATTTTTATATCTTTCCTTTCACCAATTATTATATCTTAGATGGGATGATCCTAACCGTTGGACTGTCAAATGTTGATGGTTACTAGAAACTTTTGACTCTTCACAGGGTACCTATTGAGAAGACATTCCCACTAACTTGATGTAGCCCACGGAAATCTTGATCTCTCGCACCTTACACATTTAGGAGAATGAATATCTCAACTAGACTATGGTTTTCTCTTATATTAGCGAGCTTTTATAAAAAAGAAGAATGAAGCTCACCATCATATTTCTCCTCCTCATGGTTTCCACACGTTCAGTTTCATATCCAGCTTAATAACTGCATATAGACACCACGATTCAAACACCCTAAACCTATTTACAATGATTTTGACTATAATGAAGCCTACTGAATTGCTTAATCTAAATAATTAAACGGTTGATCTAAACTGATGATTATGTGTGCCCACCTGATAAGAGTAGGCTTTTGGGTCAAGTACATCAAATAGTGTCCCAGTTTAGAATGTGTGAAAAGACTAAAACGCCCTCACATCTTGTTGCTTTTACAGCTCTTTGCAAAATAGAAGAGGATGATGGTGCATCGAAGGACTACTGCAACAAGACAAACACTCAGTATCCGTGCGTCGCTGGCAAGACCTATTACGGCCGTGGTCCAATCCAACTGTCGTGGAACTACAACTACGGGCCTGCTGGAAACAGCATCAGATTCGACGGTCTAAATGCTCCAGAAACTGTGGCCACAGATGTAACGGTGTCGTTCAAGTCAGCCTTGTGGTTCTGGATGACCAATGTCCACTCTGTCATTGGCCAAGGCTTTGGTGCTACGATTAGAGCGATTAACGCGATCGAGTGCGATGGCAAGAGGTCCGATCTTGTGAATGCACGAGTTGGGTACTACACAAACTACTGTAACCAGTTTGGTGTGTCCCCAGGTGATAATCTCACTTGCTAAAGGCCGTCCATTCCTCTCTATTTCTAAAGTGCTTCATGTATGGCATACAAATAAATAAAAACGTGGGCTAAGTCCCGCAGATATCGTTTGTAACAGTTCCGGTACACCACATCCCATATGTAGAAAATAAAACAATGGCATCTTGATTCTTGACCATAGTGAGAAAAAATTCAAACGTTTCTAGAAAACCATAGTGTAATCAATCTCAAGGGATGTCGGTTCAATCAAAAGGGAGGTGGTCGACTGGTAGTCCTGCCTCTCGATTATATATAGACGTATGAATTTTGTTAGGCTTTATTAGGTTGTATCAGGCTCTGCTTTTCTTCTTTTTAGCATTTGGTGGCTTTCTAATAAATTGCTGATGAATTACTGTTATTTTTAAGGGGTGTTTGTTTTTCAAATGGATGAAAATGGATAATAATACTTTCTTTTGTAAATGTGTCTTACATTAGACCGTAATGATGAATTTGCTATCATTATCTAGTTTATATAGATGTCATCATAGAAGATGATAGTTTCATAATATACAATTATAATGATTATAATTTTGATAACTTAAACTTTTTTTAATTTAAAAAAAGTGTATTTGACTCTCGATTTAGTCGCAATTTTTCTTCAAACAAACAGATTAAAATGATAATAATAGCTCATTTATTTTGCATCGCATTAAAAAGTTCCGTAATGATATAAATTAAGGTGCAGGGTGAAGGTGTGTCCCTTTGAGCTGAGACCATGTTGCATCACTGCCATTTCACCATTGAGTATATATCAGAGATACAGGCATGTGCCAGCAATGCTTATCACAAACATTTCTTGTAATAGTCGGTTGTTTATCTCAGATTGTGCATGCCTGAATGTTATAACAGAGTATATGATAGGTGAGGAACGCCATTTCCATCATGTCCGTTTTTGAATGTTATGTTTAAAAAAGAAAAAGAAAAAAAATGGAACTTACTATTAGAAGGATCTCTGCCCAAAAATCAAGCAAGCCCACTTATCTTGTGGTCATGTATGAAATTAACACCTGTGCCCATATACGTAGAGCACCATTAAATTAATAAAGATCATCCATGTAAATGCTACCGATTCGAATTCACATGGATTTTATTGTAATTATCAATAAATATGAAATAGAAAAGAGGAATGACATTCATTCTGCATGTGATGAATGCCTTATTACGACTGTTATTAGAGTCCATCACTCAATGTCTCATAAAGAACTATAAATGAGTTGGGTTTGAGCTATGCATAAATGATACACATATATTAGACTTTTGGAATGGGTATTGGGTTATCGGGTCGATGGCCGCGTGCGGACCAAGATTCCTAACCAGTGGGACTGGGTTGGGTTGGGATGGATTCTAGGATATCGGGACGACCGCGAGTGGTCCAAGATTGGGATCTAGGCCAGCATGGCTTCAGGCACTCGTCACCTGTGATGGGGATTTGATGGGGTTTTCCTCCTCAGTTCAGAGGAGAGATAGAACAGCCGGTTGTAAAAAACAGATGTTTCACCGTGCTGCTCGACCGGTCGAAGGGGTCTGCTCAACTCAAAGTCTAGCGACCGGGTTTTTTACTGCTCGACCAGTTGAGGATCCGGCTCGACTAGTTGAGGGTTATGCAGATTCAGTCCGGATTTGATGCAAGCTGCGTAAATTTGAGGCTGTTTTCGCAGAGGTGCAGAAAGGAGTTGCCTAAACTATAAATAGGGGTTCCTATGACTATTCTAGGGTATGCTAAGGCTTCCTAAAGTGATTCTAGAGAGAGAGAGAGAGAGAGAGAGAGAGAGAGAGAGAGAGCTTGTGGAAGGGAGGGTTCTGCTCGTAGAGGTGATCTACTGCGCAGTCGACGTCTCAACACTTCTACGTCCTCGTGATCGGTGAGATCTCTCCGTTTTTCCATTATTCTCTTATTGTTCATCCGCTCCTGCGTGAGTGAAGAAGGTTTGATCCAAGCGGCGTGTGCTTGTGATCGGTTGTAACGTTCTACTTCATAGTGAATTCTTGTTCTAGACGAGGTCCCGTGGTTTTTACCTCTTTGAGGGTTTTCCACGTAAAATCCCTTGTGTGGTTTATTCTTTGATTTATTTCATTACTTTATTATATCTCATAGTTCTAGTATTTTTTGGGAGGCGAGATCCTAAGGTTTTTGTGCAACCCTCCCAACAAAGTGGTATCAAAGCGTCTAGATTGGTTGAATGGAGTGGAATCAGTTCTGAATTATGGAAGGTGGCTCATCAAGGATGATCAACCTCCATTACCAGAAAAGGGGCAAAGGCTATGGATAAAAACCGTAGCTAAAGGCCTATTGTTATGTGGAATTGCGGTAATGACCGCTTTAGTTGAAGTAAGAATAGGCCAATATATCCTAGAGGGGGGTGAATAAGACTTTTATAAAAGTTTATAACAATTTAAAATCCTATCACTCTAATATTAACAGCAAGCATACATTAGGATTCCTCAAAAGTAACTCTACTGGCTTCCAAGCCTGGTAGATGATCCATTCACAACCTTTTAAAGAAATGAACAATGTGCAAATTAGTTTATGATGGATATGATTATGTGTGTGTGTCAGGTGTGATCTCAAATAATCAAATATGAAAATACTTAAGGAAATCACATAAGTAATAGAAGACAATAGCAATCTCAAACACAGTCACTTTTATAGTGGTTCGACTACTTGTCTACTCCACTCCTGGCAACCGCACTCAACCCTTGAGTGTACCAGATTTCACTAAGGAGGTTTCACATGGTTCACCCCAAACCCAAGGTTTTAAATTAGGTTCACCTTTAACCTTTACAACCTACACTTGGCTGACTGTTTATGCTCTTATGAGCAAGGGTCAACACATAACACTCGATTTTAGGCACACTGGCAAAGGATCCACACAAGGAACCTAATTGTTTATGCTCTCCACAGAGCAAGGGTCAACAAAATGCACCCACCGCGTACACTTCGGCCGGAGGCATCCTACGAGGGCTAGCAAGGGGTGAGAAACACCTTAGACCGAATTCTATAGAAAGAATGATCTCAAGGGTCCTCTGGACTCTAATAACTTACATATAAGCAGATGAGTCCCTTTCAGCGCATTAGTGAAGATCTCCTCCATTGATGAAGAACTTCAGCTTCCTTGATCCGCAACTCAAGAGATGTACCAATACATGGCGATGGGTTGGGTCAAGGTTGTAAAGGAATCCTACTCTATTGAATATTTTCCTATGAGGGAATTAGAGCGATTCCAATCATCTATTCATTCAAGGCATCCCAGCTTAATGATTTTCCATTAAGGTGGTAGCTGGAGGATCATTGAATGCGGAAGTTCATTCCCCAATCCACTCTATTCAATGTCAATGATGAGGGTGGATTGGAGGATGAACTCCCATGAGAGAAAGAGCTTTGGGTATATGATCTAAGGTTAAACACTCAAAAGCACTCTCTTCTTTCTTTACCAGCAACTAAAGATAAGCTCTCTATATATAAGCAAAAAGTTCCAACAGATATAAAACAGTCACATTTATGACAGAGTTCGATATCATCGAGCGTATACTCTCGATTGCATCGACTGACCGATCGATGATACAAACTCAAAGTCATACGCTTTTGAAACCTGTTGCCAGTTCGTCGAGGGTATCGAAACACGCGTCGATATCATTAGATTTCGAACTCCGATTTTATCGATACGGGAATCGATTCCTCGACATTTGAAAAATGAGAGAGCCATTACCTTTGAAATTTTTCAGGTCAAGGATATGATCGAGGTACACTCGATATTATCGGAATTTGAATGTCGATGATATCGATAGTCGTGTTAATGCATCGATAAATCCAAAGATTTTATCAGTGAGCTTGCTAGACAGTTTATGTCCTTTCTCGATGCAATCGATCTAGCCTCGATATCATCGATATTTGAATATCGATTCTATCGAGTGATCCTCGATCCAAGATAAAAACAACTTGAAAAAGTGTTGCTGGAAAACTGTGTCCAAGACCGATATCATCGAAGACCTTTCGATATCATCGGTTTTTGAATTCCACAGATATTAAGTAATACTTTGATATATCGAAGGTCTTCATGATTTTCTTTAAAAAAATAGGGACACAAAAGCTTTGCTGTCAATTTTATCGAGTCGATTTCGATAGACTCGAGATTTAATTATCAATGATATCAATAAAGCTATCGATACATCGATAATTCCGTCCAGAAGTATATGCAGTTGCTGGACAACTTGTGTCCTCATTCGATTGTATCGATTGAGCATCAAGGACATCGACAACACTTCTCGATTATATCGATCTGTCTATCGATAAATCGACAGAGGTAGAAAACTTAGGGATTTTCTGAAGTTTTGAAAAAGTTTTCTTACTTAAAAACCCTGTGATATTTTAATCAGTTTTAAGGGTTTTAATTACATGGTGTTTTGGGACATGGGATGTGAGGCTTAGATTTACCTGTGGCGAGTTCGGCACACATCCGGTTGAGGAAGATGGTTGATTGATCTTCCTATAGAGCTTTTCTGTTTAGTCAATTCAACACTCATGCTAATTGACAAATCAGGGCACTTTCAATCTCCCCCTTTGTCAATTACGTGACAAAATACCAAAACATCCTAGAATAATTTCTATCTTGACACTTTAAATTATGTGTAAATGAACTACACAATTGTACAATGCTATCTAGTTCATATACACAAACATTTAGAAGCTGCTCCCCCTAACTGCATTCTCTCCCTATCTTGGTGCAGCTGCTCCCCCTAACACCTGCATCACCATTCAAGTAGATATACAATTTTTCCGTTGGGGTGTTTGATTTGTTCTCCCCCTTTTTGTCAGTCATTGATAAAGGTAAATGTAACATTTAGAAGTGATATTGACTAAAGTAGATAATATGGGAGGACTATCGTTCAGAGAGTAAACACAAATAATAGGTTGATGTAAAACAAACATCACATTTTAGCAACCACGTATGCATAACAGACAATACATAGATCAAAATATCACATGCATTCCACACAATATAAAACAGGAGATATAAACATGGCAGTAAATATGTGTAAATTATAACCAACTATATCCAAAAAAAAAAAATATCTAGAATGTATATACTGCCCCCAGGTTAGCAGAAATATGACAGTTAGTCAGTGTAAATAATAAACCCATCCAATCTTAGTCCCCAAAAAGAAATGAGCACACCTAAAACAAAACGTTGTGAAAAACCGCAGCAACATAAAACTTTCCTAGTCAGCTCCTAACATCCCCGAGGATCACTATGTGTGAGCAAGTCTACCACTTGCTGGCTGGTTTGCTAGAGAACGTCGACTTTCTCTTCAATCACGGTGAGTCACCTTTCACAGTTGTAAAGACGCTCGTCCATACTAGCCATCTCGTTCAGTAGGTGATGTTCGAGGTGATGTGCTTGGCGATTTGTGATAGACTCCGGACTTAGCAATGGCGTTCGATTGGATCCCCAAGGAGTAGGAGGACATAAAGGTTGAGCATGTTGAGCGGCTGACTGCATGGGAGCACTAGTCTCGGGAAGAGATGAAGTGAGGCATAACTGTTAAGCCACCTGGGCTGCATCACTATCAAACCATGCTTCTGGGTGATTGGCATCAGATGTGGCAGGGAGGCCAACATGATGGGCGAGTTTACAAATGAGCGTAGGAAAGGCTAGTGTATTTCGATGGTCGCCTTGGATGATACGCATTAACTGCTTAAGAAGAAGCGTTGGGAGGCATACTTGAATTTCTTGGTACACATCATATAGCACATTCAACACAAAGGGAGGAAGATGATTACCATTCACGTCACATGGATATACATTGGACCCAAAAATGATATGGAGGATTTTAAAAGTGTGTCCAAATGATTAATGTGAAGCGAATTATCATCATTTCGAGGAACAGTGGTCCCCTGGCATAGTGCGCGAGTTACCTCTCCCCAAACACCCAGACCATTGAGATTTCTATTGGTTACTGGAATTCGAGTGACCTCAAGATGTAGAAGATGACTCAAAGTGATGGGAGTGATGAGTTTTGAGTATTGCAAAAATTCGATTTGAATGCACGGGGGATCATCACGAATGACATGACATTTACTGAAGAATTCATTGATCAACCCTAGTTGATAAGAACCACAGAGATTCAGAATATTCCGCCATCCTATCACTTCTAGGAGGAGGTCCACACCAAAAGGCTCGATGACACTGTTAAGAACCAGAAGTTCAATAACAATGGCTGGATGTCTTTCCACTGGAATGGGTTGATGCTTACTAGGTTGCTTGGTCTTGGATTTTGAAGATTGAGGAAGAGACTTACCTTTGCCTTTGATCATGATTTTTCAGTGTGAAAGACAGGTAAAGGTAAGAAGAAGCAACCAAAGAAGAGAGGGGATATGATGTTTTGAAATCGAATGCACCCTTCATTTTATAGCTGAGTTGTCGATCATATCGATCCCTTATCGATGGCATCGATATTACGCTCATAATGATATTAAAGACCGTGCTGATGGCAGTTGGGGAGATGCAAATATCCACAGGATATTATGATAGTCCAATCGTTGGGAAAGACCGGAGGTTAAGACATTGCATTCCCGAGATCCATCAATTGCATCAATAGTGAGTATCGATCACATCGAGGTTTAAATCTTGATGATATCGAGGGAGCCTAGATATCATCGGAAATATGAAGATTTTGCACTTTTGTTCCCACATTCAACATGATTAATTTTATGAGATTTAGATTTGTGGCGAATACTTAGCCATGCATGTCCCAGCGTGAAGATTTACCTATGAGGATCATGGTCACTAGGATTTCATCAATGAGTGCATACTCCAATGGATTTTTAAAGATCACTAAACCTATTTGTATCAAGAGGTTTAGTAAGGATATCTGCGAGTTGCTTTTCTGTGGATACATAATCTAACACAATAATCTTGTCTTCAACGAGTTTTCAGATAAAATGATGACGGATGTCAATATACTTGGTCCGAGAATGTTGAACAGGATTTTTTGAAATGTTGATAGCGCTTGTGTTATCATAGAATAGACTCATTGTAGGTTGTTCAATCCCGTAGTCCAATAACATCTGTTTCATCCAAAGGAGTTGTGCACAGCAACTTCCTGCGGCAATGTATTCAGCCTCGGCAGTGGATAATGATATCGAGTTTTACTTCTTACTTTGCCAGGAGACCAGACAGTTTTCAACATAAAAACATCCTCCACTTGTTGATTTTCTATCATCCAAATTTCCAGCCCAATCAGTATCAGAGTATCCAGCGATGATGGTAGATGTTTCAAATGGATACCACAGTCTGAAAGAGGTAGTTTCTGCTATGTATTTGATGATCCTCTTAACACCCGTCAGATGAGATTCCTTAAGATCTGCCTAATACTGAGCACACACTCCCACACTAAAAGATATGTCAGGACGACTGCCTGTGAGATATAGTAGGCTTCCTATCATACTCCGGTAGAGATGTTGATCCACACTCTTGCCATTTACATATTTGGAAAGTTTGAGTGTGGTGCTCATGGGAGTATGATAAGTACGACCAGATTCGAGACCAAACCTTTTCACCAAATCGTTTGCATAATTGGTTTGACAAATGAAGATTCCATCATTTAGTCGCTTGACTTGTAATCCTAAGAAGAAGTTTAATTCGCCAACCATACTCATTTCAAATTCTGATTTCATGAGGTTGGCAAATTTGTAAGCAGCATCTTCACATGTTGAACCAAAGACTATATCATCCACATAAATTTGTGCAATAAGCAGTGAGTCCTTTGTTGTTTGAGTAAACAATGTTTTATCTACACTTCCTCTGCAGAATTTATGGTCTAAAAGAAATTTTGTCAATCGTTCATAACAAGCATGGGGTGCTTGTTTGAGACCATAGAGAGCTTTGTTCAAATGATAAACATAATGGGGATACTTAGGATCTGAAAATCCCTTCAGTTTTTCTACATAAACTTCTTCGGCAAGGTCCCCATTAAGAAAAGTACTTTTTACGTCCATTTGAAATAATTAAACTTTAATACACATGCAACAGACATAAGAATTCTAATAGACTCAAGGCGAGCTACAGGAGCAAATGTCTCATCAAAATCAATGCCTTCTATCTGTGAGTACCCTTGAGCTACAAGCCGCCTTGCTTTGTTCCTGATCACATTTCCTAATTCATCGGATTTATTCTTGAAGACCCATTTGGTTCCAATGACATTCGTACCGAGTGGCCTGGAAACCAATTGTCAAACCTCATTTCTCTGAAATTATTGAAGTTCTTCTTGCATAACATTTATCCAGTGTTCATCTTGAAGAGCTTCTACAATATTTTTAGGTTCAATCTTTGAGGTAAAGTAGAAATGACTATAGATATTTTCTATCTGCCGTCGAGTCCTCACACCATCATTAGGATCTCCAATAATTTGTTCTCGAGGGTGATCCTTAATGATGGGTATGTTGGATGATGGTTGCGGTTCATTAGATGATGGAGATTTGTTATATGATTTATCTAGTATGCATGAATCTACATTATCTTCTAATTCATTCACAGGGGTATCTTCTTCATGAGGTTGATCATCAATTACCACATTTACTGACTCTTGGATAGTGAGGGTTCCTAGATTGTACACTCTATAAGCACGACTATTCATGGCATACCCTAAAAAAAAATACCTTCATCACTTTTAGACTCAAATTTCCCTAGGTGATCTCTATCTCTCAAGATATAACATTTACTCTAAAAACTTGAAAATATTTCACACTAGGTAGTTTCCCATACCATAGTTCGTATGGAGTTTTGTTCAAGCCTGCTCTAAGATATACTCTATTTATGATGTAGTAGGCGGTATTGACAGCTTCTGCCAAGAAACTTTTTGCCATATCTTTCCCATTTAGCATAACTGACCCCATTTCTTGCAATACTCGATTTTTTCCTTTCAACGACTCCATTTTTCTGTGGGGTTTTTGGGGCTGAGAATTCATGACGAATTCCTTTCTCATTGTAGTATGTTTCAAATCTTTCATTTTCAAATTTCCCACCATGATCACTTCTGATGTGATTGATGAAATATCCTTTTTCATTTTGAAGTCGCTTTGCCAAGATTACAAATTTCTCAAAGGCATCCGATTTCTCTGGAAGAAATGCGACCCAAGTAAATCTGGTGTAGTCATCTACTACCACCAGGAAGTATCTTTTCTTGCCATGGCTTTCCACTTTGGTTGGACCAACCAGATCCATATGCAGTAGATCCAAAGGTTTTATTATTGCTATGGTGGTTGTCTTTTTGTGGCCGACTTTTAGCTGTTTTCCTTTTAAACATTCTCCACAGACAACCTTTTCTTCTTTTCTAATCTTGAGAAGTCCTCTAACCAAATTTTTTGAACTGAGGTTAGCTAAATTTCAGTAGTGAACATGTCCCAACCTTTGGTGCCATAATTTAGATTCATTCTTTACAGACATATTACACTTTGTGGATAACACACCCTCATTTGTACTTTCAATAACATAACAGTTATCACTAGTGCGTAAACCTTTTATGAGAGATTTTCCTATATGATCTAAAATCCAACACACATCTTTTGAGAAAGTGACCAGATGTTCTTTGTCACAGATTTGGGAGATACTAAGGAGATTATGTTTCAGACCTTCTACACAAAGAACATGTTTGATTTTTGGAAGGCCCGGTACAAATATTATTCCTTGTCCAACAATTTTGGCTGAGCTAGCATCTCCAAATGTGACTGATCCTCCATCAAAGTCTGAATACTCACAAAAGTGAGTTTGATCACCAGTCATGTGTCTGGAGCATCCACTATCAAGGTACCATTTTGAACTATTGCCAACTTTTAAAGCAGTATGGATTACAAGGCAATTGTTCAGATCTGTCACACCCTCTGAGACAATTTTGATCATGATTCCAACTTCAGTCAAGATCACTCTCTACGCGGTGAAGCCCTTAAGAGAGACCCGCTCCGATACCAATTGAAATTACGGTAATGACCGCTTTAATTGAAGTAAGAATATGCCAATATGTCTTAGAGGGGGGTGAATAGGACTTTTATAAAAGTTTATAACAATTTAAAATCCTATCACTCTAATCTTAACAGCAAACATACGTTAGGATTACTCAAAAGTAACTCTACTGGCTTCCAAGCCTGGTAGAGGATCCATTCACAACTTTTTTGAGAAATGAACAATGTGCAAATTAGTTTATGATGAATATAACTGTGAGTGTGTGTGAGGTGTGATCTCAAATAATCAAATATGAAAATACTTAAGGAAATTACTTAAGTAATGGAAGACAATAGCAATCTCAAACACAGTCATTTTTATAGTGGTTCGACTACTTGTCTACTCCACTCCTGGCAACCGCACTTAACCCTTGAGTGTACCAGATTTCACTAAGGAAGTTTCACACGGTTCACCCCAAACTCCAAGGTTTTAACCTTTACAACCTATACCTAGGCTGACTGTTTATGCTCCCATGAGCAAGGGTCAACATATAACACCCGATTTTAGGCACATTGGCCAAGGATCCACACAAGGAACCTAACTGTTTATGTAACACCCCAGTTCCTTGAACCCGAGTACACTACTCGTTTTCCAAAAACCCGAGCGTTAACCTCTGAAAACACCCAACTTCCACGTATATTTTTGTTCTTTTATCAGAGTTAATAGTATAGTGGGATGGAAATAAATCAAATATTAGAGGGAGTCCAAATATACATAACCAATGTTTCCAAGTGGTTACCCAAAAACTTATACAAACCAATGTCTTAACCTTTACAAACATAATAGTATAAATTAAATGCAAATAAAATCAGGAATGGAGAGTCACAAGATCATCTGGCTCCTCCCATTCATCTTGAACACTAGCGTATGCATCATCTGCGTCCTGCACACTGAGTACGGTTCGATAGCGTCAATGGTTATCCAGTGAGGTATAACCCCCAAGATTTATCACAACAACAAGATAATTAAGAATAGTTATCAGAGACAGTATATAACAAATATTAAACAATGATTATCATGGAAATCAGGAGAGGTTCAACAAATATGCATTCATTAAATAAATCATACAAAATAATCTTGTTTAAATGCATGGATGTATGCACACGCTCACAGACCTGGGGATGCACATCCAGCTGGTAAAAAATCGCCCAAGGAGAATTAGTCACCCGAAAAAGACTATGATATATAAATCGTCCAAGGAGGATTAGTCACTTGGAAAAATATGCAAAGGTACGTCCAAGGAGAACTAACCACCCGAAAAAGACCTTAATAATATATAGATCGCCCGAGGAGAATTAGTCACCCAGAAAAATACGCAAAGGTATGCCCAAGGAGAACTAACCACTTGAAAAAGACCGTAATAATACATAGATCGCCCAAGGAGGATTAGCCACCTGAAAAATACGCAAAGGTACGCCCAAGGAAAATTAACCATTCGAAAAAGGCCGTAATAATACATAGATCGCCCAAGGAGGATTAGTCACCCAAAAAATACACAAAGGTACGCCCAAGGAGAACTAACCACCCAAAAAAAAATCATGATAATATATGCCATGAAAATGCGTGATTAGCCCAACCATTATTATTTCAATTTTAAATAATCACTTTAAGAAAGCTCAAAGGTCACTATGGGAGGTTTATCACCCAACATAGGCCGACAGCTTAGGCATAGTGTACCATTCCACCATCCCTGGCTCATGAGACTAATAAATATGATGTTTTAAGGGTAACCCCCTTCAACTAGTGGCCGATTGTAGTCCAACAAGTGGAACTCACCATTGCAAGGTTGTATAAAATAATCTATTAAAGCTACGTGGGGTAGTTATTCCATATAAGCCGCAAGGGCCAAATATTTCACCTATTGGTGCGATAAAAAGGATTATTCCCCAAAAGCCATGTAGGCACAAATGACACGCAAGGTGGTAAGTCCACAACAAGGAAATTCCATTTAATCTATTTGGCAAAAAGACCACTAGTTCAAGGATTTCCTAAAAACACTATTAAGTAATCATGGATGATAAACTAAATCATGTATAATAATATCGGGATATCACATGCACATCTAAAGCATACATTCCGCATTAGATTAGAGGCATTTAATTCACATTGAATCCAATTCATCAATTATCTTAAGGAATTAAAGTCCATAAAAGCAATTCATTACCTTAACTGATTAATGAGATAAATGTGCAAAGAAAATAATAAGGCTAATTATTAAGATGTGGAAAAAGCTTGAAGGGTGATCCTCACCTTAGAGTTGAATTATCTCTCAACGTTGCTAGAGTTGAATGTTCGTACATTAAGATCGATATCTAATATGATTAACACAAGTAGTGCGGTTACATCACAACATTACTCAATTTATACAGATATGGTTAAAACTAGGTATTTCGATCAATAGCTTTAGGATTTGGTGTACCATTTAGAATTTGATGATTTGAAATCAAAATACGGATCAGTAGTAATGCTGATTTAAGGATTTAAAATACTAAAGATAATTAATATATCATAGTTATCTAACTAAAAATATTAAAATTAATTTTAATAATAAAAATGGTGAATGGTAATAATTCCATAAGAATTCATAATAATGATAATTATAATGATAACATAAATACCCAAAATTTATAATAATAATAATAATAATAATAATAATAACAATTATTCTTCTAACTAAAATTACAAGGCAATACCTCTCCGTCTTCATGCATTCCCTGGGAAAGGCTTAGACTGAGTTAGATGTCGGCCCGGTCACAATCAACTCGATTTCAGTGAGTCGACATAACTCGACTCGATAGTGAGTCAAGTTCCAAAACTCCACTTCTTCTCTTATTCTCCTTTTTCTTTCTTCCTCCTTTCTTCCTCCTTTCTCTCTTCTGTTTCCTTATTCTTTCTCTAGCCACAGCTAACAATGGGCCTGGACAGATCAGACCCCGAGACTAGACTCGGGTTCATGACTCGGCGCTAGACTCGGCTCGAACTCGGGTTCATATGGAATTCAGCTACTGGTGCGTGCGGCACAACTCAGAGCCACACCATGCTCTCTCTCTCTCTCTCTCTCTCTCTCTGTCTCTCTCTGTCTCTCCTTCTTCTACTATCCTCTGCTGGAGGGACCCAGGACATTGGACTCGGCCCTATCCTGTAACGACTCGGATCGAGTCAGCGCAACACAGCGACACAGGTAGACGACGCCCTCTCTTTCTCCTGGATTTTCTCTTCTCTCCTCTTCTTTCTTCTCTTTTCTCTCCTTTCTGATCCTTCATTTCTCTCTCACTCTCACCGTTCATCCAGATAAACTCTCGACTCAGTCACGACTTGAACCGAGTCGACCTAGCTTAGTGCGGCACTCGAAACAACGATGTTTCTCTCTCCCTCTTTATCTTTTTCTTTCTTCATTTCCTTTCCTCGAAAAATGCCCTAATTCCCGGCTATTTATAGCCTTAAAGAAGCCTAGAAGCATCGACTCTTAATCAGCCGGTTAGTTATAGTTTTGGTTGATTAACCGATGGTATTTTATGGCCATGGGATTGAATCAAACCTGCGTGGCTGTGATCGGACGGTAGAGATGAACTTCTGGGACCCAGGCCTACACATCTAACGTCTCAGATTGAGCGATGGCACCCACTTAATGGAAATGGGTTTTTCGAATGGATGGGGAAGATGAGTTGAACTTCCATGGCAGTTTCTTAACAGGTGGCTGATCCGGTGATCTAATGCCTATGGATGGCGTGGATTTGATCACTGATCATTGCGGGACCTGCATTTTGGCCAACTAGAAAGGATGCCCAATTGTCCATGATATTTTCAATTGCACATAGTATAACTCGTGTTGACGAGATCACGCACGAGAACTCGTTATCGTAGCGAGATATGCTCCTTAACGCCCTAAAGTAGACGATGTAGATTGGCTGGGAAAGCTTCTAGAAGCTAGGGAGCGGTTGAGATTGTGCCAGTGCACGAGACTCTACACGTAGGCCAGATTCTTTCTGCCTTTTCATTCGTTGTGGAAACCCTAAAGCAAGGGATGGTTGGAGGGCTGAGATTTCTCTGTACGAACGATCAAGATAGTCAGAGCAGTCCACTTAGGATTGCCAGTTCCGCAAGGTGAAACGGATTTCCATTTCGGGAATGCATCGTACGCGCATTGGTTTGTGCTAGGGACCGTAAGCACACATGTGCATATCAGTGTGGGATCAGATCTAGGTTCGGATGGATTTGAGTCCCTTACACGGTGGACGGTTTAGATCACCGAGTTGATTCGCGATGGTGGGCCACCAGGGACGCCAGCGAGCTGTCGCTCGTTCAAATGGCTTTCGGGAGGGAAAAGCGGAGGAAAAGAGAGTTTTTTTTTTCTTTTTTTTTGAATTGGAATCAGGTCAGCTCTGTTTGACCGAGTTGACCGGTTCGGTGTTGCGCGGGTACACCCCGCTTATGGACATGCGCACCTAAAGATGGGGTCCACAATAATGTTTGTGAGAAATCCATTCCATCCATTTACTATGGAGATTCTGGAAAGACCCTCTGATCAAGTATGGAGCAGATCCTAAACTCGGATGCCCCGCAATTAACAGTTCTAGTGCATTTTTTGATAATTTCCCATAATCCAGCGGTTAGATCTTCCTCAAAACTGATCATCTATGTTTTTGAGTGCCTGTACGATGGATCATGTCCAGTCCACACCTTCTCAGGTACTTCTCCATTCAATGGAGCTGATGGAGACCTGTTTATCAAATACACTGCCATGTGCATTGCTTCTCCCCAGAATGTCTTGGGCAATTTCGCATGGGATAATATGCATTTAATTCGCTCAGCTACACCATTATGCTGGGGGGTCTTGGAAACCGTCTGTTCATACCGTATACCAGGGACTTGCAGTACTCATGAAAGTCGCCAATATATTCACCACCATTGTCAGTGCGGGTGCACTTCAATGGTCTACCTATCTCTCTCTCGACCATAGCATGAAACCGTTTAAACACACCAAAGACCTCGTCCTTGGATTTCAAAGCATAAACCCAAACCCTCCTAGATGCATCATTTATAAAAGTGATAAAATACAATGCCCCACCCAAGGTTTTTGTCCTCATAGGACCACAAACATCAGAATAAACCAGATATAATGCATGCACTTTATTAACATGAGAAGCAGTTTTAATAAATGAAACTCTATGTTGTTTCCCTGATAAACAATCAAGACAGGTTTTGAGAGGTGTACTTGTCACGTCTGGAAGGAGCCGCTTCCTTGCTAGTAGCTGAAGCCCTTTTTTCACTCATGTGGCCTAATGCCTGTGCCACATGCCAATAGCTGAATCTTTCGCTGCGTTCAATCCACCCTTGCACATACTGACACTTACCTTGTAAATGGTGCAATACTTCTTTCCTCTGGCCACGATCAACGAACCCTTGATGAGCTTCCATCGTCCACCAGCAAACCGGCTTTCATAGCCATCATCATCCAACCTTCCCATCGACATCAAGTTAAGGCGAAGGTCTGGGATATGCCTCACATCCCTGAGAACCAATGTGCAGCCCACATCAGTCTTCACACAAATATCACCGACTCCCACGATCTTTGATACGCTAGAATTTCCCATCTTCACAGTCCCATAGTCACCTGACTTGTAACTTGTGAAGAAGTCCCTGTGTGGAGTCGCATGAAAAAAAAGCTCCCGAGTCTATCACCCAGTCGGTGTCCTGACTCGAAGCCGTGAGACATACATCGTGATCTACTGAAAGATTAACTACCATGTCGCCATCTGAAGCGACCGTAGTGGAATCTGATTTATCTTCCTTCCCTTTTCCTTTCTTGTCATTTTTCTTACCACGACATTCATGCTTGTAGTGGCCCTTCTTGCCACAATTTCAGCAATCAACATCTTTCCTGTTACTCGACTTGCCTCTTGATTTATCTCAGACCTTCCCGCCCTTCCTGTTCTTTCCTCTCACCCGTTCCTATGTCACAAGGGCCTCTTGCTGAGTAGATCCCTGAGACTTCCTCCTTGTCTCCTCATTGAAGAGACAACTGGTTACCTGTTCCATAGATATCTTTCCGTCTGGCGCGGAGTTGCTTAGAGACACCACCAATGTCTCCCAACTGTCAGGCAATGAACTAAGCAATAACAAAGCGTGCAATTCATCATCTAGGACCATCTTCATAGAGGTGAGTTGGTTCACTATATTGCTGACCTCATTCATGTGCTCGGCCATAGAACCACCATCCTTGAACTTGAGATTCACAAGTCGCCTTATCAGAAAAATCTTATTACCGGCTGTCTTCCTCTCATACAGCCCTTGTAATTTCAGCTATAGGCTAGCGGCTGAGGTCTCTGTAGACACATGGTGAAATACGGAATCATCCAACCATTGTCTAATAAACCCCACTGCCTTTCTGTCCGTCTTCTTCCAATCATCATCAGTCATATCCTTGGATTTTGCTGATATGCCTAAAATTGGAGAATATAGGTCCTTGCAATAAAGCAAGTCCTCCATCTTAGCCTTCCATATGGTCCAGTTAGAACCATTGAGGCTGATCATCCTTGATGAGCCACCCTCCATAATTTAAAACCGATCCTACCCGTTCAATGAACTTAGCTTTGATACCACTTTGTTGGGATGCCTTGCACAAACCTTAGGATCTAGCCTCCCGAAACAAACTAGAATTATGGATAATAAAGCAATGAAATAAATCAAAGCATCAATCACACATCACATAAGAGAAATAGAGAAATAGAGAAAACCACGGGACCTCGTCCAGATCAACAATCCACTATGAAGTAGAACGTTACAACCTTCTTCACTCACGTAGGAGTGGATAAACAATAAGAGAAATAGAGAAAACGGAGAGATCTAACCGATTACGAGGACATAGAAGCGCTGAGATATAGATTGCACAGTAGAGAGCCTCCACGAGCAGAACCTCCCTTCTATAAGCTTCCTCTCTCTCACCTTTGATAACCCTAAACCCTTTAGCAAATCCCTTGTAAAGCTTTAGAAAACCCTCTTGCTGTGCTTAAAAAAACCCTAGGCAACCCCTTTTATAGTTTAGTAAACTCCTTTCCGCATCCCTGTTGCGAAAGGACTCAAATCCGCAGTTTCGCGCAAAATTGCGGAACAAACTGCGTAACCTTCGACTAGTAGAACATAGTCTTCGACTAGTCGTAGGACCCCTTCGATTGTCGAGACATCCCTTCGACCAGTCGTAGCTACGGTAAAAAATAGCAAAAAAACTCACTGGACTTTGAGTCGAAGTCACGACTCGAACCTTCGACTGGTCGACCACCAGCCTTCGACTGGTCGAAGATGGGTAAAAAAAAAAAACCCATCAACAACAAACCATTAAAAACTAAAAGCATTCATAATAATCAAACTAAAATTAAATCAGATCATAACATGAATCAAACCTATAGAGTCATTCCCATCACGCCACAAGCTTCGCCTCTTAGCCCTAGCTAAGAGGTTTAATTCGACATAATGAGGCAAACTCTCCAAAATTCAGAAAAATAGTAAAAGAAGACAGCACTTTCTCTCTCTTTCTCTCTCTCTTCCAGACGTTCAAGCTTGGATGATGCCTCTATGGCTGCTCCACACCAAGATATCCCTTCTTTCTCTTCCTTTATATAGGCACTAGGGGACTGTTGGTAAGAAGATCAGCTGCAAGGAACCGACGTTGCTGCTGTCAGTGGAGACTTTCGCAGAGTGATACGCAGCAACAGATAACGCAGCACCGACTTGCTTTTTGGAATCAAAATCACAGCCGCATATGCGAGATCTCAGATGTTCAGTCGTCTTGGCTATGGTCGGTTCCACCTTGTGAGCATTTTGGGCGGTCCAGATGGCCGTACTGATCCTCACCGCGCCTGCAAAGCGGCCCGGATCGGCCGGGTCACGGACAGGCTGTAAACAGGGCATGCGTCCGCTGTGCTGTTGGTGGGGGCTATGATCAACATCTAACGAGTAATCCACACCATTAATTGAATGATTCTTGAGATTCTGATCGAAAATGTATGGTTTTAACCCACCTTTGATGAGGTCCACTAGATCTTTTACTCCACCGTCCGTCCTACGTTTGGACGGTTGAAGACAGTTTAAATGTAAATAGGGACAAAAGGCGACCTTGACGAGGGCCGTGACCACCCCCTAAGGTGAATGAATGGTCAGGATCGTCGAAAATGATGACAATAGTGGTCCACTAGAATTGTCCGTGCGGACGCTGGCGGAAGAAAGAAAACTGAAATTTCCGTTTTCTGAAAATGCGTCGGGTCGGCGGGCACTGACCGACTTTCATTTGTTTGGTGCACGGGGAGTGCACAGTCTCTATGCACTCCACTTATGTAAAGTGGATCCCACCTTGATGTGTGTGAGAAATCTGCTCCCTCCATCTGTTTTCTCATATCATTTAAATGGTTGAGACCAAAATTGAGGCATATCCAAATATCAGGTGGGCCCCAAATCAGAGATTCATGGGCTGATCTGCCTGTTGGCCCACTTCCACAAGGATTCAATGGCTAAAATTCTACATGTACAGTTAATTTATGGTTCTCAAGATAAATATCAAGTTTTGAACCATAGGATGGTAGGAACCCTATGATCATGCATTCTGGATGAATTTCAGGCCTCTTTAGTGTGAAATACTGAATTTTCATGTAAATTCTTTAATCTCGTTCCCTTGGAGTTCGTCTCTTATCTTGGTAATTTTAGAGCGTTAAATTCATGCTTTTAGCACATTTTTTCAGTTCAGGCTCCTAAATACACCTTGCATCACAAACACGATTAAAATAGGCCGTTAAACAGTATCATGATCACAAAATCAAATAATAATTGGAGTCTAATATGCAATATTTGACCATCAACATTTTCTAGTGAAGCAAATGAATTTGGCCTACATAACTGGCCAGTTAACCTGAGAAACATTTTTACATAAAGATAGATATGCCATGCGTTTCATGATGTTTGGATAAAAAGTTACTACGGTAATTTCTCCTATCTAAACACGCGTCCAATTACATTATACTCTATGTTAGACTGGGCTTTGGGCTTGGATCTGATGGTCTACTTTCACTTCTGTTTAAACTTCTCTTGGCCCAGTTGTGCCAAGAAAGCAACTACCCCCACTCTACATCATTAGCTTAATTACTCAGTCTGGGTTCTGTACTCATCCAAATAAAGGTAGATTTTGAACCACAAGTGATATCCCTGTTAGACTATTAGAATCTTCACCAGAAAATCCAGGAGCATCTGCATCAATTCTTCACTCTATTTATTCCGTTACTAATTCAAAATAATCCAGCTGTTGGCATAACTTTCTCCTACAAACATGTAATTGATTGTATTTGTTTGTTTCCTTATTTTGCTCATATTTGTTTCCTTATTATACGCTTGATAGTTCTCAGTTGTATAGCTATAAATATAATGGAAACTACACGGCTCTAGTGCATTAGCCAAACCAAAGATATCCTCTATATTCATCTTTCTATTGAATTATTTGTATTTTACATGGTATCAATGCCAATTCTTACGGCATCTACCTCTGCCCAACAATCTCCACCTCCTTCTCCCACTTTAAATTTCGAAAATCCTCCAGAATTTTCAGTAGAAAATTCTGATAGTCTAACAATCCCACGTTGCAATTCAGATGCCTCCAAATGTGGCCTAACATCTCATTTCTCCACCTATTGTGGCCAAACATTTAATTTCTCCGGAAATTGTGTCCGTTTGCATGCTTTTCATTGCGGTGTTAACTATCAGTTAGGTGGATTTCATTTTCCTTTTACTTTGTATCTGTTTGATGTAATAGACTAAAATAACCCTTGATTGGATTATATGTCATATGCTGCGTATCCGCTGAGAAAGGAATGTGAATTAATGACTTGAGGGATTCAAACACTTGGAGAAATCAAAGTCATGGAAGCAAAAGACATGGAATTCTTCTTTCTTCTATCACACTTCTCTCAATGTGAGTGCGGTAGAGAACGGGTGTGCTTTTTCTCAAACGGTTCGGTTTTTCAATGCCACAATTTTCACGGCATGGGAAGCGGATTGCCTGTGATGCTGAGCACAGTAATATCAGTGCCCGGGGTCAAAAGCATGGACGCGGATTGCATCCTGCCCTGCCCATCTCTAGCCACAAACGTGCAGATCTATGTGGGCCCACGATGATGTACCTATTTATTGATGCCAGTTCATACCCCTTCTTACGTCATTTAAGGTATGAGCCCAAAAAGTTATGAAGTGACTGGTGTACCACATACCACCTGGTGTGTGGGTACGTGTCATGGGAAGATGAGTGCTGCCGCTTCTTGAGCTCCGTGTTGCATGAACGGTTCAAAGGAGATCAAAGTTATATCCACACCGTTCATCCATTTTGCAAGAAAATTTTAGAAGAAAAACCCAAAAATTATTCATATCCAAAGCTTAATTGGACCTAGCATTGGGGACAATGATTCTCACCGTTAAAATATTTGTAGGGCCATCATAATGTTTATTTCCCACCCAATGTATTCATAAGGTCATTTTGACCTCGATGAAGAGGAAAAACAAATATTATATTGATATAAAACTTTTGTAATCCCAACAGGTTTCAACGGTATATCTTTCCCACTGCTTTTTACAACGGGGTACAACGACGACTCGTGAAAACTCAGCCTCAGTCCATCGGGGCAAAAAATTGTTAAATCAAAGTTACTGATTTTTTGCACGTTTTAACGAAACAAGACACATATAAAGAGACAATCTGGTGACCTACGGTTCCGAAAGCCTTCCCAAGCATCGAGTTGCATGGGCACTGGAGCGGATTTCCTGCCAAAGCCATTAGCAGGAAGTTCCTGGCATGGATGCTGGGTGGGCCACTGCCATGTTTGTGTGAAATCTACCATGTTGATCTGTTTGGCGAAATCTACAAATCTACTCTGCTCATCCGTTTGGCGAGCTTATTTTATTACATGCGAGCAAAAATGAGGTGGATCCAAAACTCAAGGGGGCCACACAAAAGGGAAAATTGGGAAAAGAAAAACCTACCGTTGAAACCTTCCTGGGATCCACGTTATGTTTATATGCCATCCAAACCGTTTATAAGGTCAGGTCATTACCACTGGGATGAAGTGAATGTACAAAAAATTTAACCTGAAACAACTTTTATGGCCACAAGAATGTTTCAACGGTTCTCACTCAATCTCCACTGTTTGCTCTCGTGTGGCCCACTTGATTCTTGGATCCACCTCATTTTTGGTATAATATCCTAAAATAAGCTCGCCAAACGGATGAACGGTTAGATTTCTCACAAACATGGTGGTGGCCCCACCCAGCATCTTTGCGCAGGAACTTTCTGCGTATCGATCAGGTATGGCCGTGCTTCCTCTCCCGCCACGTGAAATAACAGCATGGCGATGGAAATAGATTGGCTACTCCCCTGCCACCAGCCAATGGCTGGTGGTCCGTGCTTTGTGGGCTCTACCATAAAGTATATGCTTTATCCATGCGGTCTATCTATATTTTTCAGATCATTTTATGATATGAGACCAAAAATGACGTATATCCCAATCTCAAGCCGACCACATTACAAGAAACAGTGTTGAATGAGCATAGACTATTAAAAACCTTTTGGGGGCCATGAAAGTTTTGGGTCAAGCTGATTTTTGTTTTCTCCCCTTCATCTAGGCCTATATGACCTAATCATCAAATTGGATGTCAAATAAACAGTACAGTGCACCTTAGGAGAATTTTAATGGTGGATATCCAATCACTATTGTTTTCATGTGGTGTGGTCCACCTGAGATTTATATACCTCTAATTTTCAAAATCAAGTCTTAAAATGATCTTTAAAAATGGATAAACGGAATGGATGAAAAACATATATCATGAGCCCACACAGCACCGGCCACCGGCTACGAGGCTCGTGTTAGGGAAGTAGCCAATCCGTTTCGCCCTCAACAGGAATCGGATTGGCTACTCCCCCTGACACCAACCTCGTGGTTGATGGACGGTGCTCTGTGGGCCCCACCATGATGTATGTGTTTCATCCATTCCGTTTATCCATTTTTAAAGATCATTTTAGGGGTTGATCCTAAAATTGAGAGGAATATAAATCTCAGGTGAACCACACCACTGGAAAACAATAGTGATTGGATATCCACCATTAAAATACTCCTAAGGCCAACTGTACTGTTTATTTGACATCCAATCTAATGATTAGGTCATATATGCCTAGATGAAGGAAAAAAACAAAGATCAGCTTCATCATAAACTTTTATAGCCCCCAAAAGGTTTTTAATGGTTGACTCACGTTTAACACTGTTTCCTGTAATGTGGTCTACTTGATACTGGGATATACCTCTGTTTTTTTTTTTTTTCTCATTCCATGAAATGATATGGAAAAATAGATAGACGGCATTATGAAACACATACATCATCATGCTGGGTCCCACGGAGCACCCATCACCAGCCATTGGCAGATGGCAGGGGGAGTAGCCAATCCGTTTCCATCCTCAACATGTATTAAGTGCGGCCGTGGGAGAGGATTAGGTGCGGTCTGGCCTCACCCAAGATGGTTCAACCCTTACCATGGGCCCACCTTAATCTATGCATTTTATATCCACGCTGTACATCCGTTTTGCCAAGATTATTTTAGGGCAGAAGCTAAAAAGTTAAGCAGATCCAGATCTAAAGTGGACCATACTATAAGAAACAGTGGTATTGATTGCCTCATTATTAAAGAGAAATTTCCAACTGTACGATCCATATATGGCCCATCAACCTTTTGAAGCCACTCGCTTTTCACCTCCCAAGAATACTCCCCAGCTGTACGGCTCCATTTCTCAGATTGGAAATGCCCCTGCTTTTCCGCTCTTCAATCTGAGAGTGCTGGGGCTACCTTTTGCTACGGATTATAACCGTAGCTATAGCCGTAGCTATAGCCCAACAGCAATGTACTTCGATATATCGAAGTTCATTCGATATATCGAAAAAGGTCCAAAACTGTCCAGCGAGTTTGCCTCAAAATTCCTTTAATTTTCGATATATCGAAAAAGGTATTTTTTACCTTTAGCTACGGATTATAACCGTAGCCAAAACTGTATTCTGTGCTAATCTATGAAATATTTTATTTTTATTTTTTTTATTTTTATTTTTTACATGGAGAACTTTATTCTACCTACAATTTTTTCTAATACATATTTATAAAAATACATATATATAAGCATATAAAAAAAATTTCCTTTTTCTTTTTTTTTTTCATTTATTTCTTTATTCATTTAACAAGAATATCATCTAAACCAAAATTAGTTATTTGACGTACCATATATGATTTTGGGGTAGGAGAAGCTACTTTAGCCAACTAACCTAGTTATTTTTCAAGATTCCATCAGTTCGATGGTCGAAAATCCATTTCATTCACTTTGCGGTTAATTTCATTCACGAAAATTCACGGTCATTTCCGTGCATTTGCTTCACGGTCATTTTCGTGCATTTTACGGTTCATTTCGCTTCACTTCACACCTCCATTTTCATGCATATCACGGTCATTCCCGCATATTCCGTGTTGATTAACGGTCATTTCGACGCATTTCGCGGTCATTTCCCTTCACTTCGCGGTCATTTTCATGCATTTTACGGTCATTTCGCTTCACTTCACAGTCATTTCCGTGCATTTAACGGTCTTTCTAAACAATTCCGTGTTGATTAACGGTCATTTTCCACGCATTTCGTGGTTATTTCCCTTCACTTCGCAGTCATTTCCATGCATTTAACGGTCATTTCGCTTCACTTCACAGTCATTTTCGTGCATTTCACGGTCTTTCCAAACAATTCCGTGTTGATTAACGGTCATTTCCACGCATTTCACGGTCATTTCCCTTCACTTCGCAGTCATTTCCTAGCATTTAACGGTCATTTCCATGCATTTAACGGTCATTTCGCGAAGTGAATGGAAATGACCGCGAAATGCGTGGAAATGACCGTTAATCAACACCGAATTGTTTGGAAAGACCGTGAAATGCTCGGAAATGACTGTGAAGTGAAGCGAAATGACCGTTAAATGCATGGAAATGACTGCGAAGTGAAGGAAAATGACCGCGAAATGCGTCGAAATGAACGTTAATCAACACGGAATTGTGTTAGAAAGACCGTGAAATGCACGGAAATGACGGTGAAGTGAAGCGAAATGACTGTTAAATGCATGAAAATGACCACGAAGTGAAGGGAAATGATCGCGAAATGCGTCGAAATGACCGTGAATCAACACGGAATTGTTTGGAATGACCGTGAAATGCACGGAAATGACTATAAAGTGAAGTGAAATGACCGTTAAATGCATGAAAATGACTGCAAAGTGAAGGAAAATGATCGTCCGTGTTGATTAACGGTCATTTCGACGCATTTTGAGGTCATTTCCCTTCACTTCGCAGTCATTTCCATGCATTTAACGGTCATTTCGCTTCACTTCACAGTCATTTTCGTGCATTTCACGGTCTTTTCAAACAATTCCGTGTTGATTAAACGGTCATTTCGACGCATTTCGCGGTCATTTCCCTTCACTTCGCAGTCATTTCCATGCATCTAACGGTCATTTCCATGCATTTAACGGTCATTTCGCGAAGTGAATGGAAATGACCGCGAAATGCGTGGAAATGACCGTTAATCAACACGGAATTGTTTGGAAAGACCGTGAAATGCATGGAAATGACTGTGAAGTGAAGCGAAATGACCGTTAAATGCATGGAAATGACTGCGAAGTGAAGGGAAATGACCGCGAAATGCGTGAAAATGACCGTTAATCAACACGGAATTGTTTGGAATGACCGTGAAATACATGGAAATGACCGTGAAATGAATCGAAATGACTATGAAATGCATGGAAATGACCGCGAAGTGAAGGGAAATGACCGTGAAATGCGTCGAAATGACCGTTAATCAACACGGAATATGCGGGAATGACCGTGATATGCACGGAAATGACTATAAAGTGAAGCGAAATGACCGTTAAATGCTTGAAAATGACCGCGAAGTGAAGGGAAATGACCGTCTGTGTTGATTAACGGTCATTTCGACGCATTTCGCGGTCATTTTCCTTCACTTCGCGGTCATTTTCATGCATTTAACGGTCATTTCGATTCATTTCACAGTCATTCATTTCCATGCTTTTTCACGGTCATTCCAAACAATTCCGTATTGATTAACGGTCATTTTCGCACATTTCGCGGTCATTTCCTTCACTTCGCAGTCATTTCCAGGCATTTAACGGTCATTTCGCTTCACTTCACTGTCATTTCTGAGCATTTCACGGTCTTTCCAACAATCGGTGTTGATTAACGGTCATTTCCACGCATTTCGCGGTCATTTCCATCACTTCGCGAAATGACCGTTAAATGCATGGAAATGACCATTAAATGCATGGAAATGACTGCGAAGTGAAGGGAAATGACCGCGAAATGCGTGGAAATGACCGTTAATCAACATGGAATTGTTTGGAAAGACCGTGAAATGCACGGAAATGACTATGAAGTGAAGCGAAATGACCGTTAAATGCATGAAAATGACTGCGAAGTGAAGGAAATGACCACGAAATGCGTGGAAATGACCGTTAATCAACACGGAATTGTTTAGAAAGACCGTGAAATGCATGGAAATGACTGTGAAGTGAAACGAAATGACGTTAATGATGCTTATGTAAATGACCGCAAAGTGAAGGGAAATGACCGTGACATGTGTCGAAATGACCGTTAATCAACACGGACGGTCATTTCCCTTCACTTCGCGGTCATTTTCATGCATTTAACGGTCATTTCACTTCACTTTATAGTCATTTCCGTGCATTTCACGGTCATTCCAAACAATTCCGTGTTGATTCACTGGTCATTTCGACGCATTTGCGGTCATTTTCCTTCACTTCGCGGTCATTTTCATGCATTTAATGGTCATTTCGCTTCACTTCACCGTCATTTCCGTGCATTCTTCCGTGCTTTTCACGGTCTTTCTAAACAATTCCGTGTTGATTAACGGTCATTTCGACGCATTTTGCGGTCATTTTCCTTCACTTCCGCAGTCATTCCATGCATTTAACGGTCATTTAGCTTCACTTCACAGTCATTTCCGAGCATTTCACGGTCTTTCCAAACAATTCCGTATTGATTAACGGTCATTTCCACGCATTTCGCGGTCATTTCCATTCACTTCGCGAAATGACCGTTAAATGCATGGAAATGACCGTTAAATGCATGGAAATGACTGTGAAGTGAGGGAATGACCGCGAAATGCGTGGAAATGACCGTTAATCACACGGAATTGTTTGGAAAGACCGTGAAATGCACGGAATGACTATGAAGTGAAGTGAAATGACCGTTAAATGCATGGAAATGACTGCGAAGTGAAGGGAAATGACCGCGAAATGCGTGGAAATGACCGTTAATCAACACGGAATTGTTTAGAAAGACTGTGAAATGCACAGAAATGACTGTGAAATGAAGCGAAATGACCGTTAAATGCATGAAAATGACCGCGAAGTGAAGGGAAATGACCGCGAAATGCGTCGAAATGACCGTTAATAATCACACGGACGGTCATTTCCCCTCACTTCGCGGTCATTTTCATGCATTTAACGGTCATTTCGCTTCACTTCACAGTCATTTCCGTGCATTTCACGGTCATTCCAAACAATTTCGTGTTGATTCATTCACGGTCATTTCGACGCATTTCGCGATCATTTCCCTTCACTTCGCGGTCATTTTCATGCATTTAACGTCATTTCGCTTCACTTTCATCGTCATTCCGTGCATTTCACGGTCTTTCTAAACATTTCGTGTTGATTAACGGTCATTTCGACGCATTTCGCTGTCATTTCTCTTCACTCCGCAGTCATTCCATGCATTTACGGTCATTTCGCTTCACTTCACAGTCATTTCCGAGCATTTCACGGTCTTTCCAAACAATTCCGTGTTGATTAACGGTCATTTCCACGCATTTCGCGGTCATTTCCATTCACTTCGCGAATGACCGTTAAATGCATGGAATGACCGTTAAATGCATGGAAATGACTGCGAAGTGAAGGGAAATGACCGCGAAATGCGTGGAAATGACCGTTAATCAACACGGAATCGTTTAGAAAGACCATGAAATGCACGGAAATGACTGTGAAGTGAAGCGAAATGACCGTTAAATGCATGAAAATGACCGCGAAGTGAAGGGAAATGACCGCGAAATGCGTCGAAATGACCGTTAATCAACACGGACGGTCATTTCCCTTCACTTCCGCGGTCATTTTAACGGTCATTTCACTTCACTTTATAGTCATTTCCGTGCATTTCACGGTCATTCCAAACAATTTTGTGTTGATTCACGGTCATTTCGACGCATTTCACGGTCATTTCCCTTCACTTCGCGGTCATTTTCATGCATTTAACAGTCATTTCGCTTCACTTCACCGTCATTTCCGTGCATTTCACAGTCTTTCTAAACAATTCCGTGTTGATTAACGGTCATTTCGACGTATTTCGCGGTCATTTCCCTTCACTTCGCAGTCATTTCCATGCATTTAACGGTCATTTTCGCTTCACTTCATAGTCATTTCCGAGCATTTCACGGTCTTTCCAAACAATTCCGTGTTGATTAACGGTCATTTCCACGCATTTCGCGGTCATTTCCATTCACTTCGCGAAATGACCGTTAAATGCATGGAAATGATTGCGAAGTGAAGGGAAATGACCGCGAAATGCGTGGAAATGACCGTTAATCAACACGGAATTGTTTGGAAAGACCGTGAAATGCACGGAAATGACTGTGAAGTGAAGCGAAATGACCGTTAAATGCATGAAAATGACCGCGAAGTGAAGGGAAATGACTGCGAAATGCGTCGAAATGACCGTGAATCAACACGGAATATGCGGGAATGACCGTGATATGCATGAAAATGGAGGTGAAGTGAAGCGAAATGAATCGCAAAATGCACGAAAATGACCGTGAAGTGAAATGCACGGAAATGACCGTGAATTTTCGTGAATGAAATTAACCGCAAAGTGAATGAAATGGATTTTCGACCATCGAACTGATGGAATCTTGAAAAATAACTAGGTTAGTTGGCTAAAGTAGCTTCTCCTACCCCAAAATCATATATGGTACGTCAAGTAACTAATTTTGGTTTAGAAGATATTCTTGTTAATGAATAAAGAAATAAATGAAAAAAAAAGGGAAATTTTTTTTTATATGCTTATATATATGTATTTTTATAAATATATATTATAGAAATTGTAGGTAGAATAAATATCTCCATGCAAAAAGTAAAAAAATAATTAAAAAAATAAAAAAATAAAAAATTTCATAACTGGCACAGACTACAGTTTTGGCTACGGTTATAATCCGTAGCAAAAGGTAAAGTGCCTTTTTCAATAAAGCGAAAATTGTTGGATTTTTAAGAAAACTCACTGGACAGTTCTGGACCATTTTCGATATATCGAAAGACGTTCAATATATCGACATTTTTTTTTTTTTTTTTTTTTTTTTTTTTTTTTTTTTTTAATAATTTTTTTGCTGTTGTAATCCCACTGCTTTTTGTGGGTCCTATTATGAGGTATGTGTTATATCCAAACCGTCCATATTTTTGCGAACTCGTATTAGGGCTTGAGATGAAAATAAGACGAATCTAGCTATCAAGTGGACCACACTGTTAAAGGCTGTGGATGATTGAACGTCTACCATTGAAACCCTTTTAGGGGTTACAGAAGTTTTGGATCATTACGAAATTTGTTTTTCCTCTTCATCCAGGTCTTTGTGACCTTATGAATAGATTGGATGGAATATAAATGTTATGGTGGGCCCTACAAAAGTTTCAACGGTGAAAATCAATTTTCTGCTGCTCTTTGTGGTGTGGTCCAGTTGATCTCTGGATATGATTTTTTTTTTTTTTTTGTATAATGCTCCGAAATGATCTCAAAATATGGATGAACGTTGTGGATATAATAAATACATAACTGTGGGGCCCATATAACGTTGATCTCTTTTGAACCGTTCGTTCGACTCGGAGTTTGAGGAGCGTAAGCGCTCGTCTTCGAGCACCAGGCGATCCGCCTCAGGAAGGAAAGCAGGGGCATTTTCGACCAGAGAAATGGGGCCGTACGTCTGGGGAGTATTCTCGGCAACTAAAAAGAAATGGGCTTAAAAATGTTTTTGGCCCATATACTGGTCGTACAGTTGGAAATTTCTCATTATTAAATCATTTTAGGGCAAGATCCAAAAAAATGAAGCAGATACAAATTTCAAGTGGACCATACTGCTGGAAACAGTGGTGATTGAAGGTGCCCTTAAAAACTTCCTAGGACCCACCATAATGTTTATTTGCCATCTAACCTAGTGATAAGGTCACACAGACTTAGATGAAGAGAAAAAACATATATCAGTTTGATCTAAAACTTTGTGGCCCAAGAAAAGTTTTAATGGTCATTCATCACTGATTCCTGTAGTGTCGTCCACCTGAGAATTGGATCCACTTCATTTTTTGGGCTCATGCCCTAAAATGAGCTGACAAACTAGATGGACAGCGTGGATGTACTACACATCATCAAAGTAGGCCCCACGGTCAGGGCTGCAACTCATCTGCTCCCCCTATACATCTGGTGCTGGACCTGCCATTTATGATCGATTTTGCCCATGCCAATGGATGGATGATTGTGTTCATCCGATCAATGCAATCTTTCAATGAAGAGTGGTTCAGGCCAAATGGATGCTCTAGATTGATGATATGGATAGCCAGATGTCTGATGCAACTAGCTGCATGGAAGGTTCCCATACATATAAGGCCACTACATTCCAAAAAATAAGTGACTGATCTCAGTAATTTCGTTTCCTTTTTCCAAAATCAGATTGGAATATTCTGATTGCATAGTGTAGTACACACGAAGGTCACAATTGTTTGATGTATGTGTTGTATCTGTCCATCCATTTTTCACATCATTTTAAGGTATGAGCCCAAAATTGAGGCGGAATCAAATCTAAGTATACACGCCCACAGTTGAAACCTTTCTAAGGCCCACGAGTGATGTTTATTTGCCATCCAACCTATTGATAAGGTCACACGGACCGAACAAGAGGAGAACACAAATATCAATATCAGCTTGATCCAAAACTTCCGTGGTTTCTAATGAGTTTTCACTGGTAGGCGTTGGATCCTCACTGCTTTCTATGGTGTGGTCCCACTCATCGAATCTTATGTTGAGCTGGATGGATTGGGTGCCGTGCATACATCACAATAAGGTACCACTGATAGAATCATGCATTAATCTTAAGTTATAAAGATTTTTAAGTGAACTATGTTTATACGTACTATTTTATGCTTTGATACAAATTAATGGGAAGACGCCAGGTAGAGTCGCGATGTGTTTAGCATGGTTAGAATCCTGCTTGTATGTGGAGAAGATTTGTGTATAATCTTCCTTCGGTGTTATGCATTATGTCATTATTGTGATCGTACAAACTCTTATCAAGCTTTTAAAGAGATGAACCATTATATGCCCCGTGGCCATGATTAATGTGCCCATTAAATGAGGGACATGTGTCACGCCCAAAAAATCAATACCTGATCACAGAGACCCCACTCCTGAGTTCCCAGGTGTGAACCAAATGAAATGTATGTGTGACTTCGTTTGGATTCACATTCTTTTCACACACGAATAATTAGAGTAACACAATTCTCTTAGCGGATTCAAAACGAGGTAGAGATAATAAAAAAAATTCAGAAATATAGACTAACAGTCAAAAATAAAATTCCGATAATGATAATCATCCAAAATGTGGGGATTATACAAGCTACAATGAACATACAACAAAATCAACATACGAAGCATACCCAATCGGGGACTCCAACATATACAAGCACAAAATTAAATACAGACAAAATCTTCTAATTTCGCCCGACGCTCCCAAGGCATCACGATGAAAGTGTAAGTCAACTCAAGCTTACCCACTGGAAGCCTCGATAGCATCTGCATCAATAACAATGCGTGGTTGATGTTTTAAAACACTATCCCATGTGGGAGTAGCTAACTCAGTGGTTCCATTAGTTCTAAGTTACACGTGTTATCAACTCAATCAACACAGGTAATGATAAAATAAGAAATCAAATAATTCCTAAATACTCTTGTTAAATACGCATATGAAGATATGACATGATGTGTGCTCTTTCCAAACAACACTCCCTCCCAAGCGACTTCGACACCTATTTCGCGTATGCTAAAGGCAACCTAACGCCAAATCGCAAGTCTATCTAATGCAATGTGGTGAATGCACATGTTGGTTGAGTAGTTATTAGATTTCATTCATCCAGTATATTGGAGAAGCTAGAATACCCTCATTTTATCGCGGTCTCATCTAAATCACTAGGCTCGGGGCGGTTAAAGCGGTTCCTTTCCTGTGTCCCTTGATCCATATTTGAGTTTATCACTTAGACGACAACTCCTCAATCAATGTGGGGCTAATACTGGGCCGACCAACTAGCCCGACCGATCACTAAGGACCTGGATGACACAGCCCGCACGCACAGGGTTAGGCGGCCCATCGATAGGTGGAGGGCGCCCACAAATGATATAAGAGTCATCATCCAAACAAAAATGTGGAGCGGTCGTGACATCATTACTAGGCTCAAAACCTTCTTGGTTGCTCATTGGTTACTATGGGGAGGCTCGTTACACCAGCGTAGGCCGACAGCTCGGACAAGGTATCCTATACCACCATGCCTAGCCCATGAGTTCCCTAAAGAATAGCTTTATCCACCACATAAACAAAGATTGAAATGGAAACTATCTATTTTCACTTCTTATTCAAGATCGACTCTCCTTTATCATTGGGAGATGCTCTTGATATTAAATCTGGGCCATTCATGAGTTAATCATAACCGTCTATTAGGTTAAACTCATTCATCTATCCCCAACCATCCATATGGGACATTCTTCGTCGTCTCTGGACCCTAATTAAATCAAAATATATTCTTAGGTAGTCTCTACGTGTGTTTTCTTGTTGGTGGGCTGTTTCGAGCGAGAACTTGGGTTGTACTTGATATCATTAAATCCATGCCAAAACTGTTCCAAAATCTTAGACCACTCCAACCAATCCGAAGATAGCAACCAGATACCGTCTCTTGCGGTAACATGTGAAAACACCATAAGAAATTTTTGTGTAAACCCATTGATATAACCGTCCCTAACCTCTGAATTGTGGACCACAAGAGTTCTGTGGGTTCCATCTGGACCATCCAATGTCGCCAGAATAAAGAAATACAATATAATGTGAAATGTGTCATTCACCCCATTATCTCTTTCGATCAAGAAACTACGACCATACATATTTGTCTATGCACCAATTGGAAATTTGTCTCGATCGTCGAGTGGCCCATCATATTAGTATCTAATCACAAATATTTTAACACAAGATTTTATTTGAATGATAAGGATACAGATCAATTAGATAGCATTGAGAATACATTAATAAAACCAACACTGGAATCATTCCGTGTAAACTGACACAACTCAATCCATATCTTCGGTTGTTAATGAAACTTTCAGAATTGGATCCGAAGCTTTATAAAACCTCCATTTTCAAAACATTTCTCAACAAAGAAAGAGAGAGATGAAGAAACCTAAAGGAGCCTTTATTCACAACCGCAAGTGTAGGGTCGCGATGTAGTAATAATCTCGGTAAAACCGAGGTCGAATCCACAGGGACTGAACTTGTGTGTCTTCTGAAAGTAACTAGAACTATAACTAGAAGAAGATGTAAACCTAATGCTGAAATATTTGAGAGAGTAATTGTGATTAAAGTGATTAAAACTAATAAATTTAAAGGTGGTAATTACTAGGGTGCCAAGGATCCACTTGTAGTAATTGGGATACTACCTTGCATGATTCAATAGATCCAACCGAAATCAGAGTCCTATCCTATCCTATCCAATTGGTAAGAAGAGATTTGTCAGATCTCTTAACTTCCCATGGATCTAATCATCAATGGATGAGAGTTATGTGGATTTGGAAGTGATTCCATCACCTAACCATGCCCAGGAGACAAGGCAAACAATAGGATTTACCAATCCCACAACCAATCATAAGAGAATTGTGAAGGTTAGAAAGGATTCTGTCATCCTACCATACCCAAGGGACGATGGTGAACAATAGGATTTCCTAATTTCCTAACCTCAATTCAGGAAAAAAAGATATTTCAAGCTATCACAAATCTATTGTAATTTGTCAAAACAGACCATTAAAATTTAAAAATATTCCTTCATAATCAAACTAGAATTTAAGAGAGTTCAAAAAAACATGAATCAAAACAAAGCAAATATCTTAATCACGCTACAAACTTCACCTCTTAGCCCTAGCTAAGAGGTTTAGCCAACCATAGACATGATTGAACTAAAGACTCTTAAACAAAACATCAACTAAGGAAGAAGAAAAAAAACTCTAGGATGACAGCTCCACCCTTTTGCTCCACTCCTCAAACTCTAGAACATGCCTAAGAACGTCTTACGGACTCCTATTTATAGTTGTACATCACCTCCTTTCACACCGACTTGGAAAAATCTGAAAATCGCCTTAAATTTACGCAGTCCGTGCAACATCTGCATAAGCAGTCGAGGACAGCCTTTGACTGGTTGAGGGTCTACTTCGACTGGTCTAAGATGACAGAATTTAGAGGATTTGATCGCTGGAGTTCGAGTCGAAGAATCTTCAACTAGTCGAGGGACGAGTCGAAGGAGGCAGATTTTTAGGGTTCCTTTTCTTCACTTCAAGTTTTCAATGCTCTTTATTCATCACCTGGTTTTCTTGGATCTTTGGCATATGAATTCTTCATTCTTGGTCTCATAAGATCCATCATTGGCTTTGGTGATTTTTGAGTGTTAAATCTATGCTTTTAGCATCCTTTTCAATTCAAGCTCTTAAATTCACCGTGCAACATAAACATGATTAAAATAGAACATTAAGCATTATCATGTTCATAAAACCAAGTAATAAATAAAGTCGAATATGCAATATTTGGCCCTCATCACAATCCCCAATTAGCATTTTGCTAGTCCCGAGCAAAGTATGTGAAAAATTTATCTCAATGCTTAATGTCAGAAATCTTTTTCAGAAAATAATCTTTTATGCACTCAAGGATGAACGGGTAGAATTAATATACGAAAGTGAGATTTCAAAAACCTAGAACCTAATCACGTAAGCAACTAATCAAATAAGTTCTTTATCCACTAAATCAAAGCATAATTTGTATATCAAGTTTTTCAATGTGCTCAATGAAAGTCAATTTACTTCCCGTACGAATATTATCAATTCATCATGCTAGCTATGCTCATCACTTCAGGATCAGTTTGAAACGCAAGTACTAATTCCGAACTTATCCCCTTTCCTTCTTTTTTCCAGTTTTTTATTTTATATCAACGGTCAGTTTTTATTTATTTATTTTTTCATTCTTTTCCAGAATTTTCATTCTTTTTCATGATCTCTCTATCAATCTCCTTTTTTTAAAAAAAAAAAAAAAAAAAAAAAAAAAAAACTGGTTCTTTTCTTCTTTTAAGGTGGATAAAATTCTCTAGACCTGATTCTCGCCATCTATCAATAATTCACATACTAACAATCAGAACTTCTAGTATATCTTACAGAAGATAAATTGAATATGTTTTGTGATTTAAGATGATATTCAAACTTCCTCTTAATCAATTGAGCATAAGTACTTAGATGATTAGACTTCAGTGATTCAAAATTCAATCTCTATCTTATCATACTCAAAGCATTCTTAAGTACACAATTCATCGCTTCCCAAGCAGATTTCAACTTAAAACACTGAAATATTTCAAAATTTTTTGCTCAAAACTAAGAAAACACTGATTAGGTTCTCCAACCGAAAAATCTACATTGTCCTCAATATAAAAGAAATAAGCATGTAATGCAAAAGAGGTAATAAAAAGAAAAGGGAAGTGGTGAAAAGGTAATACCTAAAGAAGAAATTCTGAGGCGTTTTCAATAATCTTAGTATGAAGATAGGTTAGCACAAAACAAAACTCAAAAAAGTATAAGCAAATTATCCTAAACAGCGGAAGCAAACTACCCTAGTCCTATGAAAGCAATAAACTAATCCTAAATTAGGAAAGCAAAGAAAAACTACTCAGTCATACCACAAGCTTCCTCCTCCGGCTAATATCTTGATAAATTTCTCAATAGGTTTCTCAACAAGATCATCCAAAAGCCCTTTTTGCAATAGGCATGGATGCCCTGGAGCATGAATTTCCAGAGAAATTTATGGACCTCAGCATAAGGTGAGTACATTTTATGCAATTAAGTATGAATGAGTATAATCTAAAGAAGCAAGAGTACATTTTTTGAAAACTTAAAGCCGAATCACACGAGCAATCAATAAAAGTTTTTTTTATCAATCTTTTAAGAGCATAAATTCATATATCAAAATTTTTCAATGTGCTTAGTGAATTCTATTTACTTTTCATAGCATCGTACTATTTCATAATGTTAGTCATGCTCATCACCTCAAGTTTTATTAAATAATCAAGTACTGATTCTGAACTTATCACATTTTCCTTATTTTTTCAATTTTTGATTTTATATCGACGGTCCCTTTTATTTATTCATTTTTTTCAGACTTTTCATTCCTTTCCAGTCTTTTCATCATACATGACCTTTTTGTTGATTTCTCTGTTTTTTAACTGGTTCTTTTCATCTTTTTAAGGTGGATAAAATTCTCCATACTTAATTCTCAATGTCTATCAATGATACACATATTAACAATGAGAAATTCTAGTACAATTTATAAAAAGCAATTTGAATGTGGCTTGTAACCTAGATTAACATGATATTCAAACTTCCTCTTAATCAATTAAATGCAAGAATTTATACGATAGTCTACACGGTTGATCAAACTCCAACAATTTAAAGTTCAATCTCCATCTTATCATCATAGTCGAAGCATTCTTAATTCTATAAATTATCATTTCCCAAACATCATTTTAACTTGAAAATTTGAAAATTTTCACCATTTTTGCTCAAAACTAACAAAACACTGATTCGTTTACCTAATCCACACCCCCAACCTAAAACCCATTGTCCTCAATGTAAAAGATATGAGCATGCAATGCACATGAGACGATGAAAAGAAATGGGAAGTAATGGGAAGATAATACCTAAAGAAGGAGAATTAAAGCTTTTCTAAAGTTCTTAACATGTAAATGGGTTAGCATGAAGACTAAACAAACTGAAATAAAACTATTCTAATCCTAAATCCTATGAAAACAATAAACCAACTACACCTCTGTCAGACTAGGAGGTCAATCCTAGTACACCAGATTAGTCAGAGGCATGATATATCCTTTGAATCAAACTTCTCAACAAATGGCTTGAGACGATGTCCATTCACTTTGAAAATATTGTTATTCATCGAATTCTTTATCTAGACGGTCCCATGAGGATAAACATTAGTAACAATGAAGGGACCAGTCCAATGAGATCAAAGTTTACCTGGAAAAAGATTTAACTGAGAATTGTATAGAATGACTTTTTGACCGGTTATGAATAATTTTCGAAGGATATTCCTGTCATGGAACACCTTCATCCTGTCCTTGTAAATTCTCGAGTTCTCATAAGTGTTATTCCGGATTTCTTCGAGTTCATTCAATTGAAGTTTGCGCAGCAAGCCAGCATTGTCTAAATTAAAGTTTAGATTTTTGATAGCCCAGTAGATTCTATGCTCCAGCTCCACAGGTAGGTGGCAAGCTTTCCCATAGACGAGTTTAAAGGGAGATATTTCAATGGGGGTCTTAAAAGCTATACAGTAAGCCCATAAGGCATCAGTTAAGAGAATCGACTAATCCTTACGGTCATGTTTAATCATTTTTTTTTTGAATATGTTTAATTTTTCTGTTGGAAATCTCGGCTTGCCCACTTGTCTGTGGGCAGTATGGAGTGCTCACTTTATGAGAGATGCCATATTTCTTCATTAAGTTCTCAAATGGCCTATTACAAAAGTGTGAACCTCCGTCACCAATGATGGCCCCAGGCTTTTCGAACCGGGAAATGATATTTTCTTTTAAGAATTAAATGACCGTTCTATGATCATTATTCCAGCACGGGATCACTTCGACCCACTTAGTGATATAGTCTAGTGTTAACAAAATGTAAATATTCCTAAAGGATTGGAGGAATGGTCCCATAAAATCAATACCCCAATAATCAAATGCTTCAATGATAAGAATGAGGTTCAGAGGCATCATATTTCGACAAGACAACCCTCCCAATTTCTGACAATGCTCAGAAGCTTTGTAAAACTCATGAGTATCTCCGAACATCATGGGCCAATAAAAGCCGCACTGCAGAATTTTAGCCACGATCTTTTTAGGAAAAAAGTGACCACCAAGTGCTGAGAATGACAAAAGGAGATGATACTCTGATGTTCATTTTCTATTTTCTAGCACACATCTCCTTAGAATTTGGTCTGATCAATATTTAAACAAATAAGGATAATCCCAGAAAAACTTACGCACCTCGGCTAAGACTTTTTTTTTTATCTTACGTAGTTCAATATGTTGGCGTGAAACCTGTAGCAAGATAATTTGCAATGTTAGCAAACCAAGGTAGTTGGGAGAGTTTAAATAATTGTTCGTCAAGGAACATATCGTTTATCAGTGTCGGCTCAAGGGAATCAGGGACGTTAAGTCGAGAAAGGCGGTCGGCCAGTACGTTTTCTACTCCTTTTTTGTCTCGTATTTTAATATCAAATTCTTGGAGTAAGAGGATCCATCTTATCACGCGGGGCTTGACATCCGTCTTAGAAAAAAGATACTTTAGTGTCGTATGGTTCATGTAGATGATGATCTTAGATTCAATTAGGTAGGACCTAAATTTGTCCAAAGCGAACATTACGACTAAGAGTTCCTTCTCCGTAGTAGAGTAGTTCATTTGGGCAAAATTTAGAGTTCTACTTATATAGTGAATAATGTAGGGTTTCTTTTATTTTCTCTGGCCTAACACCGCCCCAATAGCATAGTCAGATGCATCGCACATAATCTCAAAAGGGATGCTCCAATTGGGTGGCTGCATGATAGGTAGTATTAATACACCCTTGAGCTTAGCGAAAGCCTCTTAGCATTGTTTAGTCCACTCGTATGGTACATCATTTTGAAGTAGATTACATAAAGGATGAGAGAGATGACTAAAGTCCTTTATGAATCGTCTATAGAATCTGGCATGTCCTAGGAAGGATCGCACGTCACGTATGCTCTTAAGTGGAGATAGGTTAGAGATAAGATCAATTTTTGCCTTATCTACCTCAATTTTCTTAGACGAAATTATGTGTCCAAGCACAATTCCCTTGAGAACCATGAAATGACATTTCTGCCAATTCAGAACCAAATTCTTTTCCTCGCATCGCTTCAGTATACATTTAAGATTTTTCAAACACTCATTGAAGGATGGACCAAAGATAGAGAAGTCGTCCATGAAGACCTCTAAATATTGCCACACCATGTCAGAAAAAATACTCAACATGTATCGGTGAAAAGTGGCGGGGGCATTACATAGTCCGAATGACATCCTTTATTAAGCAAAAGTGCTAAAGAAACATGTGAATGTTGTCTTCTCTTGAACTTCAAGGGCTATCTCTATCTAATTGTAGCCCAAATATCCGTTAAAGAAGCAATAGTAAGAGTGACCGGCTAGCCTTTCTAAAATTTTATCAATGAAGGGTAAAGGAAAGTGGTCCTTCCTTGTGACAGTATTCAACTTCCTATAGTCAATACACATTCTCCAACTAGTAGTAACTCTAGGTGGCACGAGTTCATTGTCGGTATTGGTTATGATGGTGATTCCAGACTTCTTAGGAGCTACCTGAGCTGGACTCACCCATTGACTGTCAAATATAGGGAATATGATACCCACATCCAATAACTTAATTACCTGAGCCTCAACCACTTCTTTCATATTTAGATTGAGTCAACGTTGTGGTTGTCTGGAGATTTCGCATTATCCTCAAGATGGATGTAGTGAGTACAAGTCAAAGGGTCAATTCTCTGGGGTTCGCAATCAACCATCCAAGAGCTCCTTTATGCTCAATGAGAGTAGAAATGAGCACACTCTCTTGTTCTTTCTTAAGGTGGGAAGAGGTCACCACTGGGTATGTCTTATCTTGACCTAAATAGACATATTTAAGATTGACAAGCAAAGGTTTTAGGTCAAGCTTCGGTGCTTTAAGGTTAGACGGTAGAGGCACATACATCGGTTCGGGGTAATTTTTCAAATTGTGGCATCCACCAGTTAACTTCAAGTACCGGTGTAGCATCAAATAAGGCATCCATCTCCATAATCATGTCATCATCTAAATCAGGGGAGTAGGTCAAACACGTCTCTAGAGTGTTAGATTATATAGTCAGGAGTGCTCTATCTTCCACGAAAGAATCGATCATGTTAATGTCGTGGGTATTATCATCATCCTTAGCTATTTGTTCATGTTGAAAAAGATGTTGATCTCCAATATCATATATCCAAAAGATAAATTCATAATTCCATTCCTACAATCAATGATAACATTTGATGTGGCAAGGAATGGGCAACCAAGAATAACGGGTATTTGAGTGCTCACATATATGATGGGTTGAGTATCCAGGATAATAAAATCTACTAGATAATAGAATTTATCAACTTGGACCAACACATCTTCAACCATCCCTCTCAGTACACGAACTAAGCGATCAACAAGTTGTAATGTGGTCCAAGTGAGTTTTAATTCACCTAGACCCAATTGTTTGTAAGCCAAGTAAGGGATCAAATTTATGCTTGCCTCCAAGTCCAGAAGTGCATGCTCAATTCGGTGGTTCCCAATTGCACAAGTGATAGTTGGGCTACTGGGATCTTTGTATTTTTGTGGCATATTTTGCTTGAGGATGACACTTACTTTTTCTGTCAAAAAGATTTTCTTTTATATGTTTTGTCGTCTTTTAGTCGTACATAAATCTTTCCGAAATTTGACATATGAAGGGATTTGTTTAACGACATCCAGTAGAAGGATATTAAAATTCACTTGCTTAAGCACCTTTAGAATATCTTGAGAGTTAGAGAGAGGTTTTAGTGCAATCAACCTTTGAGGGAATGATGCAATCGGCTTACTTTGAGGTTCTGGTTTTAACTCATGTGGAGCATTGTTAGGTCTATCATTCTCATATATTTCCAGGTCCTTAGGCTTTTCAGCCTTTACCGAAATAGATTTGTCAATTGTCGTCCCACTCCTAAGAGTGGTTATAGACTTAGCCTACTCCACCTGTTTTGAAGAGCTTGGGTCACTGATTTCATATTATTGTTTTGGGTTGGGGAGAGGCTGAGCCAGAAGGATCCCTTTCTTCCCATTGAATTTTTTAGTTTCAAGATCTTGTATGGCCTTTGTAAGGTTTTGAAAGGCTTACAACATACCCTGATTAAAAAGTTCTTCATTTTGTATATGTTTTAAGACCAGATCCTCTTTAAGTTTCCTTTGATTCAGAAATTGGTTAAGGATCCCTTGAGGACTAGCCGTTGTCCATTCGTCCAACTGAAGTTTGGATGGTTCCTCTAACTTGAGTTATATATATTTAAGGTGGGTCCACCGAAAGGTTTTGGTAGTTGTTTACAACATTTGATTGCTCATTTGATATCTCTTGAAAAGCATGAATTGTTGGGCAATTCTCAGTTGTATGTATGTTACAAGCATAAATACCACAAACAACTTCCGCAGTCTTTTCGAGTACTACCTTCTTAAGTTCCATGGCCTCGACTTTTCTTGTGAGTTTGGCCACTCTTACATTTATATCCTCTTCCTCATTTAGAACATAAATTCCTTCCCTTTTCCTTTGATTAAGCTTAGAAGTGGTAATTCTTGAAGAAGTATCCCATGATTGCACATTTTCAACAAGTTTATCAAAATAATCCCACACATCATTGGCTTCCTTATTCACGAATTCCCCATTACACATTATCTCCACAAATTGGCGCATGGGTGAGGTTAATCCCTCATAGAAAAAGCTTGTTGTACGCCATGTTTTGTAGATATGTTGTGGACATGAATTTATGAGATCCTTAAATCTCTCCTAACATTGGAAGAAAGCTTCATCCTCTTTTTGCGCAAAATTCATGATCACTTTCCTTAGGGACTGTTTGATCTTTTAAGGTAAATGTAATTGCATTGTAAATAGGTAATATTATTTCCATGGGTAATTACTGCATCGTTTTCAAGGATTGATTTGACTCTTACTTTTTTCAATGTTAAAATCAATGATGCTGCCAAATATTTGTGGGGCCCACCGTGATGTATGTGGATTGTCCATGCTGTCCATCTGTTATGCCAATTGAATTTAGGGCATGACCCAAAAAATGAGCCAGATTTAAATTTCAAGTAGACCACACCACAGGAAAAAGGGAATAAAAAACCCATCGTTAAAAACTTCTTGGGGCTACTGTTTACTTTGGTATGAGCCACTTTAGTGTTGGATCTACCTCATTTTTCAGCTCATGCTTCAAAATGTCATGGTAAAGCAGATGGACAACGCGGATATGTCATATATACATCATGGTGGGCCACACGAATTTTTAATCCTTTTGGATAGTTTTCCTAAGTAGAAGTACCTACCTATTTCCAAATAGGGTGAAATTGTAATAAGCAGATATTTACAGGGCATTTAATGAATTTTGAAAAATCAAACAGGCCCTTAAGGTATTTGTTTTATGATAGGAGAAAAACTTTTTAAAGAACTCCCTTCTCATCTCAGCCTACGTGCCAGTGGACCTTGGTCTTAAGGAATGTAACCAGGACTTAGCCTTTTCTTTCAAAGAGAAGGGAAACAATTTCAGTCTAACTGTGTCCTTAGACACGTTTGAGAAGTGTAATGTAGATATTATCTCATCGAACTCTTTCATATGCAAGTACGGACTTTTAAATTCTAGTCCGTGAAACTTAGGGAGGAGTTGAATTATCCCTGATTTAATATCCACAGTTCCTGTATTCAATGGAAATATCATGCAGGAAGGTGTACTCACCTCCACCGGTTGTAAATAATCTCATAGAGTACGAGGCGGGGGTGCATTACCGTGGGGTTCGTTTTCTTTCATCTTGAACTTCCTCAACTGGTGGTTGAGGTTGAGGTTGATTTGTAGCCATCACTTTAATTAGCTAAGAGGATCTAAAGTGGTGTCTAATCTTGTGATGGATAAGCAACCCTTAGACTAATCCTCCTTCACTCAAAGGACGGAGGGTGTTGTTACGAACCCACTTGGGCATGAAACACTCTCATCCCTCAAGTAACTAAATAATTAAACATAAAATGAAAACTAGAAAAATTAAAACAAATAAGAGATCTAAAAAAAAGACAAGAGAGAGGGTTGAAACAAAATTACCGAATAAGAGTTGCTATGTTAGGAGCCTACAAAACAGAAAACAATGTTTGTTTCTAAAAATAATTTCAGAAAAATCCTAACCTAAAAACATAGCAGAAAAATAAGTCATAATCTTAACCTAATTCTAATACCAATTAATTCCAGAAAAATGTAGCCGTACTCTCCAGCAACGGCGCCAAAAACTTGTTCACTACCCCAAGTGTAGGGTCGCGAAGTAGTAATAACTCGGTAAGACCGAGGTCGAATCCACATGAACTAAACTTGTACGTATTCTGAAAATAACTAGAACTAGAACTAGAAAAAGATCTAAATTAAAATCTGAATAATTGAGAGTAACGGTGAATAATGTTGATTAAAACTTATGAATTTAAAGGTGGGAACTAGGGTACCAAGGATCCATTTGTAACTATCAACATGCTACCTTACTTGATTCAAGAACACAATTGGAATTGGAGTCCTATCCCATCCAATTGGAATATAAAGCAATTTAAATCAAATATGAACTTTTCATTTAATTAATTCTCAATGGAGGAGAATTGTGATGATTGGAAGGGATTCCATCACCCTACTATGCCCAGGAGACGATGGTGAACAACGGGAATTACCAATCTCACTATCTCAAAACAGGAAAAGAAGATATCCAAAGCTATCACAACATCTATTGTAATTTGAGTCACAATAAATCATAGAAAACTGAAAATACTTTCTTAATATCAAACTAGAAATCAATGAAGTTCAATAAGAACAAGAATCAACGTAAAATAAACATCCAAACACGCTACAAGCTTCACCTCTTAGTCCTAGCTAAGAGGTTTAGTCAACTATAGAAATGATTGAAACTAAATCTCTTAAACAAAGTATGAAAAATAAACTATGAAAGAAGAAAAACTCATTAGCAGCTGCTCCACCTTTGTGTATGCTCCTTGAGACCTTTCCAAACCCTAAAAAATGCTTTGGAGCATCTCAGGGAGTCTTATTTATAGTTGTGGAACTCCGACTTTCGCACCGAGTTGGAAAAATCTAGAAACCGTATCAAATTTACGCACTCTACGCAGTTTTTCAAAATAGATTTAGAGTTTAAACCACCTTAAATTTACGCACTCTACACAGTTTCCCAAAAATAAACTCGGAGTTTCAAAATATACTTTTTTAGGACAATTTCAGGAATATGTTTGTTTTCAGGACAATTTTAAGATTCATTTTCTTTACTTCAAATATTTGATTTTCTTCATTCCTCACTTAGTTTTCTTGGATCTTTAGCATGTGAATTCTTCATTAATGACTTCCAAATCTCCAAATCTTCATTTAGTAATCTTTTGAGCATAAATCTTCCTTTTGGCATCAATTTCACCTTAAGCTCTCGAAATCGCCTCGCACATGAAAACATGCATAATTAAATTGATTAAGCACTATCATGTTTATAAAACCAAGGTACAAATAGGGGAAAATATGCAATATTTCATACTCAACAGATCACGTCGTCCAATTCTCATGCTCACCGAATTTTACAAGATTTTTTATCTACGCTCAATTTCAATTTTTTTCTACTGCCGAAACCCGATAATTTTGGTTGGATTTTTCACCCCCTGATAGGTAAGAGGCTCCCTAGTTGTCCTTCTACCTCTTTCTTTCGTTTCTTGTATTTTTAAGCCATTATGGTTAAAAGTATGTTAATATTTTGAGTCATAATTGTCGATGGAGCAGTACATACTCTTGCGGGAGACGTAATCGGGCTCGACTCCATTAGGATTACGGTTGTGCGTCGATTCCAGGTCTCGATTCGTCGAACCGAGTTGATGGATCATTCCAATCGAGTTAGTAAGCCATAATTCATCATTTAATGTTTAATTAGGAATAAATCCACATAATTAATGATAGTCTTATACTTTAATTTAGGTTTGGAGTGTTTTCCTCAAAATTTTGACACTAGGGCTGCATCTATGTCAAGGATTTCAATTTTAAGGTGAAGATCTACCATCAAGTTTGTACTTGGCATTTTAGAAAAATAAATGTGTCTGTTTGCTATTTAATTGAAAACATATTCGATGAAATACTTAAATGACATGAAACTCTTAATATTAAAATTCTTCAATGTTGAATGCTTAAAAATGCTAATATAATTGAATTGAGTTGTTGTGGTGGATCGAGTCTCACAAATTATTTAAATATGCGAATAGCCCATTTTAGAGGGGCTATCCTAGGCTTATACGTCTGATTAAAGTTGAATACTGACGATCGACAATAGTTAGAGCTATACGGGATACGTTGCACCCAATGCCGTTTGCCCGGGGTCCTCTGTAGTATATCGCATTAGTCTAATGCAAGCTTGATCATTCTTGTACTTGGTGATTATATAACATTTAATAGAATTTGGGATACCACAATTACCATTGATTTGGTATACTAATAACCATCAGTGTGTTATGATCCTCAAAGATTTATGAGCCGAGCATGGTGGTATGGGACACCGTGTTCAAACTGTGGCTTATGCTGGGGTGACGAGCCTCCCCATAGTGTCTATTGAACATTGATAGAGGTGATAAGATATTGTTCGAATAGCCCCCGTCAAATTACCCAGCCAATGGTTCCGTGCTAGAGTACTGTTCGAATGATAAGGTATGAATGGAATTGGGTGATGAGCCATTTTCTTTGTATTGATTTAGTTTTGAGTGACAAGCCCGCACCTCTGAATAGATTGTGTGATACTCGCTGTTGGGTGACGACCAATACTGTATTGATACCTTAATTTGGATCAAGGGACACTAGGAGGAGCCGCCACGTGCCACAACAAACCATGTGATCCAGATAATGACTTATGATATACGGCGCTATCTCAGATTCGCCAACTTGTTGTACGAACTGAAACTAATAATCACTTGGCTAATCATGCATTGGAATATGATGCTGCGATTTGTCATTGGAGTCACTTGTAGGGAGTGTTGGTATTTGTAAAATAGGCGTTGAAGTCGCTTGTGAGGGAGTGCTAGATTGTAAGGAGCATACATCATTACATCATAACATTAATATACTTATCAACTACATTAGTAAATTATTTGTTTGTTATGTCATCATTACTTGTGCTTGGTTGTGTTGATAACATATGTAATTGCTTATTATCTGTGCGTTAAAGGTAACATGCTTGAGTGTATTACATGTATGAATATGTATTTGTTGTGAACTTTCTAATCACTAAAATGTCCCAAGTAACAATCTTGGGGGTATTTTTTCACTAGAGTAAGAGGTCGTTGCGCACTATAAATAGATTGTTGGGCTATTGTTTGGAAAACCTAGGTCATCAAGTTCTTTATCATGTTCATGCTAGAAGCTAGATTAGCTATTGTAGGGTTCTATTATGGGTGGGTAGGTTTGCTGTATGGGTGAATAGGGATTAGGATCTGACAAATCTCCCTAGATTGACATGTTGGATTATGTTCATGTTTGGATGATGCTCAGATATGCAAGTTTTACAGGGCGTCAGACCCCTAGCTACCTTCTGGGCATAATGATTGCGGGATAGAAGATCTCTCTCTCTTCTGTTATGTTATTATTATTTTTTTTTTCTAGAATTGGGAGGAAATGCGGTTAATTATAGATATGAATGTAAAGAGGGACTAATGTAAGACTAGAATGCTGGATGTAAAGACATGAATGTAAAAGGACCAGTACGAGATTGGAATGCTGAATGCAAAGAAAGGAATTTAAACTATGCTAGTAGATACAGACCAACATGATACTGGAAGTTCGGATGAATCCCTTATTTAATGTACAACTCGGTAGTCAAGTTGGGCCTTTGGCTATGAGCTATTCCCAAGCAGAGTCACTATTCTGTGGACACTGGCAGGAGATTTTCCCCGGAGCTTGCCCACTAGGAGTCCGAAGTTGGACCTTCTGATGGATAGATATGTGGTGATAGATATAAAACTGGAATTTATTTAGATTTCTTATGTGATAGGATCTAGATACCCGGCAAGCCGCAGAGCATATGTCTTACATAATACCTAAACAATATTGTATGCTTAGTTGATACAGGCAATAACATGTGAAGGCCCATATCTAAAAGTCTATCTATATCAAGTGAAACC
>JAJHSJ010000003.1:68460824-68605944 GCA_021015155.1 Magnolia officinalis
TTTTGGGAAAGCTTCTCTTGACGTGAATGCCTGTGTTGAGTCACTATCCAACTGCTTATCGACCAGTGACAAGCCTGTTATGGTATTGATAAACAATCTGTTTTTGTAATTGCTGCTTTTGAACTGGTTTTTTTTTTTTTTTTCCTTCTTTTCTTTTCTTTTTTTGGGACTGTTTTATCACAGGAAATTCTGGTTTAGTTATTACTTCACAATCTCACCAGGCGGGTGCATTTCCTTTTTCTTCTTCCTCCCATCCCATGTCAATCTTTTTTATCAGCCGCAACTTTGATGCCCTTCCCGTTCCTGGCATAGATAATTGATAACATGATGGTATCCTTCCATCTTCTCCGCCCTCCTTCACAACTAAAGGAGAGGATTTTTTTTTCCTACTTCTCTTCCTTGAACCTTCTCCTGAATTTTCTCTTCTTTAGCATGGGCTAGATCCAGCACCAACTAGAGAGATCTCATTCAAACAAATTTTGTTATATCTTCTCGAAAAATGTAATTTAAGTCAATCAAATCGGATTAGCATGTCTATGAAAAACTCTCAAAGGATATGCTTCATCTCTACATGATTTAATGTGCTTTTTTTTCACTGTTCAGATAGTCAAAATTTCAAGTAATCATTGATTTTAGGCACAAATTATAATTACACAAGACATCTAATGATGAAACAGATTACACTAGAACCAGTCTGGACTGGAGCAGTTGGTTAGACTGGAACTGGCCATGGAAATGTTCAGGTCACATAGAAACCCATTCTGGGCAAGGAACCATTCATCCTTCCTGGTCCAACTCGTCCATGTGTCTGGATTGGTATTTGCTGGGTCAAACCAGCCAGTTCAGCTGTTTTTAGGGCCAAATTAAAATGAGTTGTGTGGGATTCGAACCCACCTATGAAACTTCATACAAACCCACATCACCTACTATGCTACACGTGTTTAGTTGCTTATGTCTTAATTATGTTTTTATGCTATAGCTTCACGATGCGTGAGAGGAAGCAATGGGGGATTCATGCGTGGGAGTAAGGACCATCTATTGCAAAATTTCAGCGAGTATGATGGTTGAGAAGTTATTTTTCAAAAAAAAAAAAAAAAAAAAACCCCACGGATGGGAGCCTGAGCCATGATTTGAAGTGGGAGTGGCACCTGGGTAAAACATTCATGCAACTAACATTTATGCATGTCATGCTCAAACTGCTTAGCTTGCTGGTCGGACCTGACTGAACCACATACAACAATAAGCTGAGGACCGATTTTAAAACATTGGTAGGACCTCTAACTATAGTAACACTTCATCGTCAACATCATCACCAAGCTTAGCCTTTCTCCTCCCAGCAATTTGGTGTTGGATGTTAAATGGTGGACTGGCAAAAAGTTTATGGTTGAACCCCAACCATCATCGAGCTTCCTCTTTTACCTGTGCTGTTGGAATCACCCATGGAAGAGGCTCACATTGATACAACTCACATGCCAATAGATCCTTTCCTGTATTGCCCTCAACCACTTATTTCATGCATGGTTCGAAGGACGAGCAAAGCAAAGAAGGGTCATGGAGGGGCAGTTGCCAAGCAAACCCTGAAATCTCCAATTGCTGTACTAGTGCAGACAACTGTAAGTGGTTGTTACTTAGGACATCCTAGACTATGTATCATTATTGGTCTAATCTAAGGTTTGAAAACTTGACTTGAAGGTCGCTTGAATAACTTAATCAAGTTTACTAGTCTTGAACACCTGCACTTGATGATGTTTAATGAGAAATGCTTACATCCAACTGGTTGGTTGGATGGTTAGTTACCATCCAACCAGTGAGTAAGTTCTAACCTTTTGTTTGTGTGCCAAATCCAGCCCAGCCAATAGCTTGGCCAATGATAAGGATCATGTAGTGCAAAAATTAGCCCATTCCACTCATCAGGTGGGCCACACTATAGAAACCTATGGATACTGCTGATGTAATAAATAAAATAGGCGTGGCCCTCCTAATGGGTGGATTAGGCTTATTTGTGCACAAGGCTATCTTCATGGTGAGGCCAACCTTCACACAAACATGAAAGGATGAAAAATATGCACTGGTTGGGCAGCAATTTGGTGGTCCAATCAGTTGGACACATCACATCATCATCATCATCATCATCATCAAAGCCTTATCCCAACTAATTGGGGTCGGCTCTCATATTAATATTATCACCCGAACACCTCTCATATTTAACCTTAAAATATAATGATATATAACTTTTGTAGCCTTGACAGGTTGGGTTTTGTTGAATCTCTCTCTCTCTCTCTCTCTCTCTCTCTCTCTCTCTCTCTCTCTCTCTTTCTAACGAGTTGTGACCAAATTGAGTTCTTTTTTATTTTCTTTTGACGAGTCCTGATGAGATCTGATCAAGTTGAGTCTCTTTATTCTCACAAAAAAGGTGTGTTTTCAACTTTTTAAACTATGATCTGATTATTCAAAATCTTTTTTCTTTGAAAATCAGGTACTCTTTGGATTGGAATATGCTCATGCTGTACAAAGTATCAAAGAAGCAATGGCAGTTGAGTCATCAAGATTGTGTAGATCCAATGTTTCATTGCATTATGCAGATGTCATGTGCATATTTATGAATCCAGCAGAAGATTATAAAACTCACAATGGGCAAATGGGGTCCTCCAATGGCTTCTATGCTAATGGAGAAGCTCTCAGGCATGTTGACAACAACAAGACTCTTGAGTCTGATCCTTGTGAGAGAATGAATTCCACAACAGCTGGTATGAGCTATAGTATTGGAGGTCTGACATGGAATTTACCACATGGCCACAAGATGGAGGATTACTTGCTATTATGGATCGGTTCTGACAATTCAGCATTTGCAAACGTTGTTCTCACATTCAACAGCTGCGAAATAGGTATAAATGGACAATCATTCATATGACCCTTTTTTGTCCATTCTGCCTAGCACAGTTTCCCCCCTTTTTTTTTTTTTTTTTCTTTTCGTGCATGTGTGTTTCTGTGTTTGTATGTGTGGACGCTCCTTGCAGCCTTCGGCAACTAAGTGGGTTGTACTGATTGGTAACCCTGCTATTTATCTTTTCATGGGTGATTGTTAAGGATAAAAATGATAGTTATCATCATCTTTGCATGAGACGAGATATTTTCCACCATTTTATGTCCATATTCTTTTCTTCTGTAACTCCCATCTCTGAAAACTCTGTGCGATGAAAAAAATATGATATTTTAATATCCTTTTCTTGTTCGGTGCTCAATGTGGGAAGTATAAGAACGATATGTTCAATGTTTTCTGTGTTGGTGTACATTGTTCTTGTTTTAGACAAGGTTCTTCATGTGCCCAATTCTACTTCATGCACGACTTCATCATATTTATGGTTCATCAAACTGTAAAATTGTCCATATCAGATTGTTAATGTTTTTTTCCTCCTCTCTAAATCATTATGTCATGTTTTCTCTTTTTGGCTGCATTCAGTCAGATACGATGCACATGAAAATCATTTGGTGAGGGATTTGTCTCATCAGAAAAGGATTCTCAAGCGAAGGTACCTAGAATACATGCCTTTGTCTTTTCATTTTCACTAATTTGATCTCTCCATATCTGTGTTGTGCTTATTCACTCTTAGTTTACTTGTTTTTGTAGATATTACCTTGTGGAGAAAGCAAAGGATGCAAACATTATTGGCATTTTGGTGGGCACTCTTGGTGTAGGTATGTTCCCTAGAGAATTTCATTCATTGTTACTGTTGAATCTGTTCATGGTTTGGTAGTCTGTAAAGCCATCAGTGGCAGTTTATTATAGCTGGGATTTGTTAGGAGTGGAAGCCCACCAAAGAGCATCTCTCTTACCAGTTCAGTCATAGATCTTCTTATTTATTTTGGTATCTTTTAGCGCCTTACATGCCATGCCTCAAGTCAACAAAGTAGAAAATGTATGAAGTACATGAATACATTTGTATTGTTTTCAATTGTTTGGTGCGCCTCATAGCACAATGTCGATTGCATTGCCTTGATCTTGTTATTTATGATGATTTGCATTACCTATTGGTATAGGCCCATGTGCACATTGCTATTTGCTACTTCGATGACACAAATTAACACGTCATGCATTAATCACGCGAGACACTCTAATGTTGTGTACTTGTATAAGAGTTGGTCCATGTACCGAGTGGGGTTCCATCCGTAGTTTAGTTGTTTGGTGTATTATGGTCTGATATCTGAATTGCCATACAACTATGTCATGTGTAATGTTGAACCAAATGGCCCACCATCCACAGTTGTCTCAGCAACTTGGATGATCTGGATGACCGTACAACTATGCTATGCGTATGGTTGAAACCAAGCAAGTTTGCAATTTGGACAATCTAGTTATTTATTTATGATGGATAAAACATGCTTTCTTTAGAAGAAAAAAATGCAAGTATAAATACAACACAACAGACAGCCACACTTTTTAGGCACTATCTACATAACATTATATGACCGGTGGCCAAAACCTGATCCCAAATTGATGGCCTAAACAGCCCACAACCACCTAAACCGTGATCCCTACCACTTTGCCACCTTAAGGGCCTATATGGACGCACTTCCGCAAAAGGGAGTTCTCGCACCTGCTTTTGGTCTACTCGACGAAAACCAATCTCGATTTTTTCCTTCCACTCGGCTCTTAAAAAGCCCATTTCATTGAGCTGGGGATGAGACAGGGTTTGCAAAAGTGCATCCAACCACACAATGTGGATTAGGGTTTGGCTCAAAACACAAGTTAGGCATCAAACACCCCTTTTAAGGTTGTGTCCAAATGGACCCTAAGAAGCACTGCAACTAAAAGCAGCCAAGCCCACAAAGATGATCAAATGTAGCCCAACACTGCAAATGATCGAAACAAGGCCTACACCCTCAATCATAGAATAAAACTTTCTCTGAATTTGGATGACCATAGCCCTTGAGAAACCTCTGAAAACCCTTGCCCAGTCTAGCAACCATCTCATCTGTTGATCCTACTAAGAAATGATCCGGATGGAGGATGCTTTCCCTTGGAATATTCTCTTGTTTCTCTCAAGCCATACAAGTATACAACCGTGGTATTCAAAATGGTTATGTAACAGTAGTGGTGGTACCTATCATGCGATGCAGGGCTGTAATGCTCGTTCTGAGAAAAATGGCCCATGACGGGCCTGTAATGGTCATAATGGGGCCGTAATGGGCTTGTAGATTTTCTTCCTTTACAGGCTACAGCAGCTATTGCCACCTTATCTTGCGTACACCCTAAATAACAACAAAGAAAGTTCTATGCCAAAGCCACCTGCCAATTGTGCCCCACACAATGATTGTCTAGTTCTCAAATAAATGCGATACTGCTTTAGGGAACACCCATCACATCCCAAACCTTGCCCCAAGCGATGATTTGGATGGTTTGGATTTTTTACAACTACACCATGTGCACAACTGGCCCACCATCCACAGTTGGGTCTGCGATTTGGATGGTCAGGACTGCCGTAAAATGATGCCATTTGCAGGGTTGAAACGAAGTGGCCCACCATCCACAGTTGATTCAGTGACATGGACAGTTTGGATTGGCGAACAACTATTGCCATGTGTGTATGGTTGAAACCAACTGGTCCCACCATCCATGGTTGACTCGTTGAGTCATCAATTTGGACGGTCTGGATTGATGTACAATTATGCCATGTGTTTGGTTGAAACCAAGTTGGCTACCATCCATGGTTTCAACAATTTGGATGGTTTGGATTGCTGTGCAACCATGCCATGAGTACGGTTGAAACCAAGTGGTCCAACATCCATAGTTGAGTCAACAATTTGGATGGTTTGGATTGTTATATGATCATACCATGTGTATGATTGAAACCAAGTTGGCCACCATCCATGGTTTTAAAAATTTGGATGGTTTGGATTGCTGTGCAACCACGCCATGAGAATGGTTGAAACCAAGTGGCCCAACATCCATAGTTGAGTCAACAATTTGGATGGTTTGGAGTTCTGTAAAACGATGCCATGTGTGCAGTTGAACCTGAGTGACCAACCATCCATAGTTTAGTTATTGATTTGGATTAACACACAAGCATGCCATCTGTGCAGTTGAAACTAAGTGGTCTACCATTCGTAGTTTACTCAGTGATTTGGACGGTCTGGATTGCTGTGCAACCATGTAATTTGTATGGTTGAAACCAAGTGGTCCACCATCAACATTTGAGTCAAAATTTGGATAGTCTGGACTGCTGTGCAACTTTGCCGTGTGTACAGTTGAAACCAAGTGGTCCCACCATCCACAGCAAAGCCATTGATTTAGACGGCCTAGATTGATGTACAACTGTCATATGAAGAGTCACCAGACTCCCTACTTGTTAATAAATTTTAAATGGTGCGAAACTAATACATGAGTCTCCTTCTATTTTTTCTCCTGTTATGAAAATAGTTCTATTCCATTTTTTTTCTTGGAATCTTGCTATTTGGATGATATGGTAATTATGGTTTACAAAAACCGTTCAAAATAGCATTATTTGGATAACCGTGCTACGAGATAACCCGTTTGTGCGCCAAAGGAGAGATAAGCTATGCCAATGGCACTATTCTTATACAAACAGCTATGACGTACACCAAATATACTCCCAGCCTGTTCATACTTAATTGGTTAACATTGATTTAATGTGGCACTTGTTTGTTTTCACATTGCTCAGTTTGTTCATTCTGTATTCGTTTGCTACTTTACTCAACAAATACTTGAACATGCAGAATCATGCTACTGGAGAATGTTTTAGATGTTAAACCTTTTGTTTGTTTACTCAACAAATACTGTAATTATGTTTTAGATTACTGATTTTACTGTTTTTCAATTACAAATGCAGCCGGATATCTGCATATGATTCATCAAATGAAAGACTTGATCAAGGGAGCTGGGAAAAAGGCCTATACTCTTGTTATGGGAAGACCGAACCCTGCAAAACTTGCAAACTTCCCCGAGGTGACCTCTAATTTATACATCAGACAAACAATTTATGACTCTTTTTATGAATGATATGATATTGATCAGGATTCTCATCTGGACAGTGTGATGTTTTCATTTATGTCTCCTGCACCCAAACTGCTCTCTTGGATAGCAAAGAGTTCTTAGCTCCAGTGATCACACCGTTCGAAGCTATGCTGGCTTTCAACAGGTATCACCTGCAACTTTTCCTTTTAATTTCATGCTGCTTGCATGATCTTTTTTCTGTACATGTTATCTGCTTCTCGGCTTTTCAGTCTGAATACGAAGACTGGATATTGTACATTGCATTTTTATTGTTATTATTTTGAATGGTGTTGTGCATTGAATATTTGTTAACATAATCGAATTTGAGTGACAAGTTAAAAGTGGGCCAATTAGTCTGGAATCAGGAACTTTTACAAAGCAGAAACAATCTGCGGGTACTAACAGCTGTGACAACTATATTATATAGAAAAGCTACATTTTTTGCCATCTTTTGGCTGTTTTTGGACTTGTAAGATTTTGGACTTTATGCTTGTGTGGTCAATATTCCGCACTTTTTTTATTTTTATTTTTTATTTAAATGTTATAATATTAGCCATTACCATACACATTTCCCTACCCAAGTTCCACGTGAGGGCATGTTTGGGTGTGTAAAATTAGTCATTAAGTGAGTCCATTAATTGGTACCTTCATTTCATCAATGAAATTGTCAGTGTTCAAAAAACTTCTAGCAGTTGGTGGCTCCATTTTCCAACTTTTTAATTTTATTTTTTTGGACAAAGAATTTTCTCCAATACAGGCCATGTCATAGCAGTTGGTGTGCTGGCCGATATGCCCACCAATACCATTATTTAAAACCTTGATCCCATGGACTTGATTACTTGTGGGCCATTTTATTGCTTATTGATCTCAAGACCCTTTGCCAATGAAATTGATCAATTCACGAATTGTGGTATTTTATCTTTTTATTTTAATCTTTCACTTAATGAATTTTGTGCAGTTTTACTGATTGCCTAAATCACAAGTTCAATAAAAGGCAGCTATCAGAACACCGCACCTTCACAATTTATGAATTAGGCAATTAAAAATTGCTAAATTCATGAATTGGGTGTGTTTTCCATACAAGGCAAGAACTAGGTACTGATATTTAGTGATTTGAATCATCATCATAGCCTTGTCCTATCTATTTGGGGTTAGCTTTACAAATCCTGTTTTGTTGAAAGGTCGAAAACATGAATTCTTATGATTGACAAACAGCTGCCCACCTTGTCCTAGCTACGATGTCTGATACAAAAATCAGGACTTCAACTCATCAGATGGACCATCCTGTACCGTAGTTTTAAGTAGCAATTTTGGAGCGTGACTCACTTCGAGACTGAAACCCATACAACACACCCTGGATCGTTCTGATTCAGTCCATTTTTGGTCATTTCAGTCCCCTATCTGGTCTGGTGACTTGTCTTGGTTCCTGACCTAAACTGATACCACTCGGATAAAATACCAGACGATATTTTGAACAATGTGCTTTAGCAAGTCGTATTGGATGATACTTTGAAACATGCCCTGTAACACTTCATTTTGGATGATATTTTTAACCATGCCTTGTGCGAAAAACGATGAGAAACTTAAATTAGACCTACCAGTAGTTCGATTCATTGTGCTTGTGTAGCATGCCTAACTAGTAGACCAGCCTTATTTTTATGCAGGGTGATCTTCGCAGCGGGGCCCATCTTTTCGACGGCTCACATATCCTACACGTGCGACCATAGTTTTCAAACTAACCAGGTCAACCAGGGAATCGCCATGTCTGCACGGCCAGGTCACTGGGCTGGGAAAACCAGACAAACACTGGTTTGCATGTGCCTTGACTCGTGACTTGATCGACTTGGCCTGGCTGAAATGGGTTAGCTGAGTCTCACGAAGGGCAGTTCTGTAATCTGTAAGAAAAAAAAAAAAAAACGAAAAGAAGGAGTGCCCTGGTCTGCTTGACTCGGGCTTGGTTTGTTAGGTTGAAATGGGATTTGGTTGATTCAGCCTAGTTGAAACGGGTTAACTGAGTCTCAAGAAAGGCACTTTTGTAGAGTAAAGAGGATAACTTTTGTATTTTTAAAATTTCTTCATATAAATAAAAAAATATTTTCTTGACTCGCCTTCTTGACTCACTGCATCTTAGGTGTGACCTGCTTGATGACTGACCTAGTCCCTACAGACTCCCAGTTTGAAAGCTATGTGCAGGATATGTCACACATGAGATGGGTTATGTTTTAAGCTGACCTTGGTTCTAGGTGACTATCCACCCAGTTTTCAAATAACCTAAATTTCTATGGACAAATTTATGCTCTAGATGCGGCAAGAGCAGAATGGAGTTCTGCACCAAATGTGTGAACTGAAACCACTTGACTCTATAACATGACTAAAGCATACAAAGATTGGAATGAACTTGGGTAAAATGCCAATGGGATCCTTACTCTTGCTCCGGTGGTAGACTCTAAGGAGTTTTAACACCTGGTCAAGTGTTCGAGTATCCATAGGTGGTGAAATCCCACTATGGTTGTGAGTGTGTGTTAAAAAAAAAAAAAAAAAAAAACTTAGGTAAATGCCAATGGTGTATTTCCATCCTGTTCACGATTCGCATCATACCATGACAGCTAATATGAACTGGCTCACCAATTGGAAAAAAGAAGATTTAGATACCCATGTTGTGGCATATACGGACAAAGGGTTTTAGAATGATGCAGAGCACTCAACAAGATAATCAAAATAAAGGATGCCTGAGCAGAGCTACATCGTTCGTACAAAATTTGTTAAAGGAGTAAGAAGAAGAGAGAGGGTTTTAAATGGTTCAACTGCAAGAGATGGCTAATGAAAAGGCAATACTAAAAGGAAAAAGGGCCATTGCCTTGATAAGCTTTATTTTGAACCAGGTAAAGTTGGTATGCAAAGAATTGAATAGTTATGTATATGAGAAACAATCCTTTTCTCTAAGAAACTTCTAATTTAGAGTGCTTCTAATTGCATTGGAAAAGTGGACCATCCAATTGATCTATTTGGAGTCTCTGGACTGCTTATTAGTCATTAAGGTAATGGATTTTTGAACCCAGATATTTTAGGATTTGGCTGTCCAAAAAAAAAGAAGCAAAGGTCATCTTTTCAAAAAAGAAAATGAAAAGAAAAAAAGTAAAGAAAAGAAAAGGCTGATTTATCAACAGATAACATTTAAGAAGAGAAATATTGACAGATAACTTTAGGCCCTGTTGGGATCGTGGAAATGAGAAATCCATGAACTTGTCAAATTCATGGATTTCCATTGGATTTGGATTTGGCAAATTCCAGAGTTTCACTGTTTGGGAATGAAGCTTCAAATCGTTGGATTTGGGAGTATTTATTGCAATGGTATAACTTTTATTGCTTTTAAGAAAATCTCTCATTTTGTGGATTTGCAAAGAATTTATTTATTTTTTTCTTTTTTGTGGATTTAGATTTGCACCAAAGCCATGGATTTTGTGGTGGTTTGGACTTGTAAATCCATAAAATTGACAAACCCTTAACAAAAAACAAACAGGGGAGATTGAAATACATGGATTTCACAAATCCCTGTCCCAATCCCCTCACCCCAAACAGCCCCTTACAAAGAGTCATAATTTAGTAAAAAATCATTATTTTCCATAGAATTTTTTGGTCGATACATACAAAAGGAAAGCAAGCAATTATGATATTTCCTGAAGCCAGGTATAACAGCTTGTGGAATATGATTGATAATGTGTCATTATGTTTCCACGGCGCCCCAGATTTGTTGTTTGTTTTCTTTTCGCTTCTTAATAAAATCGTCGTTGCCTTTCCAAAAAAAAAAGAAGTCATTATGTTTTAAGTGTTTTTGCAGGGTGCAGCTGATCTCCCTCTTTCCTAGTAGGCTTGATGGAATTGGTAGAATGAGTCAAAAACCCCAACATTACAATGTTGTTTTTCTTAACCTTTCACAAAGTAACTAAAATATGTTCATTATGCTAAAATGTTAACTGTCAGTGACTGAGCTACTTTCCTGTAAAGTTTAATCTATTATACGGAATTGTAATAAAATGGAATTTTTTGAACGGAGTTTGACATTTTGTGGTGAACTATGTTTGATTTAATTTAATTAGCAGTTTTTTCTTTTCTTTCTTTCTTTCTTCTGCTGAGCAGAGTTCTTGAGTTCTTGGTTGTTGCTTGTGGGTTCTAAGAATCTGATATGTTTGTCTGTGCTTCTCTATGTTTCTGGGGAACAGAGTCTGAAACATGCTTTTACAAATTTGTTACTTCTCATTTCCTAAGCTTCCAATGGATTTGTGTTGAGATTGCAGGGCAACGGATATTGTATTGTAGTGGGCTAACAAAACAATTGTTCGTGCGCACAAAATTTTAGTAATTAAGCTGCTTTACCAATTGAAGTAGTTTTTTCCCCCCTTTTCTTATTTTTATGGTTCTTCTAGAGGAAGCCAGTGGACGGGAGCATATGTGATAGAATTTCGTGATTTGATGGCTTCTTGTTCTCTAGAAGACGACAACAAAACAGAAGAAGCTCGGTTTTCTTTTCTGAAAGGAAGCTATGTAGAAGACATTGTGCTGCAAGGTATATAGCTTTGATCTCATTGTGAGCATTTCCACTTTCCATTTGCAAAGAATTTTGTCCCGACATTTATTAGCTGCTTATGGAATTTGCTTTGTCAGATGGTCATTAATACTGAGAAATGGGTGTGTGAATCAGTTACCAATTTATGTAGTGCTCATGCGACGGAATTGTACTTTTCAAATATGACCTCTACAGCTTGCAGTCAAATCTGACTTGTGTTATGCTCATGGTATGCTTGTCAAGTGTGTTATACTTAGTTTTTAACTAATTTAGGTAGACTTTCTGGGCATGTGAATGGGCAGTCCAGAGTAGAGAGAAGCCAACACGAGTACGTTGGCATGGGAAAATAGAAAATGCATGGGAGACATTAAAACAAACAATCAATTTAAGGCTATATGCTGTTCACCAGACAAGCATACAGTTATATGCATGCCCATCACGTCAAGTGTATCCCAAATGGACACAATCAGTATTCCAGCTCCCACTATGTGCCTGTTATCTAATCTTCCAATGGCTTTTCCACAAGGCATTTCTTGACACGGATGGGCAATATATGATTCAGGCGTGCTTCCCAGTGTAGTTTAGGAGTTAGAGCACAGTAGCGTACGGACCTTGCTAGCTTGGAATTTTGTTTGCAGCCAGATAAATGTGCAAGCTAGAGTTTAGGACTTGCCTTTTCTTGATTTCCATACGTGGTTAATTTGGATGTATTATAATGCCCACACCAGATTTTTGGTGGTATGGATTATCCATTCAGTCTAGCCTTATGGACAGCCTCAAAACCATGTAGCTCAGGGGCCAAAAACATGCCAATGCCTTGAATTTTCACTAAAAATTCCGAGCTGTTACATTTCAACTCTGTGCTGAAAATTGGGCACTAAAAATCCAACCAGTAAGTGCTTAAAGATTTCTTTCCCTTTTCCTGATCACTTGTGTTTCGAAGCTGAAAAACCAATGCTGATGACAGTCTATGGCATCAGCGATAAACATGATTCTCTGATTTATATAATTAAAATCTTACAATTCACAATTCAAGTTGGATTCAGGATCCTAGTTGGTAGAGCTGAGAACATGAACCATACAGTCCTCAAAAAGCATACTTCTATAGGAATTCTCTTTGATTATTGATTTTTTATAGTTTCTTTCATCTTATGGGTTTAAAGAAGCTGGAAAGTGGCTTGCAAACAGTGTATTTGAGACCAACCTTTAGAACCATTTTCGACGATCTATATTCTATCTATATTCTATACATGTTTCATTACTGCCTGGTAATTCCTTGGTAGATTTTAAGTTAGTCTGCATTTTTTGCACCAAATATCATGAAATTTCATGATAGTTAGCACCAAACCAGACTGATTAATCATGAAATATCATGATATTTGGTGCAACAAAACGTAGCCTCAACTAAAATTTAACGTGGCATGTCGCAAATTTGCAATATGATTGGCTGGGTCACATTTCCATCTCTTACTATTTCACTCAAGTATTTTTTTTTTTCTCAAAAAGTATTTGCAAAATAGAAAATGACAATCCAATTATTTATGATTCAATTTGCTTTCTTGAAATTTACAAACAAGCATTGATGGCATCCAATTGAGTAATTCTTATTGGTCATAGGTGCAATTAATTTGATTAACGTTTGAATGGCTTACATTCTCATTGATGATATGTGTCATTAATTTGATTATTTAAATTGCTTGCACCCTCAGGAAAGCCAGAGGAACAGAGGGAAAGAGCTCTCATCTTGCCAGTGGCAACAGAGAATGCTCTGAAGGTGGTGGAGAAGTACCCACCCGTTTTAGTAAAGGGAACAGCTAATTCTGGGGCTGAGTATTTTGCCTCCCGATCCTATCATGGCCTTGACATGCGGACCGAGAACGAGCCTCGTTCTTTTGTCATTGGCAGAACTGGGAAGGCATCTGGTTACAACCATGAGATGCAAAAGCAGGAAGATTGATGAAGAGGCCACCGAGTAGCTTCAAAGAAACAGTTTGTTCTCCAAGTGCAGTTCAGGCCACGAGTGACGACTTTGGTTCTCTTTCTTTTTATGATGGGTGAGTTACAGTTAAGGTCACCGGCAGTAAAGATTTAAGCTGAGACCATGTTGCATCACCACAACTTCCCCATTGAGTAGATAATCAAGATGCAAGCATGGGCCGGCAATGCTCATCGCCAGCAGTTCTTGTGACAGTAGGTTGTTTTTTGCAGAGCAATGATAAGCTGCCTCTCTCTCTCTCTCTCTCTCTCTCTCTCCTTATTTCTTCTTTAAATTGTCAAGGCACTTATATTTTGTTCGTTGAATCAAATACTGGTATGATTGCTTATGTCCTCCCCAATCTCCAGGATTGTCAGCTCAATCAAAAAGAGGCAGTCGACTGGTCCTGCCTCTGGATTGTTGACCCTATATTTTTTTAGCCTTTTTTTAAAAATTTTTGCGTTGTAGCAGGCTCTGCTTGTCTTCTCTCCTGCCATTGGCGTCTTTGTAATAATTTGCTGTTACTCTTAAAAAAATAATCAAATGCTGGTATAAATTATGGGGCATGGGCAAAGGTCTTTCCATTTGAGATGAGACCATGTTGCATCACGACCATCTCACCATTAAGTACATACTAGAGATACAAGCATGTTCCAGCAATGCTCATCCCCAGCAATTCTTGTAACAGTCGGTTGTTTATTTCAGATCAGTGATAAGCTGCTTGTTTTAAAAAAAGAAAAAAGAAAAAGAGGAAGACTGTTTGGGCACAGGAACAATTTTAGAAGGGGTTAAAAGAAAAGAAAAGAAAAAGATTAGAACAAAAGATGCCATTTATTTTTTTCATCATGTACCAAATTTGAACTCTAATATGGTAGATACTGCCTGTTAAAATTTGAAACTCTTCTAGAATTGAAATTAAATATGGAAATACTATCCATCAAAATGTCCATAGATATGCCATGTTGTCGAGGCATGAAAAGAGATAGACTCTTGCTGTGTGCAGTAGCATTGTGCGCTACATCAGGCTGGGCTGCACAAAGGTGGTCCGCACAAAGGTTGTCCGCACAGAGATTCTAGGTTGAATCCTCAGTGGAGTTGCCATTTTGTTTCGAACAAGAAACAAAAACATTTGATTCGGGGGATTTCATTCACTCAATAGTTAATAAAAGAAGATAAAAATGATAATCACAATATTATTCATTCCGAATTCGTTTACATCCTCTCTCCTTTGATTCCAAAGTAGAATGTTAACAAATTACAATATGAAAACATAGCACAATTGAATTATGATTTCAATATATCTTGATATGTTAACATCAATGCTCCATCATGTCATGTCTTGATTGGTTCCTTGATTTGAATTAAAGCTTTTCGCTATTCTCCGAATGTTGGAGGAGTCATGCGTACATAACTATCACTGGGCACTAACACACACACTTAACTATCACTGGGCACTAACACACACACTGTGCGCTGATATGCAGTGTGCACTGGCATGTAATGCGCGCGCACATGTGTTGTGCATTGGCATAGTTGTGCGTCGCACAACACTTGTTCCGCACAATGGGTGCGGATGATACCTGTATCCGCTTGAGATCTTCTTCTTTCCTTTTCCTCTTCTTAGACCTTGCACTAATGATTCATATAGAGGGGTGATGGGGTATATATAGCCTTTCCACACGTGCGAATGTGTAACGTGTCCATTGTGCGCCGAACCCTATTGCGCGGTCACTTCTTTGTGCGGATGCCTTTGTGCGTGATCCCATGTGTGCAGCCCTTTGTGCGGACCACCTTTGTGGGCAATCCCATGTGCGCAAGTAGAGGGATGAAAGGAACGCAAAAGATGAAGTCATGTACTCTCCTTCATGAGAATGAATAAAAGGCTCGAATTTTCATGCAAAGCTTCTTAAAGTATATCAGGCATATCAAGATTGAGCACGTTAATAATTGCTGTCAAGCATTGATTGTTGTTGTCAAGCATTAATGATTGCTGTTAAGTGTTGATGATTGCTGTCAAGCGTTTGTCGTTGTCAAGACGAAGTCATGTACTCTCCTTCATGAGAATGAATAAAAGGAGCGAATTTTCAAGCAAAGCTTCTCAAAGCATATCAGGCATATCAAGATTGAGCACGTTAATAATTGTTGTCAAGCATTGATGGTTGTTGTCAAGCATTAATGATTGCTGTCAAGCATTGATGATTGTTGTCAAGCGTTTGTCGTCGTCAAATTAGTCAAACGTTGATGAATTTCGTCAAAGTATCGCCACACGCCAATGATTTTTGTTGAATTTGCCAAGTGCCGATGATTATCACCACACGCCGATGATTATTGCCAAAATTAGCAACTATGGCTGTTGTCATCAATCACTCATACAAACTCATTTTATCAAAATTGCTATCATCGCTAAGCTGATGCACTATTTTAAATATAATATGAATGTTCTCAGAACATTATCAGCAGTGGCGAAATATCAATTATTGATGTACCATTTTTAGCAGCAAAATAAACTATATAGCTGACCATATATAAAGTTGATGACATCGATGGTAGCTTGTCATTTAAGGCAGCTTAGCCAAGCCCTCAACGACCAACTACGCATAAGACCTATCATCATCGGTGCTATATATATGTTATTCGGGCAGCAGTGTGGAGCCAGTGGCCCTAAAAAGCCCATGTAGGCCACATCACATGCATACCCATGAGGGTAGCAGACGAAGCCAATGACTAAAAGTTTCTAACGGCCAGTCACGCGTGAAACCAATGTCACTTGTAGAGCTTCCGACAGCGTCATGAGGAAGGATGAAAATACCCTCCCGTGAATGGGTTCGACCTTACAGGCGAAGAAAAAGCGGGCCGCAGTGTGTGCTCTAGGCCAACCATGCGTAAGACCTCTTAGATTCTTAGTTTGATTCCAGTAGTAACTCATGAAGAAGGAATTTTAGTCCACTCATTGATGGACTGACGACCTTAGATTTGGTACCTAAAGGTAGCACTTATACCCCCCGTGAACTCTAGAGAGTTACTGTGGCCAACCCTGTGCGTAAATTCCATTGAGTTCACGGCCTTGGTAGCTTCACTGGGCCCCTCTGATGGATCGTGGTTTGTGAACTCCCTGGCAGTGATAAGCCCTGTGAACTCCAGAGAGTTACAGAGGCCATTCACATAAGACCTGACTCCAACTACTTATGAGTCTAAAAAACTGTGATTGCTCCACTACTCAAGAGCTTAAACTATGTGCAAAACTAATTCTACTGACTTTAAAACAAAAATAGTTCCGCCCACTGAAATAAACATCACATAGGGATGCTTTATGATTCATAAATTTGATGAATTGTATATATAATGAGGCATGACTATGAAAGTATTGCATTAACATATACCCCAAAACCAATGATTGTATTGCCAAGAATATGCTTTCTTTGAACAAAACATTACAATTCATTCGTATGCTACAACACAAAACGAAGCAAAGAAATTTACATGAAAAATACAATTTTATAGATCCTTAGACCTGCCTAATGTTGCTACATAGCCCTGTAATTCCTCTTTTAACTGAATTTGTGCTGTAACAGTCGTATGTTCAGCCTCAAGAATAATCTTGGCATGATCAGGAACGCCGGCCAATTCTAACTCCAAAGAGGCAACAACTTCCCTATTCTTCACTTGTTCGACCTTCTCAATGTCGGCAATCTGAGTATTCGTTTCAAGCTCCTCCTTGACTTGACGAATATTCGACTCCTCTTCTTCTCTTCGAACCTTGAGCAGCATAATCTCTTTCTCTAGAAGGACAATTTGGTCATCGATGATTGTCTTATTTCTATAAGAAGCTTTCAACCTCTCATGAAGAGATTGATTAACAATGCCACAATTGGAGAGGATGTCGTCTGTTCGAGAAAGTTTCTTCTTGAGCAGCATTAGTTCTCTTTGACGATTCAAAATCTCTGGAGCAACGACTACACCTCGTGCTGCCTCTAAATTTTTGGTGGAATCATAGAACTGTGATAAGGAGTCATGAAGGGATTGAACATTAACATGGGCCAGACGAGCTGAATGGTCAAGAACGGCTAAGGCACTGTCCAAAAAGGGCCACTGGACTGGATCCTTAAAAGCACTTATAATAACAGAGATTGCATTATTAAAGAATACCAACATGAGAGGTGAAACATTCTCCAATGAAAGTCTATCAGAAACTGTAGCTACTGAGTTGGAACCTTTAGACCCACTTGGAGTTGGTACAACTAAAGCTAAAAACAAGAGAAGAATTATGAATTAAAAAGAGGATACATATATCTAGCAATATGAAGAAAGGAAGAAAAGAGAGTATATACCCTGTCCGGAGGCGATTGCAGAAGTAGCTTGAATAGAACAGGTTCCTGGTTCTATAGATGTGGGTATGTCTGTAGCTACGCCGACATTGAAACAAAGCTCCTGAGCACCTTCGGTATCCAAATCCAGAGTCGTCAGAGTCGGAACATCGATCGGGTCGGAAAAGAATTCTAAACTCCGGACTACTGGTTGGATAGGAGGAGGGCGTATAGTAGGAGATTTATCAGGGTGAATGGGAATATCAGACGCTGCAGTGACCACTGGTGGGATTTCTGCAATGTCTTGACTCACCTCTGCACTTTGGGGAAGAAATATATTTTCCATTCCTACTTGAATCTCTGATAACGGGGCTTCTACTTCTCTCAGTGTCGATGCTTCATGAGCAATTATATCGGTAGTTTCTATAATGCATGGAGATATGAAGCATTAAAAGAAATGAAAATATTCGCGCGGGAGGAGCAGCCAGACCCTCCATAATCAAGCTGTTCTTCTTCAAAAGAAGTCACTGTGATTGGAAGAGGAACATCCGGACGACTGATCTGGATTTCAAGGGGTGGAGATTCAGCCCTAGCCTCACCCTCTTCTTCAATGTTTGCTTCAGCTTCAGTTTCTTGATTCAACAGAACGTCTTCTTTGTCAGTCAAACTTGTAGAGGAAGATGTATCGCTACTTGGAGTATTGGCCGAATATTTTGACGAACTATCTTCTTCCGACATGGTTTGTTTCCCCTTTGTAAATAGTCTTCACGGGGAGAAGACGAGCACTTCGAACAGAAGAAGGAACTTGTTGTGCTAGAACTTCGGGAGATAATGACCTAGCGCGTGAGCGGGTCATAGGCGATGTCGCAGAGGCAACTCGATCTATGGAAGGAGAGACTATAGCCGTTGCATGACCTGCAATAGGAGAGATCGTAGTCGTTGTGTGACCCATAGCAGGGGAGATCGTGTTTGTTGTTTGATCAGTAGCAGGAGAAATTGCAGTTGCAGTAGGCTCTGTGGTAGGAGAGATTGCAGGGGTAGAATGATCAGGTAGGTCTTCTCTTTCATGAGTGGGGGAAGGCAGAATAATGCCTGGAGTTTCAAATTCATCACGGGGAGTGGCCTGTCTTCCTCTTCGCTTTATTAGATCAAGGGGAGATCCAAAAGCAAACCATCCCTCCAAAGTTTTTGGTGGCTTTATCTCTCTAATCGGTTCTTCTACGGAAATTCTACGACAGAGTTGCCCTATAACAGCAACGTGATCCTTCTCGATGAAATATCCGATCCCTTGCTCTGGTCTATAGTTTCTCAGCCGTGGAGGAGGAACCCAGATAGGGCAGTCTATAGGAAAGCAATTGCGCACCAAGTAATAATGATGCGTCCACCATCGCATCTAAGAGCATGAGGCTGTTACTCGATGATTGAACCGTGGGAGGAGGAAGCGGGATCCAAAGTTTCTCACCAAGAGCTGCTTCCATATTAAAGCCCAATTAAATGGGCCAACCCTATAACTTCTCATTGTTCGCGTAACTTCTTCTCCTGCTTGAGGCACGGCTTGGTCATAGCCAAATTGTCTAGCGAACCTACTCAGATAATATGGCTCTCTCCAAAACTCTACTCCTTCTCGCATAGGCAAGCTACAAGAGCGGAAGCAAAGGAAGAAAATCCTTTCAATGGGCTCCAAACTGTCATTATCTTCGACTTCTCTGTCCTCAGCTTGATGATCCAACTAGAAGGGAAAGAAATCAATGGACTCTGTATTTTCAATCTTGTCTACTATCCATTCATACCCCTTCCTCACCATTTTCTATCTGAGAAAATGCCATAAGGGTAGGTGTTGAGGGTAAACATAGGCCTTTTCTAGATCACCGTAAGTCTAAAGGAAATATACATCGAGCCAGCCTGAGAAGTAATGCCACAGGGTAAAAGAAGATGTAGCTCCAATCACTGGGCTTGAGCAATGTGCTGTAGCGTTTCCAAAAGCTTTATATAGCAAACATAACACAGGGGGGGCTAGAGAATACTTCTTCCTGCCTTCTGTCATGGCGTCTGCTGCTACAAACAAGCTTGGTTGAATAGAATCTGAACACTTCGAAATATGAAGAATGACTAAGCTTAGCCAATAAGCCAAGAAAGCGGCTAGTTCGGTTTCAGTGGTGAAGTTGGCTGAACCTTTTATCTTCTTGCGAGTGGCTTCCAATTCGGCTGAGTGGCTGCCAGAGAACCTGGGAGAAGAAAAGATATGAAAATGAGGATATATACTGTATATAAAGATGCATCTAAAAAAGAGAAGGGATGATAAGATATTTACAGTAGAAATTGCGAGAAATGTGCAAGCCACTGGAACAGGGATATCTTATGAAAATTAGGGAAGTAAGACATCTTGCGGAAAAGTTCAATGGTGGTGACCGAAATCTTAGGAACTCTGCCAGGGGCAACATAAGTAAATTCCTCATTTGTGGGAACGTATTCGTTCAAAAAAGACCTAGAGATGGGCAAACCGGCCATCCTATGCAGATCCCACATAGTGATGCTCACTTCGCCAACCGGGAGATGGAAGGAATTTGTGGCGGAAGACCAATACTTTAAGAACCCTTTGTAAATCGGAGTATCCTTATGGAAGAAATCGGAAGTGGCTTCTATAGCTGAGTAGATGTTCGCTGCGACAAGAACATCCTTATATTTCTTCAGAATTGCCTTGGTCCATGAACTATAATACGGGCATTTAGCCTAGAGACCACGCGTCCTAAATTCATCCTTCCCCCATAAAGAATCACGGGCACGAAAACGCTGTTGGATTGTCTCAAAATAATGAGTGGGATATATGGCGTGAGGATTGTAACATGGCTTGAGAAAGCGCATGTACGATATCTGCCCAGTCTTCTGAACTAAGCATTTCTCCATGAGATAACCTTCGAGAATTTTTGGATCTTTAATGACCCAGTTTAACACATATAGGAGCTGGTTTTGTGTCATATAATCAGATGGTTCACTCTGTCATTGACAGGTGACGCTGAAGATGTAAAGGGATGGTGATGGTCTCGTCTTTGTAGGGATTTCTGAATTTGATTGTGTCAGCATGAGACTTAATCATGTCCTAAGCATTCTGGAAGCGTCTCTTGTTGTGCTCTTAGATCTTCTCTTGGAAGATTTCGTCTTTACTCTTTTGTCTCTTTTTCTTTGAAATTGAAGGAGAGGGGGAAGCTTCAACGGGGGCAGGGCGAGTTTCGTCTGTTTGAAAATTGGCAATAGATTTTAACCAATTTTCCCAATCAGATTCTTGACCTTCAGTGGGGGGACCTTTTATTTCTCTCATTAAGACAGATGTGCGGATGTGGTCAGACAGCCGTTGAATTTGATTAGCGAAGTTGATGATAGAAGGAGTGGGTTCTTTGAAGAAAGAAGAGTAGCCTTCAGAAGATCTAGCCCTCTTTTGGGTATGAGTCTCAAGTGGTTGAGGGTCTGATGGTTCAACGACATCCGAGGAAGTATGAAGTCTTTTGGAGTGGGCCATTGGAGATCTACGAAACTTACAAAAATGCAGAAATTCAATAAACAAACTAAGTCATTGGAAGAACTTTGAAATAGGCGTGAAAATTCTAAAGTCCCAGAAACATAAGACCTGTTGTGCACAAGACTATTGTGCGTAAGGAGTTAGCGTACACGGAGTATTGGTTGTGCGCGGGTTGTTGTGCACAAGGTTATATTGTGCACAAAATATGATTGTCCGCAAGGTTATATTGTGCGTAAAATATGGTTGTGCATAGATTGTTGTTGTGCACTGTTTATCGTCGTGTCTGAAATCTCTGTAATGAGCGAGAGAGACTTAACGATAGAGAGCTCCGAAGCAAGGAATGAGAAAAATGAGCTTCGATCGTGTATATATAGGCTTACGCTACCCGTTGTGCGCTAGAGCATAGTGCGCAAGTCATTGTACGCAAGTTATTGTTCGCGGATTTGAAAATTACGCACAATGAAGAAAAAGAGAGTAAATTAGTTAAAACGTTGAAGGATTAATCCCACATTTTATTATTTTGTAGATAAAAATAAAAAAATGTAGGATCAAGGGGGCATCTGTTGAGGCATGAAAAGAGAGAGACTCTTGCTGTGCGTAAGAGTATTGTGCGCTACATCAGGTTGGGCAGCACAAAGGTAGTCCGCACAAAGGGTTGTGCACAAAGGTGGTTCGTACAAAGGGCTACGCACATGGATCGTGCACAAAGGTGGTCCGCACAAAGGGCTATGCACATGGGATCGCGCACAGAGGCGTCCGCACAAAGAAGTGATCGCACAATAGGATTTAGCGCACAATGGACACGTTGCATATTCGTACGTATGTAAAGGCTATATATACCCCATCACCCCTCTATATGAGTCAGCGCAAGGTCTAAGAAGAGGAAAAGGAGAGAAGAAGACCTCGAGCGGATACAGGTATCATCCGCACCCATTGTGCATAACAAGTGTTGTGCGGCGCACAACTATGCCAGTGCACAACACGTGCGCACAAATTGCATGCCAACGCACACTGCATATCAACGCACAGTGTGTGTGTCAGTGCCCAATGATAGTTATGTATGCATGACTCCTCCAACATTCAGAGAATAGCGAAAAGCTTCAATTTAGATCGAGGAACCAATCAAGACATGTGTCATGATGGAGCATTGATGTCAACATATCAAGACATATTGAAATCATAATTCAATTGTGCTATATTTTTATATTGTAATTTGTAAACATTCTACTTTGGAATCAAAGGAGAGAAAGGATGTAAACGAATTCCGAATGAATAATATTGTGATTATCCTCTTTATCTTCTTTTGTTAACTATTGAGTGAATGAAATCCCCTGAATCAAATGCTTTTGTTTCTTGTTCGAAACACATGTAAGATATAATTTCACGTTATTTTATGTGGTGATATGTGATTCATCTATGGAGAGACTCGTTGTTAATTACCCATTTGTCATAAACTTCACTTTTATTTGATCCTAACTATTGGGCCAATGCTAGGAAAGTGGTTAATGATCAATGACTTGCAACATCCATCATGTGGGCCCTACCTTTGATTGCTGATTCATCCTAAAAAATCACTTTAAATAGATGATTTTAATCCATCATGTGGGCCCCACCTTTAATTGCTAATTCATCCTAAAAAATCACTTTGAGGAGATGATTTTAGTATTCTTTAATGACCACAGTAAAGAAGATTTGGCACAGATCTGGACTGTCCATCGTGTGATGCTACCTATGATTTTCCCTCCCTCTTAAATGACACTTTGACCTGATAATCCTACCCATCCAATTAGAGGTTGGGAACCTGGATGATCCATATTGATTATAATAGAGGTTTAACAACTAATCAAGATCATCCATCATGTGCCTTATCCACTTGCTGTAGATTCTCTGTTCTGTCTTTATCAAAACGGGGGCCAGGGTATCCTTATCCAAATGGGTGCGGATTAGGTGTTACCCCCGGGTATCCTTATCCAAATGGGTGTGGATTAGGTGTTACCCCTGAGTATCCTTATCCAAGCGTGTGTTACCTTTACCATTGGCCCCACTTTGATGAAATTATACCGAGTTCGGGCCGAATCGAGTTGGTTTTTGGAGCTTAAAAAAATTTGAGTCAAGTCTAAGCATGCTTGAGCTCGACTCGACTTGGCTAGAACCCCGACTCGAATTGACTTGGATCGAATCAACTCTATGAGCCAGTATTTGATGAAACGACTCAACGAGGTATTGTTTCTTGTACTGCCCTCATATCCGGGTATTTTCGAAATTGGTATTTGAAGGAAGCTTTGGATTGTGATGCGTCAATTAGATTTTAAAGCTAATCAATTTAGTTATGGGAGTGTTTTATGGGCATGTATAGGTTTGCTATGTATTAAAAGTAGAAAATAGATTCAAGGGTGTATTGAAAAGAGTCAATTTTGTGGGAATTTGTTTGTGCAAAGCGCTCTTGTTAATTTGCATTTAAAGTATGAGAAGATTAAAGATACAATATACGTGCTTGAGAAAGTGTGCTGACTGAATCGAGCCGAGCTGGCCAGTTAGGCTCGAGGACTGAATCGAGTTCAAGCTGGATTGGTTGCTGGGTGAGCTGAGCCAAGCTGCTTGACTCGTTCGACTTGTGTACAACTCTAGTTACTAGTAGAGCTGGGTAGAATCTGACCCGATCTGATCTAAACCGAAGGCCAGGATTGGGTCGGATTGAGTAGGCCCACTTAGATTTAACCGTACATCGAGTCGAGTTTGGATCAGTGGTCAATTCGGACCGATCTGATCCACACAATTTTCATTCAACACTTTTTCTTGTAATGTTGTCCACTTGAGATTGGGATATACCTCATTTTTGGTTTAATACTATAAAATGATTTAGAAAAATAGATGGACGACGTGGATGAAATAAATACATCATGGTGGGGTCCACAGAGCATTGACCACCTGCCATTGGCTAGTGGCAGGGGGAGTAGTCAATTCGTCTTCTCAGCCCATGGCTCAAGGTGCATCGAGCACCAAGCTCTGACACAAGAAAAGGGACACGGGAAAGCCTTTCGCAGGAAGTTCCTGTGTGGGATACTAGGTGGGTCCCACCATGATGTTTTGTGATAAATCCACACCGTCCATCCATTTTGGGAGCTCATTTTAGGACATGCGGCCAAAAATGAAGTGTATCCAAAACTCAAGGGGCCCTTACGAGAGGAAACAATATAGATTCAGTGACCACCGTTTGAAACATTTGCATGGCCACAGAGTTTAATATCAGAAGAAGTTTTTGGTGTTTTCACTTCATCCGAGTGGGAATGACCTTATAAACGGTTTGAATGGTATATAAATATCAGGGTAGATAACAGGAAGGTTTCAACGGTAGGAAACTCTTTCCTCGGTTTTCCCTCTCGTCTGGCCCACTTGAGCTTTGGATCCACCTATTTTTTTGGTATCATGTCCTAAAATGAGCTCTCACAACTGATAGATGGTGTAAATTTCTTACAAATATCACTGTGGGCCCCGCATAGCATCCCGGTGCAGGAAATCTGCGTCCCAAGGAAAGAAAGACGATAAAGGAAGCGGATTGACAGGTGTACCACGCACCAAGCCAACTGGTGTATTAACGTTAGAAAGTTTTGTGGGTTCCATCATGAGGTATGTGTTATATCCAAACCGTCCATCCATTTGGTGGGCTCATCTTAAGGCTTGAGCCGAAAAATATGACAGATCTAAAGATCAAGTGGACCACACTGCAAAAAGAAGTGGGTAGTTGAACGTCTACCATTGAAACTTTTTAGGGGTCACAGAAGTTTCGGATCAATATGAAATTTGTTTTTCCTCTTCATCCACGTAGTTGTGACCTTATTAACAGATTGGATGGAAAATAAACGTTATGGTGGGCCCTACGAATTTTTTAATGGTGAAAATCATATTTTTTTAAATTAAAAAAATAATACTAAAATAGAAGATTCGATCCGAACCATACCCAACCCCGACTTAGTTCCCTGACCGAGTCGGACTCGGTTCGGGTCAGGCTAGTAGTGCAACAGATCGGATCGAGTTAGAGGACCCAGACTCGGTCCTAGATTGGATCGAATTCAGGTTAGTGCATTGAAAATTTTGGACCGAATTGAGTTGGACCCAATCTGGTCTGACTCGACTCATGCCCACCTCTAGTTACTAGGGTATCTTTACCCATGTATTTTAATGTGAAAATGACCACTGTAGACAAAAGCTTTTATCCAACGGTTTTTATGAAGGAATACAAACTTATGTTACCAACTTAGACTAGCACGTGCGGACAACAAATTTGAGGACGAAACTACCCCTCCTTTTCACTTTTCACTACTGCGTCGTTTCCTCTCCCTCCCTTCCCTCGCTCCATTTTTGAAAAAAAAAAAGACGAAAACTCCACCACTACATCTGTTGCTTGGATCGCACCACGCTCTAGCTGGATCCCACCCTCTCTATTCATCAGCATTAGGGCGTTTTTCTAAATAGTCCCTCCACGGAAGAAAGTACGCACTACAGGTATAATGTAGTACATTTACCTAAACGGTGTAAATTTTTTGTGGGCAATACAAACTTATGATTTTGATGTTGCCTGTTGTTTGATGAAATACTTGTATGCAGCTGTTAGTGTTTTGCATTATGTGAAAATTTGAAAATATATTGTATGTGTTTGAGAAAATACTGTATAGGCTGGAGCTTGGCTCGAATTCGCCCGAACTGCTTACTGATCCGAGCTGAGTTGGCCAGTCATGCTTAGAGGCCGAGATGAGCCGAGTTTGAGCTAGGGTTAGCTACTCGCCTCGCCGAGCCATGCCAAGCTCGACTCGGTTAGATTCGTGTACAACTATTAGTTACACACTCGACCCTCTGCTCGAGTTCATGTACAGTATCCTGGGCTAGGATCAGAGCAATTAGTTCCTTATCCAACGGTTGATGGCCATCTACCTCATCCACAGTCAAAGGCCTTTTCTGCCATTCTAGGTGGACTCACCTTTTCTGTTTTTCTACTTCGCACGCTGCTTTATACAATGCTTAGTTTCCAGTTTGGCCCGCTCAATTTTCAGTTTGTCTTGCTCAATTTCTAATTTGTCCTGCTCAATTTCCAGTTTGGCCTGCTCAATTTCCAGTTTGGCTCGTTCAATGGAGTACCTGAGAAGCACTTCCCTTGCAGCCAAATAGGATTTAACAAAGGCTATGTACTATCATGAAGTAGATAGCAGTAGCGGATTTCTGAAGAGGTCTTCTCTCCTGAAGTTCCAACCAAGCATACCCTAGTTGTACCATTTGGTCAACATTTGGATGGATAGGATCATCTAACCAGCATGATGTTCATGTAGTGACACACAAATGGTAGACTTCACTGAATGTGCAACCAGCACAAGGCAGAGATGACTAGGTATCATTTGGAATACAGGGACAACAACAACATATCGTAGAAGGAGATAACAGGTGACGCAATGACCCACTTACAACAAGAACTAGTGCACTGCAATAAGAACTAGATCGATTTGTTCTACAGCGAAACACCTGGCATAACTGCTCACTTACAAGTGCAATTGCACACCTCTTTTTTACTTTTCTGGGTGGTGCTGTAGATGACTATTGAGGCTATTCCTTGGTGGCACCCAAAAGTAGCTTGAATACCATGTTGCATCTGGTAGCCCATTAGATATTGAATCATTGTTGGAGTCTTGTCTCTAGTGGGTCTGGGTACTTGTGTTGTAGGATGAATCTCCTTCTGAAACCAGTGTTGTAGGATTTAGCGTAATTGCCATAAGATCATTACATAATGCCAGTGTTAGGGTTAGTGTGGGGCGCCCACCAAAATCATATACATTGAGTGTGGGGCCCACCAAAAATGAATATCATGAGTCTGGGGCCCATCGAAAATGAATTACATAATGCCAGTGTTATGGTCATTTCCATGCATTTCACGGTCAATCCCGACAATTCCGTTTGGATTCACGGTCATTTCCATGCATTTCACGGTCAATTCCCTTCATTCCACGGTCATTTCCACGCATTTGACGGTCAATTCGCTTCACTTCATGGTCATTTCCATGCCTTTCACGGTCATTCCCGGCGATTCCGTGTTGATTCACGGTCATTTCCATGCAATTCACGGTCATTTCCCTTCACTTCACAGTCATTTTCATGCATTTAACGGTTAATTAGCTTCACTTCATGGTCATTTCCATGCATTTCACGGTAATTCCCGGCAATTCCGTGCTGATTCACGGCCATTTCCACGCATTTTACAATCAATTCCCTTCATTTCACGGTCATGTCCATGCATTTGACGGTCAATTCACTTCACTTCACGGTCATTTCCATGCCTTTCACAGTCATTCTCGGCAATTCCGTGTTGATTCACGATCATTTCCATGCAATTCACGGTCATTTCCCTTCACTTCACGGTCATTTCCACGCATTTCATGGTCAATTCGCTTCACTTCACGGTCATTTCCATGCATTTCATGGTCATTCCCGGCGATTTTTTTAGCCTGATCACTGGCCGCAACGTACCTTGACTTATCTATTACTAGAATCCTTAGCCTTAGGCACAGATTACCTTGTGAGCCTTGTGAGCCTCCTCTCATAACCTTACTGACCAAAAATGACCCATATAGCGTTAGTATGGGAGTACAAGTGCCACTAGGGCCATTTACATCAAAACTGGAGTTATATATAACCCCATTTCCTCACACCTCTCTACCGTGCACGGATTTTCTATTTTTTCCTAAGGCATTTCAGAAGGGGAAATAAGGAGAAGAGAAGAGGAAGCTCGGAGAAGTGGGATCCAACCAAGGAACATTGATCTCCTTTTCCTTAGGAAGACTTTGTGCCGTGACCGGGACTCCTTTCGGGTTCCGTAGGACCACAAACAGGTGAGATCTGACCCTTGACCCAAAAACCTAGACTATTGAAGCCCTTTTTTTCATAATTGCTAATAGACTACGCTATTATACAGATCCTTACGCCCTACGTCGAACTCCTACTTCGAAACCGCTGACTATTAACCCTAGGTTACCGTTTTATCGACCCCTGAGGGCCTAAATAATGATCATGGGTTGCGATCTACGCTTAAGAACTTGTTGTGCTGTTTATTTGAAATTATTTGCAAATGATATGTTTTATGAAATGCATTGTAGTCCATGTGTTCGATGAAATGATTGATTCATTTCTGCTCACAAGTGCCTACAATTCCTATTTCCCATGCTATGTGTTCCCTCAATCATTTATGCAATCCAAGTTGCTCAATCCGAAAGCTGGTATTTGAAATTGCACAACTATTGTCATAGTGTACTAGAAAACAAATTTGCAGATACTTGTTTCTCTACATGGTACCTATGCTCTAACCCAATCACCTACCAGCAATATGAATGAGGCATCTTTTGGATTTGAAAACCTTCGTCAAATCACCTTTATTGAACTCCCATTTCTCTTGTTTAAAAGCAACCGTGACACTATCCAAACTTGGCTCTTAATCCTTTTTAAAGTCAAACACTACATTTCACCTTACCTTCCAAACCTCAACTTATTTTCATGGGAAAGGCAACTAATCTCTATCCCATCTAAGCTAAGGTATGCCATGTTGCCTTTACAATAATCTCTTCCACAATGACTACTTCAATGTGTTCTTTATCCTCCAGCACAAGGTCACCATTCATTGACACCTTGATACAATTATGGAATCTTTGCATCGCAGTATGGTGAAAATACTTGGCATTTATGTCACCTTCCCTTAACCATCTTGATCTTTAAAAATTTCGAACTCATTTTTCCCATCGGGAAATGTTTGAAAAACTTCAGAATTTCCCTACAAATCTATGCCTTTCCTTCATATAATAGAGAATTTGCGTCCATATTCAGGAAGTTGGTCACTTGGAGCATTTCCACTTTTTCAAAAATATCAAAATTTCCTCCTAGTGATTTTAATCCACTCTATAAACCACACTACCTCTTCCATGTTGAGAAAGTCAATCGCTTCAGGAACAGCCTTCAATGACAAGGCTATCTAAAAAATGGATATTATGATAAGAAATATGAAAATGAAGACAATTGCTTTGCACACTACATTCAAGAAAAATGCCTGATTCATTGTAGTCCATGTAGTCGGGTCAGGGTATATCCAAGATTCGGTTTCAGTTATAGGGGATTCGCCTAATATAAGTTTCCAACAACTTAGGGTATATCTACCAGATTACTCAATTTTTATGAAAATGTTCCTCAAACAAACATCTCAACAACTTTAAATTTAAAACGGACCATCATCATCATCATCACTACTGTTACCTTCATCATCATTATCATCGTCATCATCATCATCATGAGCGATCCCCTAGTCACCAAAGTGGGGCCCACTGCAATTGATCGCCGATCAGGACAGCGAGTTGGGGCGGAATCGCGGGATCTGCAATTGATCCCCGATCGGGATAGCGAGTTGGGGTGGAATCGCGGGATCCGCGATTGATCCCCGATCGGGGCAGTGTTGCGGCAGAATCACCGGATCCGTGATTGATCACCGATCAAGACAGAGTGTTGCGGCGGAATTGCTGGATCCACGATTAATCGCCGATCGGGATAGTCACTTGCAGCGAAATCACGGGATCTGCTATTCATCGCTGATCGACCCTCCCCCTTTTAAGCCAGTACGTGGGTGGGGTGTTGCAAAACCTCACTCCCTCACTCAAATCTCTCTTTTCCCTCACTACTGTCACCCTCTTTGCCTCCCTCAACCCTCTCAAACGGAATCCCCAAGCCTTCCTCCATTTCACCTTTCATCTCATTCTCCCTTACATCATTCCCACTCCGACTTCCATCCTCTCTTCTTCTTTCACCCTCTTTTCATTTCGAAATCCTCGAATCCCTAAACCCTACATATTTTGAAATCCTCAAATCCCCAAATCCTATAAATTTTGAAATCCTCAAATCCCCGAATCCTACCAACTTCGAAATCCTCAAGTCCCCAAATCCTCAAATCTTCTACAAGAATACCTCTATCCAAGCTTCGACCCTTACACCATTCACCCTTTAGTTTGTAAGAAAATGGCCCTTCTTGGAGCTATCGCCTCGTTCTTCTCCTTTTCGTTGATCCTTTCTCTCATGTGAAAGAGGAGGGCGGCTCCTGAGGAGGCGGGTCCGAGCCGGGCTAGGCGCCTGCCAAGGGAGAGTGAGCTGCAGCTAGCAATGACTCCTAGCGCTGCGGGGCCAAGCCGAGCAGGTCATGCTTTACACCCTCCCCCTCTCCCTATCCCCATCCCTCTCTTTGTTTGTTTGTTTTTTTTTTTTTTTTTTTTTTTTTTTTTTCCGGTTGTCTTCCATCTTCTATTTTCTTTTTGCACAAACTTCATGAAGTTTTTTGGCATGTAGAGTACTTGATTATGCTTTTGTTTTCACTTTTAGTGAATTTGTTTTTTGTTTACAGATAAACTTTGAGGATACTCGCAAAGGTTTCCTTGAGGTTGCAAATGTTGGAAAAAGTTCATCTTTTTACTTTACTGCAACACCAACTGCACACTATCCTAATGTTCTCCATGCCTCATTTTGAGCATGAGGAGCTGTCTTTTGAGCTTAATAAAAGATTTCGTTAGTTGATTTAACCAATTTCTCTGAAAGCTCAAGCCGTTGGAGGATGGTGTATCAATGTATATCAAGGGACTGTAACACTCCCCCACACGTGTGGTGTGGAATTGTGCATGGGATCATACTGGGGAATATATTGGGGAGGCATGTTAAATAACCACTTTCTCTAAAAGCTTGAGCCATTAGAGGATGGTGTATCGATGCATATCAATGGACTTTAAAACTAGTGTTGATTTGCTGACAGCCCTAGATTTCACAATATATGTTTCTCTAGCACACCAATGTGTTTTCTATTTTTCCAATTCAAATGTTGGGTACTTAGTCACATTGAAACATTCAAAGAAGTTATAGAATTGCTACAGAACATTAACAATTCTATCCATTTGTATAGTGTTAACATGTTGTTTCATATGTATTTTATTAATGATTTTGTAACTTCAGTTAGAATTATGAAGCTTATGATTTTCTCACCAATTTGCTTCTGATTCCTGGCTTTTCTCACATTTCAGACTAGTCCGAAGGTATGGTTACTGAGTACCGAGTCGCAACCTTTGGTGATTATTACACGGATGTAAAGATGTAAGATTTCTCTTCCTACATAGTCAATGTGAATAGTGGATTAGAAACACATCAACACATATAAGATTATCACATTCTGTAACTCTTTTCCACCATATCAGTCAAATGCCGGTTCTGTGTCAGTTTGCTAGTAAATGCATGTCAAATCCTAATTGTCCTGATTTTATGATTTTGCACCCCAGTTTGGAATAATATGATCATACTCTCTCCCACCCTCCCTCTCTGTCCATGCAGTTCATTTATACTTGCATTTGGAGATTAAGAGGGAAATCAATGCAATAACAAGATCCTTTGCCATTGTTCTCTTCTTCCCTTTTCTCCTTTGCCTTGGAGGAACATCCACAAACAACATTGTATGTGAACTTTCACATATAATGCTTTCTTTCCTAGAAATGTGTCACTCACATAATGATCAACCAAGGGGGGAAACAAGGATGGTCCACTCATCAGGCTTGCTACACCGTCAAAATAACTAGATAGTTGATGGTCTGACTCTTGACTCAATGCATGGTTCTAGTTTACCTAATGAGTGCATTGGTCCAATTTTCAACTTGGGTGATCTCTGGTGTGGCCCACCATTCACACACCTCGGATGTTCTTCACAAGTGACATGTTGACACCCATGTCAGTACACACCCTCCATGTTAGCCACCCCCACTAGGGATCGATACCAAGACCTCAAGTGTTGAAACGAGGTATCTCCACTCAGTCTGCCAGTTGAGCTATGGATTTGGGTGTAAGCATCTTTTGTTTAGTGTATTGTATGTGCTCGATTCAGTCTTGATATTGAGGTAAACAACCTGTACGTTATAGCAATTCTACAAGTGACATCGGGGGATGTGTTTCGGTGGGAACCCGTTCTCAACTGGTTTGTTGTGCTTTGGAAAGCATCCTAGCTTATCCTCTTGGGGCTGCATGCCTCCAGAATGCCAAGAATATCTCCTGATTGCTGAGAAACCAGTTCTGAATGGTCTCTTAGTTTGGTGCTGGATGTCTTGGAGGGACCAAACATCCAACCTTTTCTAATTCAAATCCTTTCGGATGGAAAATCAGAATAATATTGGGATACTCCATTATGAACCAACCCTATTGGTTCATCCAAAAATTCGTGACCACTTCTTTGTTAATTGTGTAGTGAATTGGTTGTAGCATCACCCGTGGAGGATTATTTTATATACATTGATGATCTCCCATGTCCTAATAAGACTCCTCAGCTCATTTGCCAGTGTTGTTTCCACTCTTTTCTTAGGATTATACATCATATGTTGTAGGAAGAAATTCAATCCTTCTATGAATAAATTCCATCCTTGTTGGGAGTATTTGAAATTTTATTAGGGTGAGAAGTTGGGTTTCTCCGTCTTCGAATCGGTTGTGTGAATAATAGTACAATATCTTGTTTGCTTTTAGTGCTTGTATGTAACGGTTATCGGTTATTTGCAAATGTGATGTGAAGAGTTGATCCAAATTACTTGTCTTCCTTTTTAGCAACCAGTCAAGGAAAATGTACCTAAATAAGACTTTAATTTTACTACTAAACTATGGAGGTGTCCCAAAAGAATACTTTATGCATATTCTGAGGAATGCTTTGAATGATGCTCAATTTCCAATTTGTCCCACTCAATTTCCAGTTTGTCCCGCTCAATTTCCAGTTTGGCCAGCTCAATTTCCAGTTTGTCTCGCTCAATTTCCAGTTTGTCTTGCTTAATTTCTAGTTTGGCCTGCTCAATTTCCAGTTTGTCCCGCTCAATTTCCAGTAAGGCCCGCTCAATTTCCAGTTTGTCCGCTCAATTTCCAGTTTGGCTCCCCGCTCAATTTCCAGTTTGGCCCGTTCAATTTCCAAACCCTCTATTTTTCTAATCTCTCAACTTCCAAACCCTCTATCCACATCTTCCACAACCATCATTTCCATTAGGGAAGTCAATGTATATATTGTCCCCTGATGTGATGTTGACATGCAGGAGTCTACATGTGAGAGGAGTCATCAAAAATGATGTGGACCAATAAAAGCAGTCAGCATTTGGAATTTTCGTTGCCTTCAACGCAAATGATCTGCACTCAATTATAATTAATTTATAAGGAACTTATATATTAATCGGGTTCGTGTTGGGTCAGGCAACCCGAGACCTCAACTCGAGCCCAACTCAAGTTTTATTGGGTTGGTGTTTGTATGGCCTAACCCCAAAACCAAACCTGATACATCCAGCCCAAGCCCTAAAATCAAATATGGTACGTCAAGAACTAATTTTGGTTTAGAAGATATTCTTGTTATATGAATAAAGAAAGAAATGAAAAAAGGAGAGATTTTTTTTTATATGCTTATATATACATATTTATATAAATATGTGTTAGAGAAAAATGTAGTTAGAATCAAATTCTCCATGCAAAAAAAAAAAGTGCAAAAAAAGTAAAAAAAGTGCATAGGATACGGCTATAGCTACGGTTATAATCCGTAGCCATAGATAACGGTGGCCTTTTGTTTGAATCAGCGATGAATCGTAGATTCCGCGATTCCATTGCAACTCGCTATAGGATTTGGGGATGGATCGCGGAATCCGCGATTCATCATTGTTTCAAATAAAAGGCCACGGTTATCTAAGGCTACGGATTATAACCGTAGCTATAGCCGTATCCTGTGCACTTTTTTTTACTTTTTTTTGTACTTTTTAATTTTTACATGGAGAATTTTATTGTACCTACATTTTTCTTTAACACATATTTATATAAATATGTATATATAAGCATATAAAAAAAGATTATCTCCTTTTTTCATTTCTTTCTTTATTCATATAACAAGAATATCTTCTAAACCAAAATTAGTTACTTGACGTACCATATTTGATTTTAGGGCTGAAAGTTGGGCGGGTTCAACCCGACCATCCTGTGACCCACCCGACATTGGGTTGGGCTTGGGTAGGATGTATCGGGTTTGGTCTTGGGGTTAGGCCATACAAACACCAACCTGATAAAACTTGGGTTAGGCTCAGGTTGAGGTCTCGGGTTGCCTGACTCAACACATTGGAAACACTTTAAAGAGAGCAATAAAGTAAGAATTCATGAATGAAGACTGGAAAGAGAGCCTCAGCTAAACTAAGTGTCATTCTTCTATCCAATCTCAAGCCATGTTCAACCCAACTTCATTGCAAAGGAGATTGCAGGTTTTAAAAAGCAAGACACCAAAAGATATTGCTAGAAATAGGTTATATTTTTTAAATTGCTGATTTCTTTATTTTGCTAATTTAGAAGTTGTAAATGAGGAATTGTAATGAAATGATGAAAACCAAGAGTATGGATCATGTTCAAATGCAAGTCAAATGAGATAACATGGTGAATCCAAAGTACTGCTAATTGGAACTGAGAATACATAGGAAAACCAGAAAATCACTGGATTATTCGAGTTCATAGACCATCATGATTCTTAGGTTGCCTCCTCAATTTTTAGCTTCCCTCGCTCAATTCCTAATTTGTCTTGCTCAATTCCTAAGTTGCCTCGCTGAATTCCTACCTTACCTCACTCAATTTCTAGGTTCCCTCGCTCAATTTCTAGCTTCCTTCGCTCAAATCCTAGGTTGTCTCGCTGAATTTCTAGATTCCCTCACTTAATTTCTAGCTTCCCTCGCTCAATTCCTAGGATTCCTTGTTGAATTTCTACGTTGCCTCGCTCATTTCCTAGGTTCCCTCACTCAATTCCTACGTTGCCTCGCTGAAATCCTAGGTGCCTCTCTCACTTTCTAGGTTCCCTCGCACAATTTGTAGCTTCTCTCGCTCAAATCCTAGGTTGCCTCGCTGGATTTCTAGGTTCACCCTCACTCAAATTCTAGCTTCTCTAAGAATCATATTTCTAAAACTTCGCTCACTCAAATAATCCTAGGTTGCCTTGCTGAATTTCTAGGTTCCCTCGCTTAATTTCTAGCTTCCCTCGTTCAATTCCTAGGATTCCTCGCTCAATTCCTAGGTTCCCTCGCTCAATTCCTATGTTGCCCGCTCAAATCCTGAGTTGCCTCGCTCAATTTCTAGGTTCCCTCGCACAATTTGTAACTTCCCTCACTCAAATCCTAGGTTACCTCACTGAATTTCTAGGTTCCCTTGCTCAAATTCTAGCTTCCCTCACTCAATTTCTAACTTCCCTCGCTCAATTCCTAGGTTGCCTAACTCAAATCGTAGGTTCCCTTGCTCAATATCTATGTTGCCTCGCTCAATTTTTAGCTTCCCTTGCTCAATTTCTAGATTCTCCCACTGAACTCTTACCTTGCCTCGCTCAATTTCTAGGTTACCTTGCTCAATTCCTACCTTGCCCTGCTCAATTTTCAATTTGTCCAATTAATTTCATGTTTGCCCCGCTCAATTTCTAGTTTGACCGCGAAGTGAATGAAATAGATTTTCAACCATCGACCCGATGGAATCTTGGAAAATAACTAGGTTGGTTGACTAAATTAGCTTCTCTTACCCCAAAATCATATGTTGTACGTTAAGTAATTAATTTTAGTTTAGGAGATATGTTTGTTAAATAAATAAATAAAGAAATGAATTAAAAGATTGAAAAATATTTTTATATACTTATATATACATATTCACATAATTATGTATTAGAGAAAAATGTAAGGGGGAAAAAAGTTCTCCTTGTAAAAAAAAAAAATAAAACAAAAAATAAAAATCTGCCAGGCTCCCGCGATAGTGCCGCCTTTTTTTTATTTTTATTTTTAATTTTTTATTTGTGTGTGTGCGCTTTTGTGGTTCCCATCATGATATCTGTGTTATATCCAAACCATCCATCTATTTGGCGAGCTCATATTAAGGCTTGAGACCAAAAATAGGACAGATCTAACTATCAAGTGGACTACACTGTAAAAGGCAGTGGGGAATTGAACGTCTACCATTGAAACCCTTTTAGGGGTTACGGAAGTTTTGTATCATTATGAAATTTGTTTTTCCTCTTCATCCGGGCCTTTGTGACCTTATGAATAGATTGGATGGAAAATAAATGTTATAGTGGGCCCTACAGAATTTTTAACGGTGAAAATCAATTTCCCCGCTGCTCTTTGTGGTGTGGTCCAGTTGATCCTTTGATATGATTTATTATTATTATTATTTTTTTTTTTTTGGGATAATGCTCCGAAATGATCTCGAAATATGGATGAACGCTGTGGATATTATAAATGCATAGCTATGGGCCATGTAACTTTGATTTCTTTTAAGCCGTTCGTACAACTCTCTCAGTTGGAGGAGCGTCAGCGCTCGTCTTCGCAGTGAAATGGAGGGGTAGTTTCGTCCTCTAAGTCGCTGTCCGCAGTGCTAGTCTAAGTTGGTAACTTAAGTATAAATGCCTTCCTAAAAACCGCTGGATAAAAGTTTTTATCTACAGTGGTCATTTTCACTATTTTTATCCAAACGGGAGCGGAGGTTACTCAGGTAACCCCTTAGTGCGTGTTACCCTTATTGTCGGGCCCACCTTGATGATTTCCACTCCGTCTATCTGTTTCTCCAGGTCATTTTAGGAAGTGATCCTGAGAATTAAGCAACTCAAATCTCGGTAGACCACACCATAGGAAACGGTGGTGATAAAAGGCCCACCATAAAAAACTTCCTAGGGTACACTGTAATGTTTGTTTGCCATCTAACCCCTTCATAAGGCCAACCGGACCTGGATGGAGGGAAAATAGACAGATAGGCTTGATCTAAAACTTCGTGGCCCACAAAAAGTTTTTAATGGTCATTCTCCACTTTTTCTAGTGGTGTGGTCCATCTGAGATTTGGGTCTACATAAATTATTGGATCATGTCCTAAAATGAGTTGGGAAAACAGATGGACGGCGTGGATATACAATACATTCATCAAGATGGGCCCCACAATGTAAGGTTAACACCCGCTAATTTGTTACACAGGTAACACCTAATCCGTTCCCTATCCAGACGGTGCATTTTTCAAACACAGGTGATATCCCTTCAACCACAAGTGATGTCCCGCGTTCCAACGCAGAAACTTCCAAATGTTGACTAACATCTCATTTCGCCGCGTATTATGCGCCCATTCAATGTGGCAAAACTGATATGACTTGAGATTTATTTTATTTTATTTATTATTTTATGGCGGTTTAAGCCATCAGTTAGGAGTATTTCATATTCCGTCTCCGTATCGATTGGATGACATGGAGGAAAATACTCCATAGATTGGATTACATGTAATGTGCTGTGTATCTGCTAAGAAAGAGGAGTGGGAATGGATGACTTGAGGGATCCAATCTCTCTGAAAAAATCAAAGTCATGGAAGCAAAAGACTTGGAGCTCTTCGATATTTTAAAACTCTTTTCTCATTTGAATGCTGAAGGTGACTAGATTAATTCTCTCATACAGTTCGATTTTTAAATGCCACTTTTCTCATGTTAAATTCGACCCAATCATCTACAACACTTGTTTTACGCAGAGTATACAACACCTGTGTAGCATGGGCCCACTGTCTTGTGTGTATGACATCTACTCAAACCATCAGGTGCGTCCCACAAAATTAGATCCTTGGACCAAAAATCAACCTGATCCACATCTCCGTGGGCCATGCTACATGGAACGATGGAGAGGAGACACCAACCGAAGGCCTACCATTGACTCATTAAACCCAACCCAAGTCATTTAAAAAAACAAATGACAACAGGGTATCTTGCTCCTTTTATAAGGCGAGACTAATTCTCCTTTTTAAGGTAAGACTAATTCCTACAGATACACGTAATCACATGCGAACATGTATATCAACTACCTCAACCTATATCAATTGGTGTACAAAAATTATTAAAATCAAGACTATTCCTTGGTTCAAAATCCAAGTTACTAAATTTTGAACATTTAACAAAATAAGACACTGATAGAGAGAAGCAATTTAGTTAGCTAACAGCCTGCTTGCAAATTACATTAGTACTGCATTGTAATTGTTTAATAATTATAGCTTTATCTGTCGCTTAAAACATTGCATTTGATTGCTGTATGTTGTGATAAAATTATAATGATGACACATTTCCATTACTTCAATATCAAATTATCATATCTATAAACTGATGCGTTTGGATTTGAGATTTGCATTGCAATGTATTGTAAAATTATAATGAATCAAATTCCTATAGCATGTTTGGTTTTTTTAATTGTAAAATTGACTATACTATATATATGTAATTGGCAATCCAAAATCGGCTGTAAGGATATGAAAACCTTCCCATGAACCGAGTTGCATGTGGACTGGCTGACAACCAAAAAAAAAAATAAAAAAAATCACCTCTCTGCTGTCTATTGGGCATGGTCCCCTCTTCCTTTCCTACAATGTGAAATTACAGCAACATGATGGTCCTAAACATTTGTTGCTGGACCTACCATTTAAGATTGATTTTGCCCCTCCATTCTTGCATTCCAATGGCTAGATGATTGTGTTCTTATGATCAATGTAATTTTTTCAATGAAGAGTGGGTTGGGGCATCAAATGGATGCTCTAGATTGATGAAGTGGATTGCCCGATGTCAAATGCAACTAGGTGCATGGAAGGTTCCCATGCATATAGGCCACCACATTTCTCACAAATAAATAAGTGGACTTAGTAATTTCTTGTGATTTTTACCGCATAATTCCTGAAGAATTTATATTTTACCCAATGATGCTGAAATTACTTGGAAGCAATTTTTGAAGTGAAATTAATAAAATGCTCTCTTTTAGTTGTTTTTTTTTCATTAATAAGTAGTGAAAGACACGATTTATTTGTCGAGCCTGCATGGTATAGGTATAACATCCAACCTGTCCAACGAATGCACCCACCATCGTGATAACAAGGACAAAAATCAGGCCCATAGGATCATCAAATAGGCTACATTTGGGATATTTTGAACGGTGTATATTCTTCTTTTTAAAATTTTTTTATTTATTTTTATTTTTTTTTTTAAATTTGTGGATTGGCTCACCATATGATTGGATTCCCATATTATTGATTCGTCTAATGACAATGTTGGTGTGCATCATTTGTATAAATTTGATGTGGGAGAATACTATGTGGGCCACACAATTCTGGATTCTCCACTTTGTTGTGAAGAAAACACAAAGTAATGTAATTTTTCCTCTGAAAAAGAACTGAATGTAGAAATTAGTTCTCAAGGAACTATTTGGTAAAGTACAGAATTTTAAAGAATTTTACGGTAAAAATCCATAATTTTCCCAAATAATACCTCCAGGAGTAATATTCCTGCTTTTTCAAATGAGAAATTACGTTACTCTGTGTTATGTTTTTTAATGGCAAAGTGGAGAATCGAGAATTGTGGACCCATGTGGTATGTGTCCCACGTCTAACTTGTCCAATAAATGTAAACCAACATTATTATTAGATGAATAAAAAATATGACCGATCTAGGGTTGTTAATGGGTCATTAGACCCAATGGGGTGCCCAAACCCAACCCATTTAGACCCAACAGAGACCCGCCTGGATTTTAAGGTAATGATGGTGGTGTCAGTGGATTGGTTTAAGATCCATGGGATTGCTATATCCCGGGACAAGTTCATCGAGTCTGTTTGGCACGCCCGGCATATCCCGGGATTTTATCTTCTAATCCCTTCCAATCCGTCCAACCAAACACGCCCTAGGCACGATTGAACGGGATTAGGAGGGATGGGATCAATTTTAAGGTAATGACGGTGATGTCAGTAGATTGGTTTAAGATCCATGGGTTTGCTATATCCCGAGACAAGTTCATCAGGTCTGTTTGGTTCGTTTGGCATATCCTGGGATTTTACCATCCCATCCCTCCTAATCCCTCTTAATCCGCCCCGGCCAAACAGGCCCTAAATGATACGGGTTTGGGTCCAAGGACAGACTCAGTTGTTAAACCGGCATGGATCTGATTTGCTTTATATTAGGCTTAACTTGACCCGACCTGAACTCATTTAGTAAATGTACGAGTCTGGTTCATATTGCAAGGTACACATCTAGACTTAGATCGGTCCATACCCGGTTTTAAACCCGGTAAAAATGCTTGCATATTTTGACAAATAATATGGAAAAACGAGACCTGTTAGACCTAGAGCTGTACACGAGTCAAACTGAGTCGAGCTTGGCACAGCTCGGCTCGGCTAGTAGCTAACCTTAGCTCGAACTCGGCTCGACTCGGTCCTTGAGCCTCTTTGGCCAACTCGGCTCAGTTCGGTCAGCAGCCCGAGCTAGTTTGAGCCCGTGCGGCATTTTCTCAAACACGTAGAATGCATCTCCAATTTCTCATAGAATGCAAAATGGTAACAACATTTTACAAGTATTTCATCAAACAGCGGGAGAGCAGCATCAAAATCAAACACCCAACGTATCCAATATATCCTTCCTCGCAAATACTTCGTTGAGTCATTTCATCAAACACCCGGTGAGCAACATCCACATCAAAATAACTAAGTCACCGAATTGATTCGATTCGAGTCGGTTCGAGTTGAGGTTTGATTTGAGTCGAGTCGAGCTCGGGCAAGCTCGAACACAGCTCGAAATTTTTTCGAGCTTCAAAAACTAGCTTGACTCGGTCTGAATTCAATTTCGAGCCGAGGCGAGTTGCTTTTCCGAGTCAAATCAAGCGAGTTGACCGAGTTAACTCGACTCGTGTACAACTCTAGTTAGACTCGATCCATTTATAAATGGATCTCCCTCTACTAGACCCGGACTCATTTATAAATGGGTTTGATAGTTTAACTTAGACTTAACCTAGATCCGCCCATTTAGTAAATGGGCTTGGGTCTAAAATTTAAACCCAAACTCATTTAGTAAATGTGCCGGTTTGGTTTTGGCTAAACCCATTCCAAACCTGACCATTTATAGCCCCAGATGGATCCAATCATAAGGTGGGCCAATTCATATATATATATATATACACACACACACACACACACCATATATATATATACACACCATTTAAAATATCTCAATTCAAGTATAGCCCCATCTGATGATGTGATTGACCTCATGCTTTGTTTATATTATCACCATGGTGGGGTGCATACGTTGGAGGGGTTGGATGTTATACATGTGGGCCCAAGAATGCTAAACTTTTACTATTTTTAAACAAAAATAATAATGATGACATTTTTGTAATTTCATCTCCAAACATTCTATTTGGTAAAATTGTATTCCTTAGAAAATTTGCATTAAAAATCCCAATTTCTTTTCATTTTTCCAAAATCAGAAAATATACAGTAGTAAATTGAACAAAATTAAAATTAAGAGCAAATCTACTACAAAACTTTGTGTGTTAAGCACAACCTACAACGTGATGCGTGGGGCCCACCGTGATGCGTGCTTGACATCCAACCATCGATCATGTGAGCCCCCTTACATTCTCCTTGGTGCCCAAGAGTCGGTAGTAGCTATATCACCGGATGTTAAATGTTTTAGACATGATTTTATATTGTGTTGCCCACCTGAGTTTTGGGATCGAAGGAGAACATGAGGGGGTAATGCATCTGCTGGATGGAGTGGATGCCATGTGTTATGGGTAAAAATGGATTGATCGGATGTATAGATTTGAAGACTATGGATTACTTGAGGGCCGAAAAATCACCTCAGCCTCGGATACCGACCTCAACCTTAGATATCAAGCTCGGCCTCGGAGGTCGGCCTCGACCAAAGACTCGACCTGGAAAGTCGGCCTTGGATACCGACCTCGGTCTCGGGTATCAACCTTGGCCTTGGAGGGCGGACTTGGATATCAACCACCAGCTCGAAATACAAATATACTTAGAATATATTAAGATAAGATAACCACGACGCATCCGGAGGAAGATCTATTTCATAATATGTAATCACCATCCAAGAGGCATTGCCATATACGCCACTGCCCTCAAAAGCCTATAAATACACCCGCTGCCATGAGTAAAGGTACACATAACAAATATCTCGATTCTTCTACTCCTGTGAAATTATCGGCATCGGAGGGTCCCTAGCCTTAATCGACACCCCCAATGTCTTCTCTTGTTTTTCAATAAATCACAGGTATACTTTGGCTAATAGGAGGCTAGACATGATCAATCAGATTTTTGCATCAATAATTTAACGCCGTCTGTGGAGTCGTTCCCATCTCATCAAGGTTTTACAATGGCAAAAGGAAAAAAGAGAGCTCTGGCTGCCATTACTGCAACCGCTCTTGTGCCATCGGAACAGCCGTAAGCCAAGGAGATCCACTTTCCCAATTCAAGGCTGATTCCACACCCGCAGGACCTCCTCAGCGGTCCTGAAATAGAGGTCAACTCGTCTCTCTGGAATATCAAGTTGAAGCATTGACCAGTAATATTAACCGGATAATGTAGATCTTGGAGAGACGAAACTCACCTCCCGATGAGGGGATAGATGCACAGGCAGCTACTGAGGTCTCCGCACCACCTCAAGCACTGGTTGACTGCAGAGAACCAAGCAACATCCTGGGCAGCCAAGCCATGCACCCTCCCACACCTTGGGATTTGCCATGCCTACCTACTATGACTTATGTCACACGTTGGAGAAGAAGAGGCATGCAAAGGCTCCTGAGGCGGTAGCTAAGAACGAGAGCCCTCGGAAGGCAGAACTCAAGGAACTGCGAGGTCAGGTCGGCGATATCCGCCAAGCCTACAATGCCCAAATACCGACCTCCGTAGAGGCTATGCTAGAGGAGACCAAGCCGCTGTTTACCGACAACATTATCGGAGACCGATTCCTGCCCAAATTCCAAATGCCGCAAATCACCCCCTACCCGGGTCTGGAGACCTGGTCGAGTATTTGGAATCGGTCATGGCATGGATGGAGCTCCACGACGCTTCGAGCTCGGTTATGTGTCGAGCCTTCTTCCTGACTTTGTCAGGAACTACACGAAAGTGGTATAGTTAGCTGAAATTGAGATACATCAACTCCTTCACGCATCTCGGCAAAGCTTTCATCACCCAATTCATCAGTGGAAAAGATAAGAGAAAGCCATCGACTCACCTCCTTATGATCACTCAGAGGGAGGACGAGATGCTAAAATATTACGTCATCCGTTTCAACGCAACCTGTCCAGGTCGATGGTTATTCCTACCAGATAGCTTTGGCCGCCATGGTGGCCGACCTTAAACAAGGAAAGTTCCTTTTCTCTATTGGTAAGAGCCCCCCGACTACCCTAGCCGACCTAAAAAATATTCTAATGCCGATGAGTTCTTTAGTTCACGATGAGCTACTCGAGAAGGAAAAAACTCGGTTAAGGATAGGAAGCGAAGGGAAAAAGGGGAACCCTCTGCCGTTAATGCCAAAATAAAGAAAAAGGACGACCAAGCCCGAGACCATCGTACCAACCGACATTCGAAAAGTCACTTCCATCGGTACACTCCTTTGAACACAAAGCCGGAGCAGGTACTTGAAGAAGCTAGGCTGAGCAAGGAAACTTGATGTAACATCCTGAATTTTTGCTGCCTGAGTACATACTCGTGCCCGAGAATTTCGGGTGTTAATAATGTAAAGATTTGGATGCTTTACCTTGATTTTCTTTCCATTTATATCACATTCAGTTACATTCATGAAGGTAACCATTCACGAGAGTAAAATCGACTGTATTTATTATTCCATTAGATTAAAAGAATTCAACAAATTATCAAATGCCCTCTTAATAAGAGCTTATTACATTATCAAAGTTTGCAACAAAAATAAATAAAACTAAATATAAAGCTATCTTCTTATTTAGTCAGAATAATCTTCCATAGGGGGATTGTCATCCGTGTCTTTAATCTGCATATCGCCTGCATCATCTATATGGTTGGAGAGGGTCAACGCCCTACTCATAGTTAGAGGTGTATACAAGTCGAGCTGGGCATGGCTTGACTCGTCTCGACCACTTGTTGACCCTAGCTCAAACTCAGCTCGGTTCGATCCTCAAGCCTGACTGGCCAGCTTGGCTCGGTTCGGTTAGCAACTCGGGCCAGTTTGAGCCAAGATCGAGCCAAGTTCTTCTGTGAAGCATTTTCTCAAACACATGGACTGCACCTTCAAAATCTCACTGTATGTAAAACAGCAGCAGTGGTTTTATAGGTATTTCATCAAATACCTTCTAAGAAATATAAAAATCAAGAAAAAAGGGTATTTGTTTCATATACATACCTTCCTTGCCACCAGCCACACTTCATTAAGTCATTTCATCAAACACTTGGTGAACAACATCATTGTCGGGCATTGGAGAACGATGAGAAATAGAGGAGAGGAGAGTGGTACTGGTCGTCAGTCGCCGTGCGGGCACTGAAGGGAGTTGAGTTCAAGTTGAGGTTAGGGTTTTTAGGGTTGGACAAACGACTGAGATGAGAGAGCACTGGGGGGTTAGGGTTTTTTAATTTTTATTTTTAAAAACCTATTTTGGGCGTCCGATTTGTTTATATATACTTACTCAAAAATTGATCTGAGCTGAACCGAGTCGAGTTCAAGCTCAATATCGAGTTGAGTAGAGTCGAGCTAGGTCCAGCTCGGACTCGACTCAAAAAGTTTCGAGCTCAATAAAACTGGCTCGACTCGGCTCGAACACAGTTTTGATCTGAGTCGTGTCGAGCTTTTCCGAGTCGATTCGAGCGAGCTAACGAGCTAACTCGACCCGTGTACACCTCTACTCATAGTGATGGTTATCTTTTAAGATTAACAATAATTCAAGAGATTCATAAGAGTAATTTAAGGATTCTGATACGTCTCGTACTCCACCACTAAAGTGGTATCAGTATGCGTACACACACACACACACACACACACACACATATATATATATATATGAATGCATTCCTAGTAAAGTGTGTGCAGTCCATCATATGTAGTGATCATCACAATGTAGAATATAATTAATAGAAATTCAGTTCGCCTCGCATTCTCACTATAGAGATTCGTCGGCGTGTCCAATGTTAACATAGATTTATGCGAACATCTCAAGGCGATATAACAACACGATTGGAGGATTTACGTGACATGATGTGTTCATGGAGTGACTATTTACGATATCAAATTCCGATAAGTAATGTAACACATATGATGATTTACTTACATCGATTGTGCACCACTCACCACCCCACGAGATTATGTGCCGATTAATAGGGCCGTTACCCGAAACACATTACGTCCATGATAATATATATGAACCTCTATATATGAGGTATATAACACATCACTTGCATGAATAGAGAAATAAGTTGAACCATGAGGGTTTTGGAATTCCAAGACATATGCCTAAGTCATAAAGGAAGGTAGCATAAAGAGAACCTAATAAAGGAGAAAAGTAGCATTAAGCTATCTCAATAGGAGAGAAGAGTAGCAAATGGGCTAACTCAACAAGAATAAGGGGAGAATAGAAAAAGGCCAATTCAATATAGAGTGGAAGCACACGTTGCTCTAAAAAATGGTAAAAGGCAAGGCTTGTATCTATTACCCCACATAAATTCATAAAAATCACGCATAATTAAAATCATACTTTAACCATAATTATCAAAAGGATAAATAATTGAGTAAATCAATCAATTGCATGGAAAAACATAATAAAATGAAAGTATGCAAAAACAAGATAAATCATATCAACTTAAATTTAGTGTAAACTTTAAAAGAATCTCTCACCTTAGCCTTAAATTTAAACCTTAGGTAGATATCTATGTAGGAAAGTTTCTACATGAATCATGACATCGCTTGAGCAAAAGGGAGACACCATATGTGTGGAGAAGGAAGATGATGATGGACGTCTAGGCTTCTCCTTCTCTCTCTCTCTCTCTCTCTCTCTCTCTCCACCTTGGACGTTTGAGAGGTGGTGTGTGAGTGGAGAAGGGAACATACTCCTTTTATAAAAGAGTGGGTGTGTGAGAGGGGGTGTGTTTCACATCCCACTTGTATTGGGTTTCTTCAATTCGACCTTTTCTAGCTATCTTTCTTTAAATATAATTCGTCCAGTGTGCGGGGTCTTTAAATAGGGCCGGGATATATGATTTTCTTGGTGATACGAAATTTAGATTGACCTATCTTGAAAACTCTCATAACGGGTGCCAAAACGAACTTGTTCTCAATTAACGGTCCACACTTAATGATCAGGGCTCAATTTTGGGAGAAATGTGTAGTCAGGATAGTTAAACGGTTGAAAAATTTTTGGTGGTTGATCAATGGTGGAAAAAGACTAAATCTAAAATTTCACATTTTGTACCAAAAGGAAGGAACTTGCTTCAACATTCAATGGTGTAAGATTATATATAGGGGTTTAAATTTTGTATAATCTCATAGTCATATGAGATTAAAGTTTGGTCCAAATTTGAGTTGCGATGGACAACATGAAATGGTTAAATCGGAAAGATCTAGGTTTATAAGGAGTCGGTAAGCCTCGAAAGGATAACTTCGCACCTAAGGAAAAGCCTACCAAAGTGGGGTCTTCATATTTCACACTTGGTCCATATTATGGGCAATCCAAGTCGTTCATATGAAGAGAAATATCCTACTATGACTACCCATGAGGTTTCTTCACTTGATGGACACCAAAATTAACGGTTAAGGGGCTGATTTGTCAATTGGGTCACTTTTACAATGATCTAAGGGCTGAAATTTGATATGTGTGGTTAATTTATAATACATAGGCGTGGTATAAAATTTTGCATCAACGGATCATGAGAACCACATTATCTAGAATTCAAGGGTATATGTTAATGACATTTTCGTAATTATTGCTGATATGAGAGTTTTGAAAAATCTAATGCTTCTACATGGTTATAGGCATGTTTCTAAGTAATTCTTACAAAAGAACTTATATCTAAATTATTATGAATAGAGAATTATTCACCAAATTAATTAAGAGAATGTACATATATCAACCAACATAATGAATGGTCAGATGACATGTTAAAAATAGAAAAAGTTGATGATTTGTACTCTGATCATGTATGTAAATGAGTGTAAGGTTAGTTTTGTAAACGGATAATCACAAGTGGGTTTTTGGAGTGATCAAGAGGCAGAACATATATACCGTTAGATTCAATTGACTCGTTCACATGTGTAAGTTTATAAGATTGTAGTTTTGATGGTGGGTTAAGAATATTCATAGGTGGCGAACAAGATGAATGGATCAGAATTTTGATTTGATATGTGTACGAGCGGATGCAAATATCAAGTAGTTAGTTTACTATGATCGGGTGGTTGAAATTCAAAGTGGACGGTTAGATATCTTTACCTATTGGTGGATAGTTGACTGAACGATTGGTTATGATGGACAAGTGAGAGTACTTGGACATATGATGATCTTGTCTTAAAATCAACGGTAGGTTGACTTGATCTATGGATGAAGATCATTCTCATCGGTCAGATTCACGTTGGAGAATAGCTGTAAGGTTAGAATAACTAAATTGGTATCATACACATGTCTATACTAAGTTAAACTTTATGGTGACACTCGAGAACTTTCAATACTTGGGTATTAAAAAGTTCGGGGTGTTACACCTGACGACCGATTTGAACCAATCAACTGAACTCAGTAATAAGACTCGTCGGCCAACCCCTACTTACTCGACTAAGAGCGACCTCCATTTTTAAAAGGAAATAAAAAAAGTGCTCATGATTCTATTATTGTGCTTTCTACTGTTCGATGATTTCTACAATAAAAGAATTTCTCCCAGTCAGGAGAAGGGAATTTCTTTTAAATGTATCAACGATCTAAGCTACTGGGACTTCCCTCAATTGAAGGGAAGAAAGTCCCTTTTAATAGAACTATATGATCGACTACGAGGACATCCCTTAGTGCAAGGGAAAAACAATCCTCAACTAGTCGTACGACCCTTAGGGCCTGTTTGGCCAGGTGTATTACATGGTATTAGATGGGATGGTATTCATAATCCCATCTAATACATCTTGTTGGCATGTTTGGAATGATAGTTGAATAGGATGATGGAAGCCATTTTGGATTTGGGCAGGATTTCGCTATCCCTCTTTGAGTCTCCATATCTATACGGTAAGGGTGGGGCCTCCACTCTTGGGTCCCAACTTGATGCTTATGTTTCATCCAAGCTATCCATCCAATTCTCCATTCCATTTTAGCCTTTAAATCCAAAAATGAAGTCTATCCGCATCTCAGGTGGGCCACACCGTTAGGTGCAAAGGTACTAGAAAACTCTAAAGTAAATGACGGTCGCACGCATAAAATTTTAGAGTGAGTTTCTACTTGTGGGACCCATCATGAGGCAGTTGTTAGATCCACACCATCCACCTCTTTAACCAGGTTATTTTGACCTCTGAACCCAAACATCAGGATGATTAAACCATCAGGTGGACCACACTACTGGTGATGGTGGGTTGGGAAGACCCACTCACGTCACTGCTCGCCCAGGTAGGGTGGGGTGTCCCACTCGTGACCCTACTTTGATGTATATGATAAATCCACGCCGTACACTGGTTTCTCCATGTCATTTTAGGCCATGGGCCGAAAAATGAGTCAGATCCGAGTTTCAAGTGGGCCGCATGGAGGGCAATAAACTCTTGTTGTTGAAACCTTCCAAGGTCCACCGTGGGGTCCCTGATCATCCAAACCAGCCCAAGTAAGGGCCCATAAGACCCGCTTGAGCTAACTTATGCGGTGAACGGGTTAGATTGTCCAAATTGGGCCCACCTCGATCCCGACACAAAAAATATATAATATAAAACATCCCAAGGAGAAATGATTTATACACTTGCAATCCACTCTTTTTCCAAACACGACGCTGGAAAATATGGGATAATCCCAGTTCATCAACAATACCTTACACATGTAATTAATGTATCTTTTCCAATTCCGTCCACTTTAATACTACCTAATGCACATGCCCAAACAGGCCCTTAGAGAAGAGGTCAGACCACTAATTAGTAACACTACTTGGACGACGCGATCTACAATAAGGACTTCTCTTAGTATAAGGGAAGAAAGTCCTTCTATTGAGCGCTCGACCCACTAATATGTGAACGACTGAGACTTCCCTCTATTGAAGGGAAGAAAAGTTTCTCTTATTAATTTTGTCATGTGCGATCTACCATTGAACAATTGACTTATCGATCCTACGATTGCTTGACTTACTCGCTGTACTCCGTTCAACCTCTCAGCATCCCGACCTTTTTTGCGCGAGGCATCACAGTTTTAGTCCACATTAACTTACTTTCCAAGCTCTTGAAGAATGCTTGGAAGTAGGGGGCTACTGTTATGAGTAAAAATGGACTGATCAGATGTACAAACTCGAAGACTATGGATTGCATGAGGGCCGAAAAATCACCTTGGCCTTGGATACCAATCTCGGCCTCAAGTATCAACCTCAGCCTCGGAGGTTGGCCTCAATCAAAGACCTCAACCTCGGAGGTCGGCCTCAATCAAAGACCTCAACCTCGGAGGTCGGCCTCGGATACCGACCTCGGCCTCAAGTATCAACCTCGGCCTCGGAGGTTGAACTCGAATATCAACCACCAGTTCAGGATACAAATATATTTAGAATATACTGAGATAAGATCTTCACGAGATTTTCGCTGGAGATCTCGGGAAGATAACCATGACGCATCCGAATGAAGATCTATTCCATAATACGCAATCACCATTCAAGAGGCATTTCCATATACGCCACCGTCCTTAAAAGCCTATAAATACATCCGCTGCCATGAGTGAAGTTAAACACAACAAATATTTCGATTCTTCTGCGAAATTACCTGACGTAGGCATCGAAGGGTCCCCGGCCTTAACTGGCGCCCCCAATGTCTTCTCTTGTTTTCCAATAAATTACAGGTACTTCGGCTAACAGTAGGCGAGACAGTATTAACAAGATTTTTGCATCAACATCATGCATGCGTGGGTCCCACTCATCAAATCCTGCGTTAAGCTTAACCTACAAAGATTTGTAATGGACTCGACCTAAAAAATGTTTCCTGGGGATTATTGGGCAAATGCATCATATGGGTCCCACCTACATCTAACATTTTAGAGCAAAAACCAGAATGATGGCCCAACCACAAGCCAGTATGGAACACATGCACAGGATCTGAGCTTTCTATCCGGTGGGCCGCAACAGCAAGGCAGTTTCACTCCTCGGGTGGGCCACATTTTAAAATTCAAATGTACAGTTAGGACATTTTTTTTTTTTTTTTTTCTAACCATTCATTTGTTTTATACGCTGTGCCCACCAAAAGTATTAAATAAATCAGACGTGCTACATGGTGCTGCTCCTGCGCCCACATGAGTGCAAGACTAGCAAACTTCAAAACTGAGATGGTTAATAAATAAAAAATTACTTCAGTTTTGAACCACTCATTTATCAAGGCTGTCACTTGGGTGGGCCATCATTCAACCACCCCAAATCATGATTGAGCAATTTTAACCATTGGATTGCTGGCTTACAAGTTGGCATGTCAGATCTAAATGAATGAACCAAAAATCCACATTCAACTGGTGAAAAAGGCAAACATAGAGACGAATTGGACCGCTCATCTTCTCTGTTTTTGGGCCCTCACATCAAGGTTCTACTCATTCACAATATAACATGTTCACCTTATCAGATGGCCCGCCATGATTTCCGTTTCTACGAATCAAGAGTCAAATCGTTCACGGCAAGAAATGTTGACGATTCAAACCTTAAACTACGGACTTAAAACTATAAATATCGTCCCCTTGCCTAAGGCCCGTAACACATTACCTTCCTTTTCTCTTCTTTAATTAATTATTTCTGTGGTCCTACTTTAAAAAAATGGCATTACTTGGTAAGAAGAACTTACTAGCTATCATCTTGGCCGGAATTCTCGTCAGTCTCCTGCCGGAATTCATCTCCGGTCAGAACTGTGGCTGTGCGCCGGACCTCTGTTGTAGCCAGTATGGGTACTGCGGCACCGGCGATCAATACTGTGGGAACGGTTGTAGGGAAGGCCCATGCAGCGGGTCGTCCGGTGGCACTGGTGCGTCCGTCGCCGACATCGTGACGCAGGCGTTCTTCGACGGGATCATCAATCAGGGCACCGGCAACTGCCCTGGCAAGAGCTTCTACACTCGTGCAGCGTTCATCGACGCCGTCGGATCGTATGCTGGATTCGGCACGACCGGGACATCGGACGACTCGAAGAGGGAGATTGCTGCGTTCTTCGCACATGTCACCCATGAGACTGGATGTAAGCGTGCTGTTTTTTTATTTTTTAAAATTTAGTTTCAGCAGCTATTATATCTTGAAAGATGGGATGATCCTAACCGTTGGACTGTCAAATATTGATGGTTATTTGAAACTTTTGACTGTCCATTTCTTGTTCTGATCGTCCAATCAGAGCGGATTTTGGGTCATGGACGCTCCCAAACGCGGTTTGGCCAGTGACGCTGCCACTAGCCAGGTGGCTAGTAGTCGGTTCTTTGTGGGCCCCACCATGATTTATGTATTTTATCCACACCGTCCATCTATTTTTACACATCATTTTAATATCATAATCCAAAAATAAGGAAGAAAAAGATATCAGGTGGACCACATCATGGGAAAACAGTAGTGATTGAACGTTTACCATTAAAAACCTCCTAGGGCCCACTTTAATGTTTATTTGATCATACAGACCTGGATGAAGGATAAAAACAAATATCGCTTGATCCAAAACTTTTGTAGCCTCGAGAAGTTTTTAATGGTAAGAGTTCAATCAACACTGTGTGGCCCACTTGAAATTTTGATCTATATCAGTTTTGGGTTCATGCCATCAAATTATCTAGAAAAATGGTTGGACGGCATGGATGAGACACATACATCATGTTGAGGTCCACGTGGCGACTAGACGTTGGCTAGTGGCAGGGGAGTATCCAATCCGTTATAGTTTAGAATGTGTGAAAAGACTAAAATGCGCTCACATATTGTTGCTTTTTCAGTTCTCTGCAAAATAGAAGAGGATGATGGTGCGTCGAAGGACTACTGCGACATGACAAACACTCAGTATCCGTGCGTCGCTGGCAAGGCCTACTACGGCCGTGGTCCGTTGCAACTGTCGTGGAACTACAACTACGGGGCTGCTGGAAACAGCATCGGATTCGACGGTCTAAATGCTCCAGAAACTGTGGCCACAGATGTGACGGTGTCGTTCAAGTCAGCCTTGTGGTTCTGGATGACCAATGTCCACTCCGTCATTGGCCAAGGCTTTGGTGCTACCATTAGAGCGATTAACGGTGCGATCGAGTGCGATGGCAAGAGGCCCGATCTTGTGAATGCACGAGTTGGGTACTACACAAACTACTGTAACCAGTTTGGTGTGTCACCTGGCGACAATCTCACTTGCTAGAGACCGTTGATTCCTCGATTCTATTTCTAGATTGCTCGATGCATGCCGTACAAATAAATAAAAATGTGGGCTAAGTCCCGCAGATATCGTTTGTAAGAGTTCCGGTATACCACATCCGATATGCAGTAAATAAAACAATGGCATCTTAATTCTTGATCATAGTGAGAAAAAATTCAAACATTTTGAGAAAAACTCATTGTAATCAATCTCCAGGGTTGTCGGTTCAATCAAAAGTGAGGTGGTGGACTGGTAGTCCTGTCTCTCGATTATATACAGACCTCTATATTTTGTAATAGTCGGTTGTTTATCTCAGACGGTGGCTAACAGAGTATATGATAGGTGAGGCCCGCCATTTCTATCATGCCCATTTGGATGTTAAGTTAAAAAAAGAAAAAGAAAAAAGTGAAACTTATTATGAGAATCTCTGCCCTAAAATCAAGCAAGCTCATCACTCAACGTCTCATAAAGAACCGTAAATGAGACAGTCGAAAGTCTACTTTATTTTCATTTTTACTAGTAAGTTTTAGTTTGATCATAACTTTTGATCCTTTGAGTTTTAGGAATAGTGCCCAACATGAAAATGTCTTAGAAAAATTAGGAGAATAACGAGGTTAGGCCAAATTGGACACGTACTATTTTTTACTATTTATATTAAGTCACATTTTCAAGAGTCTGAGTCTAAAACTCCGTCCTGGGTTTGAGTTCACTATTTAAAGGATTGTAATTTCAATTTTTTAAAAAACTATCATTAGTTAATTTAATTTTGAATTTATTAGAATTTATTTCTATTTTATCCCTCGTGGATTCGAGGAAACTCTATGAGGAATCTAGAGAACTCTGTGGATTTGGAGTAGTTATCCTCGAGGAAGATGGTGATCAACCTCATCACGTCCTTCCTTGCGTCAATTGGTATCAAAGCGAGGACTCCCCTCGCGTTGATGACAACTAATGACGGATTGGACCAAAATCCTATGGATGGTGATTTAGGGATTCATTATCTATGGGGAAGAATGTAAGATTTCCACCGGGAGAGTCAGTTGACCATGCAAGGGTTGCAGGTAACCTTCAACCATATTGTGGATGTGCCAATTTCGCCCCGGGCCCAAGGCAATACTTAACCGCCTATGATCGTTGTATGACATAACCCCAATTTCGTAGAACACTTTTGGAGGTGAATCGTAGGGCTACCCCATATGAGTCGAGCTCTAGCGACAAGGACATTAGTGGCGTTGTTGCCCGACGACCGGTCTATGGAGACGATTGATTAGATCGTGCTGAAAGAGACTATCAAGGTAAGGCAGAACTCCCCAGTTTTAATGGCTTATTAGGTATATAGGACTTGCTCGATTGATTAGTTGAAATAGAATGATATGTTAATTACATGGACATACTAGAACATAAGAAAGTGAATTTGGTAGCGTTAAAATTAAAATATAGTGATTCTGCATGGTGGGAGCAATCACAACTCTCACATGCCTGACAGAATAAGGCGCTCATTTGATCTTGGTTGCCAATGAAACACCTTCTTTGGTCATCATGATTCCTCTCAAGTGATTACGAGCATGTATTGTTCCAATAATACTAAAATTATCGCCAAGGGAATCGACCCGTCATAGATTACACCAAAGAATTCCAGCAGTTGGCAATGCAGAATGACTTGTTGGAGACTGAATCGCAGAAAGTAGCAAAGTTCATACACGGTTTATAACCGACAATTCAGGATCGAGTTTAGATGCACCTGGTTGGGATCATGGATGAAGCGGTTTAGTTGGCAGGTAGGGCGAAAATGCAGCTTGTAAGAGTCTCTACTCGGCCTTATCCTTTAATTCGGCCCCCTATGACGGGTCCCACATAGGATTCAATGTCGGCCAAAGGAAAGGAACCAGTAGGAAGGCGTCCTCAACCTCCTATAACAGTAAACTGTGACATGGGAAGTGGTCCATCTAGGCCTTAGTGTGCAGCACCCACAACAATAGGTCTGAGTAATATTCTAAATTCTTATGGTCGGCCAAGGTCGAACAATTATTACTACCGTGGCCAACTAGACTACTCATCAAAAACCTGCCCTCAATGTCCCGCAACCCACTTGGCCATTAATGAAGGGGGCATTGAAGGTAAGGTAGCGAAAGAAGGCCTTATATTTGATGAATATGAACAAGCTGCCGAGGAAGGAGTAGGTGGTGAAGAATGGTTGGCTGAGGATCATGGCGAATCCTTGATTGTGAGACAATTATTGTACACTCCAAGGAAGGAGGTGCATCATGCAGCTGCACAATATATTCCGTATGCAGTGTACCGTTAACGGAAAGGTCTGTAATATAATTATAGATAGTGGAAGTAGCGAGAACATTATCTCGAAGGTGATGGTGCACAAGTTGTGGCTACCTATGACAATGCATCTTATCCCTTTACTTGATTGGCTAGATAAAAAAGGTGAACGAGACCAATGTAACTTAACAATGCACCGTCTCATTTTCAATTAGTAAAAATTATAAAGATCAAATACTTTATGATATGGCTGACATTGAAGTATGTCATATGTTACTCGGTCGACATAACAATCAGACCGTGATTCGACCCACCGAGGATGAGACAATATTTACAACTTCGTCATGGACGGTCGAAAGACGATCCTTGTCCCTATGACATCAGAGAACCACCCTGAAGCTTCTAAAGTGGATGAGAGCTCCCTCCTGACTATTCAGGATTTCATGGAGGAATCCAAGAAAGTCGGTGATGTGTATACCGTGGTGGTAAAGGGCAAGGAATCAGAGTCCTTAAAGATCCCTCCAAGTTTAAGGCTGTTGCTGAATGAATTCAAAGAAATTTGGCTCGAAGAATTACTTGATGGATTGCCTTCCCGCAGGACATTCAACATTACATAAAACTCGTCCCTGGGGCTAGCTTGCCCAATCACCCTCATTATCGGATGAGTCCGAAAGAGTGTGAGATATTGAAGGGGCGGGTGGAGGAATTGATCCATAAGGGTCTTATGAGAGAGAGCATGGGCCCATGTGCCATGCCAGTGTTGTTAACGCCTAAGAAAGATGGAGCTAGTGCATGTGTGTTGACAGTTGGGCGATTAATAAGATTACCATTAAATATCAGTTTCCGATACCGAGGTTGGATGATATGCTCGATATGCTAGAAGGCGTGTCAATGTGTTCTTTAAACTCAATCTGAGGAGCGGATACCATCATATTCATATCTAGCCCGGTGATGAGTGAAAAATGACATTCAAGACCAAGGAAGGGTTTTATGAGTGGCTAGTTATGCCCTTCAGTCTATTGAATGCACCAAACACTTTTATGCATATGATGAATCAAGTGCTGAAGCCGTTCATTGGCCGGTTTGTGGTAGTATATTTTGATGATATCCTGATATATAGCCAAGGTGAGACGTAGCATATGAAACATCTCAGGTATGTGTTACAGGTCCTGACGGTTAATAAGTTATACTTCAACTTGAAGAAGTGCAGTTTTTTAATAGACAACTTGCTGTTCTTATGATTCATCGTGATGTTCACGGGCATCCATGTGGACGATAAAAATGTGCAAGCCATCAGGGAATGACCGATCCCGACGAACATTCATGAAGTGAGGAGTTTCTACGGGTTGACGACCTTCTATCATTGATTTGTGTGAAATTTCATTAATATAGTTGCACCCATTATAGATTACATGAGAAAAGACCCGTTTCATTGGACCGATGACCTAACAAGAGCTTTACTAAAATCAAGCATCGATTGTCCACAACAGCAGTGTTGGTTCTTCCCAGTTTCAACAAGGTGTTTAAGGTTTAGTACGACGCCTCATATGTTGAAATTGGAGGAATCTTATCACAGGAAGGCAGACCGGTAGCCTTCAACAGTGAGAAGCTCATCGAAGCCCAAAAGAAGTGGTCGACTGTAACACCCCGTACCTCTGGTACACGGGTGTTACCTTTTAAAGTGGCATTAGTGAAAGCCGGGATCGACCAACTAAGTAACTTAATAAGTAAATCATGTGCAGGATAGAACCCTCCATCAGCATTGATACCACCCACCTTGACCCCTGGAAGCTCGGGCTGCACTTCACACCAGCCAAGGAGGTAATCATGATCGAATGACTTAAGTCCAATCAATTTCTAAATCATCTAGTGATAGCAATATTCTAAAAACTTAATCCATGAAAGTTAGTGGGTAGCCAACGAAGTACCACCGTGCTACAAAAACATATTTGACTGTTGAAAATGAGTATCGAGCCCATCTGACCGTCAGCTCGCGTCATATGGGCCAAATACAGCCCAAAGAAGTGTGTGACGGCCCACCTGGGCCTCACCATCAGTCCAAAGTAGGTCGGGACCTCCAAATGGCCCCCCGAAAGTGTGTGGACGGGATGAATCTAAGGTGACCATCGCAACTGACCCCATACACAGTGCATGTGCACCACAAAATTACCTTGTGCGAGGTGCACCGGACTACAACTACTGGTCAAATGGCCTTTGACCGATCCATTTGGGAAAAAGAGAGGAAATCCCTCCAGCCAAATTACAAATTTGAACTGATAGACTTCGGAGTCCAAAGTGGACCACCCTGGCCACTTTCCGGACGATCCAAACTGTCCATTACGCACGTAGTGGCCCACTGGAAAAAATGGTATTGGGACTTTGACCTATGCATTGAAACAACGAAGATCAGCCCCAACCGTCCATTTCCTTCATATGGGGCTGAGATTCAATGAGAGGGACCATCAAGAGGCTTGTTGGGCAAGGTAACATCCTATGGACCAAACGGTTACAACCCTCCCCTTTGCCAGCCAAGAGGAGTCCACTCACAGCCCCAAAAATGGCTAAACAACTAAGAAGGAAGAAAAAGAAGATTTACTTCTTTTGGATAGTGGAGGCTGTCACACTTGTGACCATCTAATGGGCCACGTGGCATCATCTTAGCCCTCCTACATGAAAGTTATGAGATGAGATGAAAGGTTTTCTCATCTTATGAGAATGAGGAGTGAAATGGAGAAAATCTCGTGAGATAGAGCAAGATCTCATCTGGGATCCAAAAAGTGGGCCCCACACCGTTTATGGGACCCATCTAAACCAATCAAATGGTCTGGATTGCCCTGAGAACCCACCATTGTTAGGTGGGTCATCTTCCTCAAAAACCCACCCAACCACAAACTTGAGATGGGCCCCACCAGGCCTAGAGATTATACTTCTAGGTAGCCCTGGATGCCACTAATGCATCCCCAAACGTGGATGGGCCCCATGCGCAGCTAGCATCCGATCCCAACCATGTGTATGGAGAGCTTCTCTTAACCGCTGGATACACCTCTCCTAGCCTATAAAAGGGAGGCTTGGCTCTCCCAGATTTGCACAGAAAGAAAGGAAAAGGAGGGAGAGAAAGAAAGGAAAGGAAGAGAGAAAGAAAAGAGAGTGAGAGAGAGTGGAGGGGTGAGCACATCCGTCCGACCAGGTAAACAGCCCAGCCTCTGCCCTTTCTTCTTCCATTTTCTTCTTTGTATAAATATAATTCATGTTGGTGGCCACGTTTTGGGCCAGAAAGCTGGCCATAGGGGCGCTTTGACAGGACCAAAAACAAGCTCTATTTGAGACTCTGTCATGAGCTAGGAACCGGTCTTCATCAGGCCTAGATTTGGGTTACTAGTAGTCCCTTATTTAGGTCATGCAATAGATTAATAATGGGCCATTTTTGGACTGAAAACATGGCAGAAAAAGAGCCTCTGCCTGGGCTCTAAATCAGGCTGAAAACGGCCTAAAAATGGGCCCTGATTTGTGTCAGATTTCAAGGCTCAAATGGACCGTCCAAGAAGCTGGAACTAAGTCCCAACTGGACCAAGAAAACAACATCCAGCTGTTGCATACAAGCAGCCTAAAGATTTCCTGAAAAACAACCTGTTAAGTGGCTGGTTTTCAGCTTGAAAATAGCTGAAAATACAACTCGACGTTAGCTGATTTAGCAACCTGATAACAGCTGACTACTTTGCTTGTAAATGGTTGAGATTTTCAGCTTGAATACAGGGGAAAATCAGCTTGAAAAATAGCTGAAAATCGGCCCGAAAGTGGCCTCCAAATAGCCCTCATTTCAAGCTGCAAAACGCCCTTGGTAGGACGTGTAGCCAGCTTGCAAAAACTTTTGGTGGGACGTTTGTGTAAAACTTCAGGGTTAGAGGTGAACCGAGTAGAAACCTTTGTGTAAAGGTTGAAGGTGAACCTGATTTAAAACCTTAGGTTTGAGGTGAACCCTGGGAAACCTCCTTAGTGAAATCTGGTACACTCAGGGGTTGAGTGCTGCAGCCGGGAGTGGAGTAGACAAGTAGTCGAACCACTATAAAAATGACTGTGTTTGAGATTGTTATTGTCTTTCAATTATGTAATTTCCTTATATGTTTTTATATCTGATTGCTTGAGATCACACCTCATACACACACACACAGTCATATCCATCACAATCTTGTTTGCAATTTGTTTATCTTTAAGAAGTTTGTGATTGGATCCTCTACAAGGCTTGGAAGCCAGTAGAGTTAATTTTGAGTAATCCTAATTTATACATGTTATTAGGATTAGTGTAATAAGAATTTTTAATAAATCTTAAATCTTTGAAAAAGTCCTATTCACCCCCCCTCTAGGAGATATTGGCATATTCCGACTTCAACTCAAGCGGTCTTCACCGTTATTTCATAATGCCCTGGATTTTTTCCAACCTGGAGTTAGACATCCTTAGGCAATGAGTCGATCATAACACCTTATTAACTTCTCAGAACTCAATCCCAAAGTCTCAAATCCCATTTTTGACCCATTTTCTTAAGAATCTCACCTTTCACCACCTTGTTCTTCAATTTTTTCTAAGTACTTTCACATTAGATACTAATCCTAAAGTTTAAATGATGAAAAATAAGACTTAAACTAAAACTTACTGTAAAGGGTAAATATATAAATAAAATAGGCTTTTTACCATTAACCTTTTGGAATCTCACGAAATAAATAGGTCATTTGGATAAATCAGCTTCTCTTACCTCAAAATCATATATTGCACGTCGCATAACTCATTCTAGATTGAAAAATTACACCCGTTTTAAATATCAGGTGGCGAAACCACATCAAACGGACTCGGGGGGCCAAACAACACAAATTAGGGGGACCCGAGGTGGGTCCCACACATTTTCGGCACCCTCCCAAGGGGGGGGGGGGGGGGGGGATGCCATCGCCCCCAGGGCGAGCCATCACCCCAGGGTCCAGTGAGTGGCGATGGCATTGCCGGATTGGTGAGGCCTCGCCGGCCAGCGGGCCACAGCGGGCCGGGCGGCCCGTTTTTTGCCCCATTTTTTGTAATGTTTGTCCGACTTCGAAAAGTCATATCTCCCTCGTTATAACTTCGATTTACGTGATTCAAAAGTCACATTGAAGCTTGATAAGTTTAGTTTAATATAAAATTAAGAGAAAAATATAATAAAATTTTAATATAGTTAAATATAGGTCGTTGTGACAACTATCTGAGAATCATCAGTTTGGACAGCTGCTGCTTCTAGAATTTTTATAATTTTTCTACAACACGAAATATAATGAAATTTGGTAGAGTTAAAGTAGAATTGATGATGAAATACTAAAAAAATAATTAAAATAATATACAAATTAAAAGTTCCAGAAAGGGACGTAAAACTACCCTAGGACCTTATTATTTTATAATTAGGGCATAATTTAGTTAAGTAATAAACTAAATAATCTACAAAATTACCTTGAATCACTTTCAATATGAACTGCAAGACCCAAAACTTGTAGAATCATTAACGCTACATTACCCTGAAACGTAGGATCAATCTCTAAACCCAGTTGCTCTCGGGAGCGCATTAAAACTCCGTATCAGACCTGGACCGCGCGTCGAAAGTCCGATGACCGCGAAGCTATATGCTTATGACCGCCTTACTGGGCTTGACAACCATCTCGGGAGTCAAATCCAGATAGTATCCAGAAACGCACAACTTTAGCCTAGAGCAAAGTGTGTGAGAAACGCGAATACCTTTAGAAATTTAAACTCAGATTTAAGTAAACTGGGTCGTTCGCTTGCGGGCCAATTTTAAGGTTCCAGGCCATCAGAATCTGACCCAAATATACCCTCTGATTAGTGAAAATTTCATACACATGTCAGTGTACTTGTAGCCCTGATCGAGTGGCGATGACCGTTGAACTGAAACTGGTTCGCCACGGTCGATCTACAAATTCGTTCGGACCAAAACTTTAACTTGACCTAGATCCAATGTTAGGGAGCTTAATTCCGACCGCACGCAGAAAAGGGGCCACCAGAAGTACTCCGTTGGACCGAAACTGTCGCCCTTTGGCTATAACCTAAGTATACCTTGGCCCTGGGGCCATTCCTGTCAGTTCTGGACCTACATAAGGACCTTAAACCCTCTCTCTCCCTTCACATAAAATTTTGCAACCCTAGGAGAGAGAAGAGAGCAAAGAGAGAAGGAAAGAGAGAGAAAGTGTGAGAGGAAGTGGGAGATTGTTCTTGGGATCTTTCCCTGCCGCTCCACATGCTTTACCACCTCGTTTATATCACTATTCCGGTGATTTCGACTCTGTTAGTAGGTAAGAAATCCCAACCCAAATTTGTTTTGGGGATACAAGAAGAGTAAATGCTGAAGTAGCTAACCTATTTCATGCTATAGGTTGTCGTTGTGCCGTAGGCGAGGACTTAGTGTTTAAACTGAGTACATTATGAGTCTACCGATGAAACGTGCGGACTATAAACGTTTAGGTTATGGTTTTCAAGGCTGTCAATGTCAGTTAATGATTTATAACTAACTTGGTTTCCGTTTTACATGCTAGATGCGTTGTTTCCTTCGCTTTACAGATATATATGAACTATGTTGAATATATTGTATTTAATGCGTTTGTTGAAATGTTTGAATGAGTATGAAATTTGGATTCGTGCTTGTCATGATTATCCGTTGTGGATATATGATTGTTGTATATGTGACAACTCCTTGGTGAAAGGATTTGCCCTAATACATGTTAGGACCAACATGCGTCATGTATGTTGAAGTGTGTAGTCTAAGTGTTTGTAAAAATGTTCGAATGAATATGGAACTATGATTTATGCTTGCCATGATTGTTGGTTGCTAATGCATGATCGTTGTATGCGTGACAACTCCTTCGTGATAGGATTCGCTACTATATGTGTTTTTCACTAACTTATTCCATGTACGTAATATGTGTAGCCTAAGTGTTTGATACAATGTCTGAGTGAGAAAAAGCTTAATGTAATGTACTTAATGAGGCTGTTGAGATAGGATTCTCAATCCCCTTATCTAGGGTTACATTTCCTTCATGTAATCTACTTTACTACTATGTGATTTGTGAATGCTCATGTATGTTAACATGTATTCTATGTGTTCGTTGAAATGCTGATATGGGATCAATATTTAATTGTGTTGTTACATGCTGTCTTGACTATTACATTTGAATGCCATTGATCTGGAGTGTGTTCGGGACTATGGTATAGTCTAGGCAATCGGTAACAAATCCTGATTTGATGGCTGAAGTTGTTTCGTCACACAGGACGTGCTCGATGAATCCGAGCCATGCTTTGATTGTCGACATTGGTTAGGCCACAGGGAGTGCTTATGCACTTCATGTCGATCAACTCAATGTACGCTCGTACCAGTCGAGCTCGTCAACTAACCCGATTGACCTAATGTATGTTCACCATGTATGGACGCTACTACTTGAACCTAAGGTACCAAACTTACCAGTGAAAAACTCGTTTAACGTTGGTACCTCGATCCGCTAAAACTCATGAGCCGGGCATGGTGGTATGGGACACCGTGGTCGAGCTGTCGGCCTACGCTAGGGCAACGAGCCTCCCCGTAGTGACCAGTGAGCAACTCAAACTTGTGAGCCGAATACGGTGGTATGGGACACTGTATTCGGGCTGTCAACCTACACTGGCGTAGCCTGGCTGTGGTCCCCAGTCGGGTGGTGACGAGCCTTCAAAAATAGACTGCCAGTTGGTAGGGCGTTGGTGGTAGTGACCTCGAGCATACTCTGAGACTGCGTTGAGGCGACGAGCCTTTCCATAGCAATTAGAGTATAAATTAGGCCTACACTGATCAGGTGATGAGCCCTTTGTAGTGACCTAGAACCGCAACATCGTATGATATTTACTAGGACTAACGGCCCTAGAATAGATTATTGTTTGAGAAATTATATAAGGGAGGTACCTTAGCTTCCAAATCCTGCTGTATGAAAAGGTCTAATAAGAACTCGGTAATCACGTTCATACATCGCATTGCATGTGCCTTTGGCGTTGGAGTTGGGCACTGTGGAAGGGGTGCATGCTGCGACCGTGAGATGAAGTTCGTAGAGGGAGTGCAGGCGAGGGCATACATCATTAATACATATAATCCTTGCATTAATTAGAGTACTTAGGAATGCTTGATTGTATTGCTTTATCATTACTGCGTGACTGAATTGATAACATGTTAACCTTTGCTTTATAGTTCTACTGAGTTGATCACTCAGTCCCACGTTCTGGGACGGTGTTTTAAAACACCAACCAGACCCTGTTGTAGTTACAGATGATGGTGATGCTTACGTAGCGGAGCTGGACTTTTATGATGATGAGGAGTTCTCCTATATGCAGCTATCAGGCGGGTCTATGTAAGACATGTTTTGATCGATGAGGATTACTGGGATACTGACTAGACGATATCACACATTTTGTATATTTTAGAATTTTACATGTAATTAATTGACCTGGTAACATGATCATACTCAGGAGACTTACAATCACTTATATGCTTTATATACTTATCACAGTCTTCCGCTTGCGTAATTCAATTGTCTCTACAGTATGATATGCTGCTTTGGTATAATCCCACTCATGTTTACTGTACTAATACGGACAACATTTAATCATCATTATCTATGTTGCATAAGTGATGCGTTGGAACTCGGGAGCTGAGCTTCTGCTCGACCCCCGATTTTCAGGGCCTTACATTAAGTTAGCCATTGCTACTCTTCTTTTTTATTGAGTTAGCCGTTACTACTCTCTTCTTCTATTAAGTTAGTCTATCGCTACTCTTCTCTTTCATTGAGTTAGCTTATTGCTACTTTTCTCCTTTATTATGCTAGCCTTGTGCTACCTCCTTTTAGGGCTTGAACATGTGTCTTGGAATTTCAAAACTCTTATGATTCAATTTACTTTCACTTTGGTGTAAGTGATGTGTTAGAGGTCTCACAACTAGTGATTCAAATAATTTATCGTGGACGTAATGCTCTCTAGGTAGAGACCCTCTTGGTCAACGTGTAATTCCATGGGTTTGGGTAGTGGTGCACAAATCGATGCAAGTAATTCACAATATGTGTTACATCACTTTCGGGATTGGATGTCGCAAATAGTCGCTCTATAAACAAATCGTGTCACATAATTCATCCGACTCATATGTTGTGTCACTTCGAGATGTTCACGTAAATTCACGGTAACGTCAGACATGCCGATGAATCTCCGTAGTTATGGGATGCGGGGCGAGTCGGGTTTTTATGAATTACGTTTCACATTGTGATGATCAGTACGTATGATGGATCGCACACACTTGGCTAGACATGTGTGTGTATATATATATATATATATATATAGGTTGCGCATGCTGATACCGCTCGTAGTAGTGGAGTACGAGATGTATTAGAACCCTTACATTACTTTTATGAATCTCTTGAATTATTGTTAATCATAAATGATAACCATTACTATGAGTAGGGCATTGACCCTTTTCAACCGTACAAGTGATGCAGGTGATGTGCAGATTGAAGACACGGATGATAATCCTCCTACGGAAGATTATTTTGAATAAATAAAGAGATAGCTTTATATTTAGTTTTATTTATTTCCTCTGCAAACTTTGATAATGTAATAAGCTCCCATTGAGAGGGCATTTGATAATTTGTTGAATTCTTTTAATCTAATATAATAATAAATACAGTTGATTTTACTTTCGTGAATGTAACTGGATATGATATAAATGAAAAAATGATTTTGAAACATCCAATTTTATATTATTAACACCCAAAATTCTCGGGCACGAGTATATATTCGGGCCACGAAAATTCAGGATGTTACAGTCAGAACCTTAAAACAGTTGTATCTTGCAAACCAGAATGAGTTTTTCGACAGAATCATATATGATTTTGGGGTAGGAGAAGCTACTTTAGCCAACCAACCCCGCTATATCGAGTTGCCCACGCCGGATTTTCACTTTATCTTCATTTTTACTATTAATAGAAAGTTTTAGTTTGATAATAGATTTTGATCTTTTGAGTTTTAGGAGTAGTGTCCAACATGAAAAGGGCTTAGAAAAATTAGGATAATAACGTGGTTAGGCCAAATTGGAGACTTACTATTTTTGGCTGAAAACCATGAAGTCTAGTAGGAATCATGACTGTCTATAAATAGTAAGTTTACTATTTATAGTAAATCATGTTTTTAGTGAGTTTTTGCCCAAAACTTCATCCTAGATTTGAGTTCACTATTTAAAGGATGATAATTTTATCTTTTTATTTTACTTTATTTTATTTTATTATCAATCAATTTATTTTCAAATTTATTAGAATTTATTTCTATTTTATCCCTCATTGATTGGAGGAAACATTGTAAGGAATCTAGAGAGCTTCATGGATTTGGAGTATTTATTAGAATTTATTTTTATTTTATCCCTCATCATGTCCTTCCCTGCGTCACTAGTTAACTAGGGAAGCATTGTTTCGATTGATTTTACCGTCAACACTTTGAACTATAATTTTTCTCACTTGAAATAAATTTCTCCGATCCAAACATGCTTGGGCCCAATTATATTATACTCTATGTTGAATTGGGATCAAATTTAATTGACTACTTCCACTTACGTTTGGGCTTCTTCTAATTCACTTGTGCCAAGAAAGCCTACTCGGCCCAATTTCATCATCCAGCCTGGGTACAATCCTCATCCAAGTAGGGTGCATTTCAACCACAGGTGATATCCCATATCCCACGTTCCAATTCAGATGCTTCCAAATGTGGCCAAACATCTCATTTCTCCGCCGATTGTGGGCAAGCATTTAATTTCTCCGGAAATTGTGTCCGTCTACATTCTTTTCACTGCGAGTGAAAAAGGCCAACACGGAGACGAATTGGACTGCTCATCTTCCCCGTTTTAGGGCCATCACATCAAGGCTAATATGGGACGTGCTCCTTATTATTAGATGGCCCACCATGACAACCGTTTCTTCGAGTCAAGAGTCAAGTCCTACAAACGAATCGTGTCGTTCGCGGCAAGAAATGTTGACGATTCAAACCTTAAACGACCGACTTAAAACTATAAATATCACCTTCTTTTTCTTTTCTTTTATTCATTATTTCTGTGGTCCTACTTGAAAAAAAAAATGGCATCGCTTGGTAAGAAGAGCTTACTAGCTATCATCTCGGCCGGAATTCTCGTCAGTCTCCTGCCGGAATTCATCTCCGGTCAGAACTGTGGCTGTGCGCCGGACCTCTGTTGTAGCCAGTATGGGTACTGCGGCACCGGCGATCAATACTGTGGGAACGGTTGTAGGGAAGGCCCATGCAGCGGGTCGTCCGGCGGCAATGGTGCGTCTGTCGCCGACATCGTGACGCAGACGTTCTTCGACGGGATCATGAATCAGGGCAACGGCGACTGTCCCGGCAAGAGCTTCTACACTCGTGCAGCTTTCATCGATGCCGTCGGATCGTATACTGGATTCGGCACGACCGGGACATCGGACGACTCGAAGAGGGAGATTGCTGCTTTCTTCGCACATGTTACCCATGAGACTGGATGTAAGGCCTCCATGGTGCTATTTTTTATTTTTTATTTTTAAATCTTTCCTTTCACCAATTATTATATCTTGAAAGATGGGATGATCCTAACCGTTGGACTGTCAAATGTTGATGGTTACTCGAAACTTTTGACTCTTCATAGGGTACCTATTGAGAAGACATTCCCAATACCTTGATATAGCCGACCGAAATCCTGATCTCCCGCACCTTTAGGAGAATAAATCTCTCAACAAGACTAGAGTTTTCTCTTATATTACCGAGTAACCTGAACATTTATTTATAAAAAGTAATAATAAAAGCTTACCATCATCATTCTCTCCATTATGGTTTTCATACGTCAAGTACTATATCCCGCTTAATAACTGTGTATAGACATTACGATATAAACGCTGAGCTTTTGGGTTAAGTAGAGTAAATGTGTGAAAAGACTAAAATGCCCCTCACATCTTATTGTTTTTACAGTTCTATGCAAAATAGAAGAGGATGATGGTGCATCGAAGGACTACTGCGACGAGACAAACACTCAGTATCCGTGCGTCGCTGGCAAGGCCTACTACGGCCGTGGTCCGATCCAACTGTCGTGGAACTACAACTACGGGGCTGCTGGAAACAGCATCGGATTCGACGGTCTAAATGCTCCAGAAACTGTGGCCAGAGATGTGACGGTGTCGTTCAAGTCAGCCTTGTGGTTCTGGATGACCAATGTCCACTCCGTCATTGGCCAAGGCTTTGGTGCTACGATTAAAGCGATTAACGGTGCGATCGAGTGCGATGGCAAGAGGCCTGATCTTGTGAATGCACGAGTTGGATACTACACAAACTACTGTAACCAGTTTGGTGTGACTCCAGGCGACAAGCTCACTTGCTAGAGACCGTTGATTCCTCGTTTCTATTTCTAGATTGCTCGATGCATGCCGTACAAATAAATAAAAATGTGGGCTAAGTCCCGCAGATATCGTTTGTAACAGTTCCGGTATACCACATCCGATATGCAGTAAATAAAGCAGCGGCATCTTGATTACCAGTGATTTTGGCAAATTTATCGCGATATTTTCAAAATCTCGGAAATTTTAAAGATATGGATATTAGGCCGAAAAATAGTAAAAAGCTTAATGATTTGATATATAAACATATATTTAAATTGTAAAAGTATTTATTAATGTAAAATAAATATTTTGAAATATTTTTACTTTAGGTGGGATTTTCATAATATCCCTAGAAATCCTCAAAAATTAAAAATTCTCCCGGGAAATTTCCGAGAACGAGATTTGTCAGTGTGGTTTTACTGAATGAGTTGTCTTCGTTTGGACGGTTGAATGGTTACTTACACACGCGCGTAGAGACTGGCCATCAGATGGGCCACACACTTTTAGATCTTATGATGTTGAAACTGGGTTGATGGGGGTATTAGACCATTTATTTTGTACATTACAGCCCACTTGAGGGGTGGGACTGATTTGACTATCTGATTAGCATGGCCCACCTGATGGAAAGATCATATCTACACACGTGTGCCATACATGGACGTGTTCTTGTAGGCGCGTGTGGGCTTAGCAAACGTTGAGGCGATGATATTCATTCCAGAAGTTGGCATTAAGTTGGGAGGCGGATTGCATTCTGACAAGGCCAGTGCTCTTTGGCTCGAAAATAATGTGTCTTTTATCCACGCTATCCATCCATTTTGGATAATTATTTTAAGGCATTACCACAAAAATGAGGGATATCCAAAAATCAGGGGGACCCCACCACGTGAAAACAATGGCAATTGAACGTATACCATTAAAAGCTTCGTTGGGCCCATTGTAACATTTATTTGCCATCCAACTTGTTGATTAGGTCACAGACCTAGAAGAAGGGCAAACATAAATTTCAGCTTGATCCAAAACTTTTATAGCTCCGGGGAGTTTTTAATTAATGATGGGCATTCAATCAGCTCCACCTGAGATTATCCGCCTCAGTTTTGGGATCTGTAGACACACCCATGGAGTCTCCTCCGTGTTCATGCAAAGATGGTGGCCTCTCTACCATTTGCTATTTTTGTTTCAATTTTCCTTTTCAAAATGTCAATCATTTGTCAAAATCACGATTTTTTTTCAAACTTCATTTTCTAAAATCTAGATATTTAATAAAATACTGTAGAGTGGACTTTTTCATGTGATATTGCAAAGCATTTAAATATCAGTTTTAAAGCAAAAAAAAATAATAATAATTTCTACTCAATTGATTAAAAAAAAAAAAAAAAGCAATAATAATCTGAGATACAAATAAATACAATTAAACCACTGAAATTCTATTAAAAGACACTTCTTAGACTTACAATGAAGTACAAAATTTCACCAAATTCTATATAAAATTTTTTATATATAAGAGGTTGGGGCAAAAGTGAATTTACGACAAACCATGATCCGTTGCAAAACAAATAAAATCTGTCACTAAATGTTTTTAACTTGGTTTTTGGGTGGTACTTTGTGACAAACCAAAATCCATCGCAAAATCTTAATTTCCAACTAACAAAATCCGTCGAAAATCTCATTTTAGCGACAGACTAAGTCCATCATTAAATCCCACCACACAAGCCACCATAATTTCCATTAAGATGTGTGCGACAGACATTTTCCTTTATAGATGGAGGATGTCCATCACAAATTCACGATTTTAACGTAATGACATTCAAGGAATTTCACAGTGTAATCAAGTTCAACATAAGTGCAATGGCGTTAATGAACGGACTTAAGATAATAAATCTGTGTAATTTGATTGAGAGCACAGTTATAGGTGAGGCCGCTAATACCTCACCCGCAAAATTTGACACAGATGACACTCATCTACGGCATTTGCGGCTAGGGCATATGAGCAAGAGGGGCATGATAGAACTCCATAAATAAAAAAATGTTGAAGAGAGTTAAGGTATACAAGCTGAATTTCTATGAGCATTGCATCTATGGGAAGCAGTGCAGAGTAAGGTTCGATATTTATACATATATTAGCAGCGGGATGCTCGATTACTTATATTCCAATGTCTTAAGGCCAATGATGGCATCGTCTAAGGGAGGAACACAATACTTCATGAGCTTTATAGATGATTACTCGTTGAAGGTTTAGGTCTACTTCTTAAAGCATAAGTTTGAGGTGTTCGCTGAATTTAGGGAATGGAAGGTAGAAGTTGAGAAGCAAATTGAAAGATAGGTTAAGTGTCTCAGGTCAAATAACAGTACAGATTACAGTGAGACAAAATGAATAGAACTTTATTGGAGAACGAGGTGACATAAAAGATGAACAAAACTCTATTAGAGAGGGCGAAAAGTATGCGGTTGCATGCGGGACTACCTAAAAGCTTTTGGGCTAAAGCGGTTAACATGGCATGATTTATTGTGAATCGGTCACCATTTACAGTGTCAGACTTCAAAGTTGTAGAGAAAGTCTGGACAAGTAAGGACGTTGATTATTCAAGGTTGAAAATCTTCTGGTGTCCAACATACATCCATATAGAGTGGAAACAGGGCGAATTTGAATCCCAAATCTAAAAAGTTTATCTTTATAAGGTATGAGAAAGGCGTTAAGGGTTACAAGCTTTAGAATACGATTTCGTAGAAGGTAATCATTAGTAGAAATGTCATCTTCGATGATGCATCATGTTGAAGGCCAACAAGTATACTATAGAGAAGTCAGAAACACATAGTGAGGCAGTGAAATTGTTGGTGTAGGTGGAGTCGTTGAGCCAGTTATTGAAGTTGAAATTCAACAAGAGAAAGAAACTAACCAAAACAATTAGCAGGATACACAAGAGAGTATAGCCAGGAATAGGGAGAGACGAACCTTAGAGCCTCGGTTAGATATGGGTTTGAGGACATGGTTACTTTCACATTGTTCATAGGAAGTGGAGATCCCTCCACCTTTCAAAAGGTTAAGTATGGAAATGATGATGACAAGTGGATGCCGGCCATGACAAATGAGATGGAATCTCTACATAGGAATTAGACACGAGAGTTAGTGAAACTTTCAAAATGTCAGAGAATTATAGGGTGCAAGTGTATATTCAGAACGAATGAAGCACTAATAGAAAAAGTTGGTAAAAGGTTCAAGGCAGACTTATAAAAAAATGGTGCTCGTAGAGGGAAGGAGTAGATTAGAATGAAGTTTTCTCTTTGATTGTGAAACATACGTCAACCAGGGTGCTACTGGCTATGATAGCAGAATTTAATTTAAAATTGGAGTAAATAAAACAGCAGCATCTTGATTACCAGTGATTTTGGCAAATTTATCGCGATATTTTCAAAATCTCGGAAATTTTGAAGATATGGATATTAGGTTGAAAAATAGTAAAAAGCTTAATGATTTGATATATAAACATATATTTAAATTGTAAAATTATTTATTAATGTAAAATAAATATTTTGAAATATTTTTACTTTAGGTGGGATTTTCATAATATCCCTAGAAATCCTCAAAAATTAAAAATTCTCCCGGGAACTAGATTTGTCAGTATGGCCTTGACTGAATGAGTAGTCTTCGTTTGGAAGGTTGAATGGTTACTTACACACGCGCGTAGAGACTGGCCATCAGATGGGCCACACTTTTAGATCTTATGAGGTTGAAACTGGGTTGATGGGGGTATTTGACCATTTATTTTGTACATTACAGCCCACTTGAGGGGTGGGACTGATTTAACGATCTGATTAGCATGGCCCACCTGATGGAAAGATCATATCTACACACGTGTGCCATACATGGACGTGTTCTTGTAGGCGTGTGCGGGCTTAGCAAACGTTAAGGCGATGATATTCATCCCAGAAGTTGGCATTAAGTTGGGAGGCGGATTGCATACTGACAAGGCCAGTGCTCTTTGGGCTTGAAAATAATGTGTCTTTTATCCACGCCATCCATCCATTTTGGATCATTATTTTAAGGCATTACCACAAAAATGAGGGAGATACAAAAATCAGGGGGATCCCACCACGTGAAAACAATGGCAATTGAACGTATACCATTAAAAGCTTCGTTGGGCCCATTGTAACATTTATTTGCCATCCAACCTGTTGATTAGGTCACAGACCTAGAAGAAGGGCAAACATAAATTTCAGCTTAATCCAAAACTTTTATAGCCCTGGGAAGTTTTTAATTAATGATGGGCAGTCAATCAGCTCCACCTGAGATTTTTATCCGCCTCAGTTTTGGGCTCTATAGACACACCCATGGAGTCTCCACCGTGTTCATGAAAAGATGGTGGCCTCTCTACCATTTGCTATTTTGTTTCAATTTTCCTTTTCAAAATGTCAATCATTTGTCAAAATCTCGATTTTTTTTCAAACTTCATTTTCTAAAATCTAGATATTTAATAAAATACTGTAGAATGGTTAAAGGAGCTTGGTAATGAAGGAACTTAGAGGAAGTTATTTACATGAAGCAAGTAGAATGGTTAAAGGAGCTTGGTAATGAAGATCACGTGTATATGCTAAAAAAGTCATTGTATGAGTTGAAGCAGTCTTTGAGGCAGTGGTACGAGCTGTTCAATTCCTATAAGGTAGAGATTGGTAATATCAGATGTGAGTATGATTGCTGCATATATTACAGGGTGCTTGAGGATGTCCTACATTCTACTAATACTACATGATGATGACACATGCTGATTGCCGCGAAGGACAAGAAAGAGATACTCTTGCTTAAGTGTATGTTAAGCAAGGAGTTTGATATAAAGGATCTGGGCACTACAAATAAGATCCTAGGTACGAAGATTCACAGAGATAGAGAGTCTGAGAAGTTGTGGCTGTCTCAGAGAGGATATGTGCAAAAGGTGCTAAGAAGTTCCATATGAAATGTGCAAGTCAGTTTGCACACCTTTAGTAGGTAACTTTAAGTTGTCAGATAAGTCATGTTCAAGCATAGAAGAGGAAATTTCAGACATGTCATGGTGCCGTATGCGAGTGCAATGGGGAGTGTATGTGTGTGATGGTTTGCATGAAGCAGGATATTTCATAGGTAGTTATCATGGCCGATAGTGGAGAGTCTAATATATACTTCTCACCATCTCTAATAAAGTTATATTCATCCTCTCCAACCATAGGATTTCTCAGTCAGAAGTTAGGATGTAACACCCCATACTTTTCAGTACTCAGGTGTTACCATTTAAGTCATATTTAGCATAAGCGTATGTGGGAACACACATAGCTTACATTACATATCATCCTCAGTAAATTTACAATATGTCCATCTTAGCCATTTGATTTGGCTATGACAACGTATAATGAACCCTTAAGAGTTAGTTCAATCTTCCTTAGATAACTAATGACCTCTCAACCAACTGAATTTGGGCTAGGATAATCCAAATAGTATCCGTAAGGCTTGAAATCAATCTGCCTTTCATCGAGATCGTAACATCCAATTTAAAGGTCTGCTATTTGATCACTACATCTAAACCATCATATCACCAATTCAACTGCTGATTTTTCATCCAGGTAGACCCTTAGGACTATTTGAAGAAATCTCTTTCCTTAAATCAAGCGATCCATCCATTAATTTTAAAGATGGACCATCGCACTTTATTAAAATCGATGTCAATCCTCAAAAGACCTAATTATGAGAATTGATCACCACAAAATTTCACATAATGCTCTATTAGAACAATTGAACTGTACCCTGTCAGTTTTATGACCCAAATCAATAAATCCACTTATCATCGGGTCCACGACTCAATGTGGGAAGATTTGACACCTAATTACACAACTTAGCTACTGAATTTAGCAACCATTAGAGTCCGTCCACATTAGCTTGAGGACATTTTAAAATATCGAAGATTAGAACGGGAAATGATCCGCGCATTCAATAGTTGCTAACAATTAGTTAGACTCACAAAATCAAGTTGTATGGCCGACCTACGCTTTGGATCTGCCTGATATTTGGTCAAAGACCCTAATTGGGACCTCCAAAGTGAATGGATGGAGTGGATTTAGAAATTACATTATGGTGGACCTCACATAAGAGTTATGTGTGCACCAAGGATGGTGCGCCCGCTACACATCGAACCAAATATTAGGTCAACCAAGCATTGACTCGACAAATGCTAAAAAAGGAGATATTTCTCTCTTCTTTCCTTCTAATTTTAGCCAACGAATGGACAACGTCCATGGGTGTGATGTGTGGGCCACCATATTCAACCACACACACGATCTCAACCATCCATCATGTTAAGGAGGAAAATCCGACCAAGACCATATGGTCCATGTGAATTCAAGCACACAACAAAAGGCGCAAGAGGAGAGTGCGCTAGGTTGGTTTCCAAAAGTAGAAACTTCATTTTTTCCCTTATCCAGAAATTCGAAAACGCTATTTACACCTTTCATTTGGAGTAATCTCAATCGTGGATTCAGAGTTCGAGCTGTTTTAGGGTTTTTGCAGCAAGTGATGGCATTACGAAAGGAATCTTTTCCATTTGAGTGATTGGAACAATCCAGCCACCTGCATATCTCTGAAAACCTCTAAGAATGCATCTGGGACGTTGGCTTTAGGACATCTCTCACCCACAGTTGCTCGGAATGAGAACTTGTGTGCTATGTCACTACCCATTGAGAAAATTGAGTCGAGATGGAATATCTCGCTCATCTCATGTATACGAAGCATCAACCATCAATTAGTGGCCTCCACAATGATCAGTAGACCGATCCACGGCATTTACATGTGGTGGATCATAGGATTATCCATCCACTTGCATTTCACCATTAATGAAGGCTTCATCTTCTCCTACTATCCGAAAAATCCTTCTTTAGATGGACCCCATTGCCTGATCTAAGACATTCATCATGTGGCCCATGACTCCAGATATGCATCTAGATGACTAGATTTCAACCATGCGAACAAGATTTGATGAGATCATCTCAAAAATCATCGAATCACTTAACTAAACCTGTAACTAATTTCATGGATTAGTTATCTTTCGAACCCTCTAAAATGAGATTAATAGAGCCTATAAAAGGCTACTTTCTAGGGCAACCATTTTCGAAAATGGAAAGATTATAAGAGAGAGTGTGCCGCTTTTCTTGCTGCACTGAGTTGAGTCAACTGGTTTGAGTGACTACAAGTTGGGTCGAGTTTTATCGAATCCAACTGCTAGACATAAGTTGCAGAAAAAAGAAGAAAGCAAGGAAAGAGAGGAGGAAGAAGAAGATAGTGAGGAAGAAAGAGAGAGAGAGTCAGACTCAGTTGTGCCGCACCGAGTCTCGACCGAGTTCGGTCCGAGTTGGTTGAGCAGGAGACAAAAGAAGAAGGGAGAATAGAGAGGGAGAGGTTGAATTGCATTGACTCGTTGTCCGAGTCGTTGAGTTGACGACAAAGTGGAGGCTGAGTTCGTGACTCACTGTTTTGACTCAGAAGTAAGATCTTAGTTGTGTTGGAATCGTGATCGGGTTCCAGATTTGTTGGACGTCCCAGGAGATAGGAGAAAGGAAGAGAAAGTAAGAGATAGAGAGAAGAAGAAGAAAGAAGGAGAATGGTTGAGTCAACTCGGTTCTTACTCCAAGTCCAAAGTTGGACAAATCTGAGTTCTTTTAAGCTAGCCTATGCAGCTATCAGTCCGTCATATTCGTGTTACTTGTTGTATGAGGGTTGTGTAGGGATCAAACTACGTGATTGGGTCGGGTTTGAGTCGACTCGAGTCGAGCCAAGGTAATTAACGTTGTCTTGACTCAGTGAATTGGTTGATTTCAATATTAATTTACAGTCTAACTTCTATGCTGTTTGGATGCAACAATAGTAGTTGATATTAAGAATTCAAGTCCTTGAATGGATGGGATTAATCAAGTCTGGTTCGAAGCTGAGTCAACTCGAATCGGATCAACGTCTTTAAGTGACTAAATTGTTAAGACTTTCTTTTAATTTCTCATCAAGATGATCCATAGACAAACAATCTTAGGCTTTATATGGATTTCCTATATGTAGATTTACCTTGATCGAGTTGAGTTGGGTTAAAGATCGAGTCGCTTGCAAATTGATCGAGGTGAGTCGATCTCTCAACTTTCTATTTGATTTCGAATTAGCGTTTCGACTTATTATGATTTAGTTAGAATTTTGATTTGGTTACAAGAAATCTAATTTCTCCCAACTTTATACTCAAATCCACCCTCGATTTGGGAATGTTGGAGTTGTATTAATCCGATCTAACCCTGTGTCACTCTAAGTCAAGGGGTTAGTGACCTTTATACCTCTATTATGGAAATTCAAGTCTAAAACATTGATTTAGATGTGGTTATATTCATGAAACTCAGGATTCCTAAAACTAATCCCTACCCTAGATTGTAGATCAAGTCTTTGAAATTTCATAATCAAAACCTAAATGATTATCCTAAACAATAGGTCGAATACTCTAATTTTACACAACCAAAACTCTAACATTGATCCTAACAGCTGATAGTTTGTAAAACTTTGATCCAATCGTAACATTTCATAATTCATCGTATGATTCGTCCCTAAGGGCGCACGTATTTCCTAACAACATTGGTAGGCGATTCGACTCGTAAGGTGATGACATTTCTCCTTTAGCTTTTCACTTTCATGTTAGCTTTGGTGATAGTCCCTATTTTAATTTTGACTGATAATTGATATCTCTATTTCATGATCACTTGTGTCAGTTATTGGAATTGATCCTCAAATCATACGCTTAACATTTATCTTGTATAAACACTTTTATATTACACATGGATATCTTCTCCTAATTGTGGATTGGTTATGAATCTTGAATTGCTACATTTATTAGTGGAAGACTCCACTTATATATGTACATCTAGACTTAGGATGTAACCTGATTGATTTGATTATAATGGACCTTTGACCTAATGACCATTATTTTCTAATGGATTAAACAGAAATTTTTTGTGGACTTATCATCTTGTGGATCGTTGTGCCTATGCAAATTTTGGGGATAATCCTTTTTTATCGCGTCCTTGAATGGACTAATTGCCCTATGTGGCTTCGATTGAGTATTTGCCCTATGCTGCTTGATTGAATATTTGCTCTTTGTGGCTTTGATGAAATATTTACCCTATGTGGCTTGATGAATTATTTTTTTATAACCTTGTGATGGTAAGTTTCACTTGTTAAACTATGATTGGCCACTAGTTGAGGAGGTTATCATCAAACATTATAGTGTTGAAGTCTCATAAGCTAAGGATGGTGATATGGGACACTATGCATGAGTTGTTGGCTTATGTTAGGTGACGAGCCCTCCATAGTGACCTTTAAGCTTTCTTAAAATGATTGTTTGTAATTTGAATAATAATGGTTAGGTTAATCATACATTTCATGGTATGCGAACTTTTGTGGGTGTCTAGTTTTCCTTTGGGTATACCATATAGTACTTTTCCGGGAGACTAGTTTGCCTTGGGTGTCCTCATTGCATGGTCTTTTTTAAGTGGTTAGTTCTCCTTAGGGTGTATCTTTGAGTACTTTTTCAGGTAGCTAGTTCCCCTTGAACGACTTTTTCCAACTGGATGTGCACCCCCAAGTCTGTGAGCATGTGCATGTATTTATACATTTAAACAAGACTTCTCGAATATTTCATACGATGTGAACTGCTATGTTTGCTTGTTTTAACTATACTTAACTAATGCAGCAATGTGTAATCTTGATAGGAATTCACACTGAGCTGGTGACTCATCTTTTGAATATATAACCGTACATGTAGCACAGGTAGTTTTAATAATATTCATATTTATACTGATGAGGAGCAGGGTATAAATATCAGGGATGCATGGCGGTGTCTACTCAAGAGAAGCTGCAAGATCTTGCAGCTCAAGCCTAGTGGCATTTTATTCTGTTCCATACATTAAATTGTTTATTTCTTGTATTTGTTACTATTAAGACATTGGTTTGTACAAACCTTTGGACAACCACTTGAATAATTGGATATGTATATTTAGACTTCCATTTATGCTTGATTTGTTTCTCTTCCGCTATACTACTAACTCTGAAAAGAAAATAAAATTAAAAAATATGTGAAATTTGGGCTATCTTTAAAGGTTAACACTCGTGTTTTTTGAAAACGAGTACTAAACTCGGGTTTCAAGAACCGGAGCGTTACATAAGAGCAGAGCAGGACTCTGTTGGTTCGACTGAATGTAAGTTTGGACCGACCGACAGATGAGTTTAGTCCGACCAACAGATGCCAACTCAGTTACGTGGTTTTGCATAAGTCAGCCTATTTAAATATTGATTCTATTATATCTTGTGAGAACAAGTGTTTTCTGTCATGAGGAGAGGGTTTTGCATGGTGAGAGGGTTTTTTACTCTTATAAAGGCTTGGAAAATGAAGTTTTTTTTAGGGTAGGGATTTTCATAGGGTTGTGCATTACAAGGTGAGATTGGGTTGCTTTTGTAATCGGAGAAGGGGAGTGGTGTAACTCGAAGGTTTCAATTATAGTGGAGATCTTTATCGCTTTGTGATGTGATTTTTTTCCGCAAGGGGTTTTCACGTAAAATCGTGTATTTGTGATTGCTTGATTGGTTTATTTTAGTTTGACTATTCTATCTTAGTTGAATGTGCTTCCACAAACGTAGGAGCGCAAGATTGCAAGATTGATAATGGTATTAGATCTGAATTTCTAATATCTAAGGTTGATCTGGGTTTGTTGTGGGCTTGAAATTATAATAGATTGGTATTAGAATTGAGCCAAGAATCTCAACACTACCAAAGTTAGACTAAATGCAGGAATCGTCAGTCACATGCTGATGTAGTTTTCTTTGAAAAAAATTTGGAAAGTTTCATCTTATGAAAGATTTCATGATTTTGGGAGAAATTTTCTTTTTTTTTTTTCTTTTTGGGGAAGAAGTATACATTTAGAAAACATTTAAAAGAATTTATATCCATTGCACTTTTTATCTTATTACCTTGAAAATTTCAATTTCATGGAGTGACATCAGTGCATTTTGACAATAATTGACGTAAAAGGATAAGGTAAAATTTTCATAGTAGAAAATATGATCCATTTGAGTAAATGGGTCCAGCTGAGGCCCTACCCAACTTGACTTGCCAATATAGCTCGACAATAGGCTGGGCTAGATTGCCTTGACCTCACCCAGCTGAGAACCTGAAACAAATTAGTGGATGAGAAGTATAGATACATACACATATGTATGTTTTTATGGATCCACTAATTGGCTGGGTGCTGGTTTGCTTATAGCACATATTCCATTCGTAAACTCAAGTGCGGTCATGTTGGGTCAGTCAAGCTCAACTTGATTACAGTAAATGGATTAAGTCGGGTCAAGACTCAGGCAAATGGTTATAGGTTAGGTTCATGTCAAAATACTTCGCCCATGGTCTAAGGCAAGGCAGACCAGATAGGACCCACCCCTAACAAACACATTGTGATGGTCGGTACCTGCACACAATTAAACCATTTAGATTGTGGGCTAGCTTCGCTAGAGATGTGTTATAACTCAAAAGTCACACTCAGCTTGTGTGACTGTTACTGGCCTTTTAAAATCTGAGTAGTCTAATAAGCATAGTTTTTAACTTATACTCCATGAATAAATGAGTGTAGGGTGTAAATGGTTCAGGTTGAAATGATTTCTACATCCTAACATGAGGTGGGTGAACCATCTCACCATTTTGTGGCACGGTTCTTTAGTAGTACGGTGAGGGCAGGCTACATTCAAAGAACTTTCAAGTAGTAAGCAGCCTTTTACAGATGAAATCTAAATTGTTACACCGTCAACAACAACCACATATTGTCGTCACCAAAATATCCATACGTTTGCTTGGACATGCTTTCTCATGTCTTTTGAATATCCAAAAACCTCTGCTAGTGGGAAAACTAACTACAGGGTTGATTTGGGTCCAACCCAGACTGTAATGGTCAGGTGTGGGCAGAAGTATAGACCCAATTGTGAAATGGGTCAGTGTAAGACTTCCATTGACTTGGCCCAACCCATTTCAACCCGAATCATTTGCACCCTACACTCCTTATGCTGTGGCTTTAGTGGTAAAAGGCCTGATTTTAGGCCCAAAATATCTAAAAACTCTATTCCAACTAGAGTTGTACACATGCCAAACTTGGCCCAGCTCAGCTCGGTCCTTGTGTTTAACTGGCCAGCTTGGCTAGGCTCAGTCAGCAGCTCGGGCCAACTCAAGCTGAGTTTGAGCTGGGCTTGAGCTCGATCTTTCACACCTAGCTCGAGTTCCCAACTTATGAGCTGAGTTCGAGTTCAGATGCCGAGTTTGAGCCGGGCTTGAGCTCGATCTTTCGCACCTAGTTCTAGTTCCCAATTTATGAGCAGAGTTCGAGTTCAGATTTTATGATTTTTAATGTGTGTTTGTGTGTGTATATATATATATATATATATTATATATATATATTATATATATATATATATAATTTATTTAAATATAAATATTTACAAAATTTTTATATCAAGTGAATCCGAACCAAGTCAAATCGATTTGAACTGAGTCAAGTTCCGAGTCAAATCAACCTCAGACTCAGCTTGAAATTTTTTCGAGCTCAGAGAATCAGCTCGCCTTGGCTCGAATTCAGTTTCGCTTTTCCAAGTCGTGTTAAGCAAGTTAACACGAGCTAACTTAGTTCGTATACAGCACTAAATTATTTCCAAATGATGAAAATGTTGGATCAAGCAGTATGTTTGGTATTGGTACTCACACGATCATGAAATTAGCAACACCTCTGAAATGAAATGGTATTAGCAGAAATTACTTTATGAGTGCTGCACACCCACATGTGTGGCCCCATCTAAATCATAACAAGTATGTGGTGATCGGACCGTTCATTTACCAGCTTTGGCATAGATGGGACACGATGCAGCCACCCAAAATCATGGTTATGCATTTTTAACCATTGGATTGCTGGCTTGCACTTGGACGTGGCAGATGCAAAAGAACCAGCTCAACACTCAACTGACGAAAAAGTCCAAATTGCATGGCAACGAATAGGACCGCCCATGTTTACTATTTTGGGAAATGACCCATCGAGAGCAAGGCCCTCCAGATGAACTCTATGGCACGTGCACCTCGTCACATGACCCACGCACACTCGTACCCATGTGTCAAAGTAAGCACGCGAAACATCTCAAGTCTTTATAAATATAGTCAGTCCCCTGCCTAAGGCCCATTACATATTACATTCTCCGTGGGCCCACTTAAAAAAATGTCACCACTCAGTAGCAGGCGGTACTTACTGATGGGTTTTTTGACCAGTCGTCGACCGGTCGAAGGCTGGTCTCGACCAGTCATAGGAGTCGAGCCGTGGCACGACTCAAAGTCCAGCAACTGTGGACTATTTTTCTCCGGGGTGCTCGACCAGTCGAAGGAGGTGCTCGACCGGTCGAAAGTACCTCTCGACTGATCGTGGACTTGGTTCGACCAGTCGATGTTACGCAGATTCGTTCCGTGATTTTGCGTGGATTTCGTGTCGCAAGTCCTTTCGCAACTGGATGCAGAAGGGAGTTTCTTAAAACTATAAATAGGAGTTCCTAGGGCTTTCTAGGTATGACAATAGGGTTTCCTAAAGCTTTACAAGGGATTTGCTAAAAGGTTTAGGGCTATCAAAGGTGAGAGAGAGAAGAAAAGAGAGAGAGAAGCTTATAAAATGGAGATTATGCTCGTGGAGGTTATCTACTGCCCAATCTATATCTCAGCGCTTCTATGTTCTCGTAATCAGTGAGATCTCTCCGTTTTTCTTTGTTTTTCTCATTGTTTATCCACTCCTGCGTGAGTAAAGAAGTTTGTAATGTTCTACTTCATAGTGGATTGTTGATCTGGACGAGGTCCCATGGTTTTTACCTCTTTGAGGGTTTTCCACGTAAAAATCTCTTGTGTAGTGTGTGATTGATGCATTGATTGTTTTCATTGCTTTATTATCCATAATTCTGCTTTGTTCTGGAGGGCTAGATCCTAAGGTTTTGTGCAAGGCCCCCAACAAAGTGGTATCAAAGCTAAGTTCATTGAACGGGTAGGATCGGTTTTTGAATTATGGAAGGTGGCTCATCAAGGATGATCAGCCTCAATAGTTCTAACTAGACCATATGGAAGGCTAAGATGGAGGACTTGCTTTATTGCAAGGACCTATATTTTCCAATTTTAGGCATATTAGCAAAATCTAAGAATATAACTGATGATGATTGGAAGAAGATGGACCGAAAGGCGGTGGGGTTTGTTAGACAATGGTTGGATGATTCAGTATTCCACCATGTGTCTATGGAAACCTCAGCCGCTAGCCTATGGTTGAAATTACAAGGGCAATATGAGAGGAAGACAGCCGGTAATAAGATTTTTCTGATAAGGCGACTTGTGAATCTCAAGTTCAAAGACGGTGGTTCTGTGGCCGAGCACATAAATGAGGTCAGTAATATAGTGAACCAACTCACCTCTATGAAGATGGTCCTGGATAATGAATTGCAGGCTTTACTATTGCTTAGTTCATTGCCTGACAGTTGGGAGACATTGGTGGTGTCTCTAAGTAACTCCGCGCCAGACGGAAAGATATCCATGAAACAGGTTACTAGCTGTCTCTTCAATGAGGAGACAAGGAGGAAGTCTCAGGGGTCTACGCGGCAAGAGGCCCTTGTGACACAGGAACGGGGGAGAGGAAAAAACAGAAAGGGCGGGAAGGCCCGAGATAAATCAAGAGGCAAGTCGAGTAACAAAAAAGATGTTGATTGCTGGAATTGTGGCAAGAATGGCCACTACAAGCATGAATGTCGTCGTAAGAAAAACGACAAGAAAGGAAAAGGGAAGGAAGATGAATCAGATTCCATTGCGGTCGCTTCAAATGACGACATTGTAGTTATTCTTTCTGCAGATCATGATGTATATCTCACGGCTACGAGTCAGGACACCGACTGGGTGATAGACTCGGGAGCTTCTTTTCATGCGACTCCACGCAGGGACTCCTTCACAAGCTACAAGTCAGGTGACTATGGGACTGTGTAGATAGAAAATTCTAGCGTGTCAAAAATCGTGGGAGTCGGTGATATTTGTGTGAAGACCGATGTGGGCTGCACATTGGTTCTCAGGGATGTGAGGCATATCTCAGACCTTCGCCTCAACTTGATGTCGACGGGAAGGTTGGATGATGATGGCTATAAAAGCCGGTTTGCTGGTGGGCGATGGAAGCTCATCAAGGGTTCATTGATCGTGGCCAGAGAAAGAAGTGTTGCACCCTTTACAAGGCAAGTGTCAGTATGTGCAAGGGTGGGTTGAACGCAGCGAAAGATTCAGCTATTGACATGTGGCACAGGCGTCTAGGCCACATGAGTGAAAAAGGACTTCAATTACTAGCGAGGAAGCAGCTCCTTCCAGACGTGACAGGTACACCTCTCAAAACCTGTCTTGATTGTTTATCAAGGAAACAACATAGAGTTTCATTTGTTAAATCTATTTCACATGTTAATAAAGAGTATGCATTAGATTTGGTTTATTCTGATGTTTGTGGTCCTATGAGGACAAAAACCTTGGGTGGGGCATTGTATTTTGTTACTTTTATAGATGATGCATCTAGGAGGGTTTGGGTTTATGCTTTGAAATCCAAGGACGAGGTCTTTGGTGTGTTTAAATTGTTTCATGCTATGGTCGAGAGAGAGAGACAGGTAGATCATTGAAGTGCAATCGCACTGACAATGGTGGTGAATACATTGGCGACTTTCATGAGTACTGCAAGTCCTTGGGTATATGGCATGAACAGACGGTTCCCAAGACCCCCAGCATAATGGTGTAGCTGAGCGAATGAATCGCACCATTGTTGAGAGAATCAGATGCATGTTATCCCATGCGAAGTTGTCCAAGACGTTCTGGGGAGAAGCAATGCACACGGCAGTGTACTTGATAAATAGGTCTCCATCAGCCCCATTGAATGGAGAAGTGCCTGAGAAGGTGTGGACTGGACATGATCCATCGTACAGTCATCTCAAGGTGTTTGGATGCAGGGCATCCGTTCACGTACCAAAGGATGAGAGGTCCAAGCTCGATATGAAGATCAGTCAGTATGTGTTCTTGAGGTACGGTGATGAAAAATTCGGTTACAGATTGTGGTATCCGACCGAGAGGAAGCTCGTTAGGAGCAGAGATGTGGTTTTGTTTGAAGATCAGTGTATAGAAGACATTGGTAAACCAAAGAAGAACCAGTCTAGTTCAGGTGAGCTAGAGGACATGGATCCGAGTATTCCTCCCATGGTGCCTGATAACGGGGGAGTACAGCAAGGTGCAGAGGACGAGGGAGTTCCTACAGAAGATGGACCAAGGGAGCAGCCCCCACTTGATCCACCTGTTGAGCCACAGGTGAGGAGGTCATCTAGGGATAGACAGTCATCCAAGAGGTACTCGCCACATGAGTACATTATGCTGACTGATGGGGGAGAGCCAGAAGATTATTCTGAGGCCCTAGCCGACGAGCATAAGGGGGAGTGGTTGAAAGTTATGCAAGAGGAGATGGAATCCTTGCATAAGAACCACACCTGTGATATGGTGAAACTCCTTAAGGGCAAGAAAGCTCTGAGTAACAAGTGGGTGTTCAGAAAGAAGATTGAGCAGAAGAATTCACAGACGAGGTTCAAGGCCAGACTTGTGGTGAAAGGGTTTGGTCAGAGGAAAGGCATAGATTTAGCTAGAGGAGATATTCTCACCAATGGTGAAGATGACATCCATACGGGTGTTGCTTGGGTTGGCGGCTAGCATGGATCTGGAGATAGAGCAGTTAGATGTTAAAACTGTCTTTCTCCATGGTAACCTGGAAGACGAGATCTACATGCACCAACCAGAGGGGTTCAAAGTCAAGGGCAAGGAGCATATGGTATGTAGGCTGAGGAAGAGCTTGTATAGGCTTAAACAAGCTCCACGGCAATGGTACAAGAAGTTCGACTCATTTATGTTAAAACATGGGTATGACAGAACGGAGTCGGACCACTGTGTGTTCACACGCAAGTTCTCAGATGGTGATTTCTTAGTTCTGCTCTTATACGTTGATGACATGCTCATCATGGGAAAAGACATCAAGAAGATCGACAGACTGAAACAGGAGTTGGGCAAGTTGTTTGCGATGAAAGACTTGGGCCCAGCTAGACAGATCCTAGGAATGGAGATAACCCGTGACAGAAGCAGCATGAAGCTTTGGCTGTCACAAGAGCGGTATATGAGAAAGTCCTAGAGCGGTTCAATATGAATGCAGCGAAGCCGGTCAGTACTCCACTAGGTGGTCACTTCAGATTGAGCGACAGGCAGTGTCCCAAGACGAAGCCAGAGGTGGAAGAGATGCAGAAGATACCCTATGCGTTAGCGGTAGGAAGTTTGATGTATGTTATGGTGTGTACACGCCCGGACATAGCATATGCGGTTGGTGTTGTCAGCCGGTATCTTGCCAATCCTGGCAAAGAACATTGGGCAACGGTGAAATGAATACTGCGGTATCTAAGAGGCTTATCCAGGTTGAGCCTATGCTATGGTGACGGTAAACCTGTGTTAGAGGGCTACACTGATGCAGATATGGCAGGTGACATAGACTTCAGGAAGTCTACATCGGGGTTCATGTTCACGTTTTCAAGGGGAGCGGTTTCTTGGCAGAGTAAACTACAGAAAGTCGTAACATTGTCGACGATAGAGGTCGAGTACATTGCAGTCACAGAAGTATGTAAAGAGATACTTTGGATGAAGAAGTTCCTACAGGAACTTAGCCTGAAGCAGGAGGAGCACGTGGTCTATTGCGATAGTCAGAGTGCTATACACTTGAGCAAGAATCCAAGTCAGCATTCCAAGTCGAAGCACATAGAGATTCGGTATCACTGATTAAAGATACTTTGGAACATAAGGTGTTACAGCTTGAGAAAGTCCACATGGACGATAATGGGTCAGACATGATGACCAAGGCTTTGCTCAAGGGCAAGTTTGAGGTTTGTAGAAACCCGGCTGGCTTGAAGAAGGTGGATTCCTCCTGGGTCAAAAAGGGGAAGATTTGATGGATTTTTTGACCCATCGTCGACCGGTCGTGAGCCCTGCTCGATCGGTCGAAGGCTGATCTCGACCAGTTGTAGGAGCCGAGCCGTGGCACGACTCAAAGTCCAGCGACTGTGGACTATTTTTCTCCGGGGTGCTTGACTAGTCGAAGGAGGTGCTCGACCGGTTGAAGGTGCCTCTCGACCGGTCGTGGACTCGGTTCGACCAGTCGAGGTTACGCAGGTTTGTTCCGTGATTTTACGCAAATTTTGTGTCGCAAGTCCTTTCGCAACTGGGATGCCGAAGGGAGTTTCCTAAAATTATAAATAGGAGTTCCTAGGGCTTTCTAGGTATGACAAGAGGGTTTCCTAAAGCTTTACAAGGAATTTGATAAAAGGGTTTAGGGCTATCAAAGGTGAGAGAGAGAGGAAGCTTATAGAATAGAGATTATGCTCGTGGAGGTTATCTACTGCGCAATCTATATCTCAGCGCTTCTATGTCCTCATAATCGGTGAGATCTCTCCGTTTTTCTTTGTTTCTCTCATTGTTTATCTACTCCTACGTGAGTGAAGAAGTTTGTAACGTTCTACTTCATAGTGGATTATTGATCTGGACAAGGTCCCGTGGTTTTTACTTCTTTGAGGGTTTTCCACGTAAAAATCTCGTGTGGTGTGTGATTGATGCATTGATTGTTTTCATTGCTTGTTTGTTCTGAGGGCTACATCCTAAGATTTTGTGCAAGGCTCCCAACACTTACATGCTATCATTCTGGTTAGAATTCTCGTCGGCTTACTGCCGGAATTCATCTCCTGTCAGAACTGCGGCTGCACGCCGGGCGTCTGCTGTAGCCAATATGGGTACTGCGGCACCGGCGCTGCGTACTGTGGGGTCGGATGACGGGAAGGCCCATGCGCCGGCTCGTCCGAAGGCAGCGGTACGTCAGTCGCCGGCATTGTGACGGAGTTTTTCAACGGTATCATCAATCAGGGCACCAGCAACTGCCCCGGCAAGAGCTTCTACACTCGTGCAGCATTCATCAACGTCGTCGGATCGTATCCTGGATTTGGCACGACCGCGACATCGGACGACTCTAAGCGCGAGATCGCTGCATTCTTCGCACACATCACCCATGAAACCGGATGTAAGTCATGCACGCTGCGCAACTATTTTATCTTGAAAATGAATCTGATTGAATGATCCTAGCCGTTGGACGATTGAGATTCATTCAGTCAGATTCATTTTCAAGATAAAATAGCTGCGCAACAATCTGCTGTCAAATGTGGATAATTACATCCGACTTTTGACTGTCAATTTCCAAGCTCTTGATTGGACGATTGAGAGCGGATTTTGGGTCATGGGCAATCGTAAGTGGAATGCACCTAGTGGGCCATCGAGATCAGTACAAGATGATTCGGATACGGTATCGAACCCGTCGACGCTCACTCAACACATTCAACACTGTTTCCTATAATGTTGTCTGCTTTATATTGAGATTTACCTCATTTTTGGTCTCATGCCTTAAAATGATCTGAAAAAATAGACGGACGGCATGGATGAAACACTTACATCATGGTGGGCCCACAGAGCACCGACCATCAGCCATTGGCTGGTGGCAGGGGGAGTAGCCAATCCATTTCCCTTCAGTACCGAGATCTCGGTGCGGGTCGGTGCGGGAAAAGCTTTGTTGACCACACCATGATTTATGTCTCTTGGACGCGGTTTGGCTAGTTACGCTGCCAGCTAGGTGGCTAGTGGTTGGTGCTATGTGGACCTATCATGATGTATGTGTTTTATCCACGCTGTCCATCCATTTTGAAAGATAATTTTAGGGCTTGATCCCAAAAATGAGGTAAATACAAATCTCAGTGGTCCACACCATGGGAAAATAGTTGTGATTGAACGTTCACCATTTAAAACCTCCTAAGGCCCACTGTAATGGTTATTTGACATCTAACCGGTTAATCAGGTCATACAGACTTAGATGAAGGGAAAAAATATATAATCCTAAACTTTCATGGCCCCCAAAAAGTTTTTAACGGTGGACGTTCAATCAACATTGTGCAGTCCACTTGAGATTTGGATGAACCTAAATTTTGAGCTCATACCATAAAATGATACGATGGGTGGACGTCATGAATGAAACACACACATCATGGTGGGGGCCACAGATCACCTACCACTGGCCATTGGCCAGTGGCATAGTGAGTAGCCAATCCGTTTCCATGTATTTTATCCACGCCAGCTGCACTGACGTCCGCAAGTTACGTGGGTCTGACCATGAGGTATGTGTTATATCCAAACTGTCCATCCATTCCGCGAGCTTGTCTGAGAAGAAAAATAAGACAAATCTAACCATCAAGTAGACCACACTGCAAAAGCAGTGGGTGATTAAACATCTACCATTAAAACCCTTTTTGGGGTCAGAGAAGTTTTGGATCAATGTGAAATTTGTTTTCCTCTTCATTAAGGTTTTTATAACCTTATGAACAGATTGGATGGAAAATAAACATTAGGTGGGCCCCATGAATTGTTTAACAATAAAAATCATTATCTCCGCTGCTATTTGTGGTGTGGTCCAGATGATCTTTGGATATGATTATTTTTTTGTATAATGCTCTAAAATGATCTCTAAAAATAGATGAACAGTATAGATATAATAAATATATCTCATGGGGCCATGTAACATTTATCTCCTTTGAACCGTTGGTATAACTCAGGAGCTCGAGGAGCGTAGTGCTCGTCTTCGCACGACACGTACACACAGCAGCTATATATCTGGTGTGTGGTACACCAGCCAATCCGCTTCCACGATAGGCAATCCACGTGGAAATAGATAGTAGAAAAATGTTTTATCTATCCATTTATTTGTATGTTGCAGCTGTTATAAATATATTGATTTTAAAATATATTTTAATAATATATTATAATAATGTATTTGAAAAAGATGTTTGAAAAACACGTTTTTCAAGTTTTTGGGAATAGTCCCACATGCGAAAGAGAAGAGAAGGAAATCTGGTTTAAATGAAAACAGTGGAGTATTATAATATTTACCTTCGTAGTCCGTGGACTATGGACCTTGCGTGTTCCAGTGCGAAGCACTGGAACACCCGCGCGCGCGCTCGCGCTCGGGCTCGGGCACGGGCACGGGCTCGGGCTCGGGCTCGGTCTCGGACTCAGACTCGGACTCGGACTCGGTCTCGGGCTCGGGCTCGGGCTCAGGCTCGGGCTCGGGCTCGGGCTTGGGCTCGGTGCGAGGGCGTGGGCTTGTGAGGCAGTGTGGCTGTAGAGGCGCTAGCGAGATGGGTGCGAGTCGCGGTGCGACTAGTGGCTAATGCAGATGGTTGGCTGGACGTAAATCTAGAGGACTGAATGAGAGTCTTTCTGATTATATAGAGGCTGGAAATATAGTTGTTGCACAAATGTGTAACAGCTATGGAGTTAATTACTAGAAACTGTTGCTAATAGTCATAAAACGGCTAGCCCAACAGCTATAAAATGGCTAGTCAGCTCTCTCACAACAGCCATATAACGGCTAGTTTCCAACAGCCATATAACGGCTAGTTTCCAACAGCCATATAACGGCTAGTTTTCTCCAACAGCTAGAAAACGGTCATGGAATTTAATTCCCTGGACCATAAACCCCAACCATCATAGCCTATAAAAAGAGGGTCTGGATGGGTTTCCAAACCATCTCTCAACTCACTCCAGCAAACCCATACGAACAGAGACAGCCAGCCCCTCTCCACTCATATAATATTATAGTATATCCAGCAACATAGCAAGGCTTGAACCTTAGCTTGAAGAATAGACCAGCGGTGTGGTCTAGGACTGTTCAACTAAACCAGTGACTGAAGAATTGAATTGACCAGTGCAGTGGTCGAAATCTTTTTTCTCTTTCTTTTCTTTCTTTTGGGATTTTTCTCTTATATTGTAACATTGCCAGAAAGTGTGTAAAAGAGTTCCATTTGGTGGGCCTTCGTGTTTGCTGAACGCAGACCCACATCAGGCTTGTCGTATCCTAGAAGTAATTTGCCTGTAACCTATCAGCATACTCAATCTACTTGAGTAGGGGCAAATAACGCTTTAAGGACAGCGTTTCAGACGTGCTTCAGCCTGTCCTTAGTTCTGATCGTAGTGATTTTTGGTTTCCATATTATACAGATATTACACTAATCTGTATAAAATTCTCAAAAAGCTTAAAGCGTTATTACTGTAATGGAAGCCGACAGTGTTTCATCCATCAAGCTGATGAATCAGGACTTGATACGTCTTGATCGGTTCGATGGAACCAATTTTACGAGATGGCAAGACAAGCTAAAATTTCTTCTAACAGCGCTAAGGATCTACTACATATTAGATCCAAATTTGCAAGCACTACCTGAAGCAACCGACGACGACACACCTGAACAGGTGGCCGCCCGCACCAAACGAGCCGAAGACGAACTCTTGTGTCGAGGACACATTCTGAACGCTCTCTTCGACCGACTGTACGATCTGTACCAACTGACGTCATCAGCAAAGGAGATCTGGACTGCTCTGGAGTTCAAATACAAAGCTGAAGAAGAAGGTACCAACAAGTTTCTCATCGCCAGGTATTTCGACTTCAACATGGTAGATAATAAACCGCTGCTGCCCCAAATCCAAGAACTGCAGCTATAGTAAACAAAATCAAAGCCATAAAAATAGATCTTCCTGAATCATTCCAAGTCGGGGCTATAATTGCCAAATTGCCACCGATGTGGAAAGACTATAGAAAGAAGTTGCTGCATAAAACTGAGGACTACACACTGGAACAAATCCAGAAACACCTCAGAATTGAGGAAGAATCCCGTAACCGCGACAGAAATAATGATAACGGGAATACTTCGTCCAAAATACATGCAGTAGAGAACTCTAATAACAAACATCCCGAGAGTGACAATTCCCTGAAACCTAATAAAGGGAAATTCAAGAAAAAACACCCAAAAAAAGAACGGAAAGTTCAAAGGCTCATGCCATGTCTGTGGAAAAATCGGGCACTATGCTCGAGTATGCCGATATCGCAAATCTAAACAAGAGGCAAGTGCAGTAGAAGAAGGCGATATTGTGGCTATGATCACTGAGGTGAATACCATCCAAGGCAAAGTTCCAGGTTGGTGGTATGATACTGCCGCTACAGTACATGTGTGCTACGACAAATCAGCCTTCAAAACCTATGAGGAATTGACCGATGGTCAAGAAGTCCAAATGGGTAATGAAGTCCGATCAAAGGTCGTCGGCAAAGGAACTGTCGAACTGATATTCACATCTGGGAAGAAAGTGATTCTGACCAATGTACTGCACGTTCCAGACATGAGGCGAAACTTAGTTTCTGGGGACCTTCTGGGTAAACCAGGCATAAGGGTGGTGTACGAGTCAGGAAAACTGATCCTTTCCAAGAATGGAATTTTGTCGGGAAGGGATATGCTTGTAACGGAATGGTCAAGTTTTCTCTGAATGAAAGTAGCACTTCTGCGTATATGGTTGAATGAGCTGGACTGTGGCATGATAGACTAGCCCATATAGGGTATAGTACCTTGAAGTTCATGGCTAAGAATGGTTTAATCTCATACACAAATAATGAAACCGGAAAATGTGAAGTGTGCATATAATCCAAAATGACGAAGAAACCTTTTCCAAGTGTTGAAAGATCGTCTCAAATATTGGATCTTGTGCACAGTGATATCTGTGAGTTAAACGGCATTCTTAATCGTGGAGGTAAACGGTACTTCATAACCTTTATAGATGATTGCTCTAGATATGTGTATGTGTACCTATTAAAGAGCAAAGATGAAGCATTGAACTTGTTTAAAGTATATAAAGCAGAAGTAGAGAATCAACTAAATAAGAAGATTAAAATTCTCCGTAGCGATAGAGGAGGAGAATACTTCTCCAATGAATTCGATAACTTCTGTGAAGAACATGGACTGATACATCAATGTACAGCGCCATACACACCTCAACAAAACGGAATAGCTGAAAGAAAGAATAGAACATTAGTAGAAATGGTCAACTCAATGCTGATAAGAGCAAAGTTGCCACTAAATCTATGGGGTGAGGCACTGCTTGCAGCATGCCATATTATAAACAGAATTCCGTCTAAAAAATATAGAATATCTCCATATGAAACATGGAGAGAAGAAAACCTAACCTAGGATATCTTAAAGTGTGGGGGTGTCTTGCATATTAGAACCCCTGACCCAAAAAGAACTAAGTTAGGACCAAGAGCTATTAAGTGTGCCTTCGTAGGGTATGCACAAAATAGTAAAGCTTATAGACTTCTAGACATGGAGTCTAATACAATAATAGAATCAAGAGACGTTGAGTTCTTTGAGAACTCACTATCCTTGGAGTCTAAGGATAATGACATCCAATCTCCTAATAGAGAACAAGATAGCACAGCCCCACAGATAGTAGAAGCTCCTATTGAACCTCGTAGGAGTCAAAGAACAAGAATAGAGAAGAGTCTAGGAGATGACTACATAGACTCACAACGTATCATTTTCCATCTAGTAGAAGCAGATAGAGAAAATGTTATAAGACAAATACCTATAGTAATGAATATAGAAGATGATCCTAAATCATATAAAGAGGCTATATCTTCTAGAGACTCAGCTTTCTGGAAAGAAGCTATAAACGATGAAATGGAATCCATACTATCAAATCAAACATGGGAACTAGTAAACTTACCTCCAGGTTCTAGGCCCATAGGTTGCAAGTGGGTATTTAGGAAGAAATATCACACTGATGGGACTATCCAAACCTTTAAAGCTCGACTAGTAGCTAAGGGTTTTAGACAAAAAGAAGGGATAGATTATTTTGACACATACTCACCTATAGCTAGAATAACATCCATTAGGATATTATTTGCGCTAGCTTCTATACATCATCTTCACATCCATCAAATGGATGTAAAGATCGCATTCCTGAATGGTGATCTCAATGAGGAGGTATACATGGAACAACCTGAAGGTTTTGTTCTACCAGGAAATGAAAATAAAGTATGTAGATTAGTCAAATCTTTGTATGGATTAAAACAAGCACTAAAACAGTGGCATGAGAAGTTTGATTCCAAAATACTATCTCATGGTTTCATGTATAATGTAGCTGACAAATGCATATACTCTAAAGTAGATGGTAGTATATCGTTATTATTGTCTGTATGTAGATGACATGTTAATAATAAGTAATAAAATGGAAGGTGTGACTGAAACAAAGAGGTTTCTATCTTCCGTATTCAAAATGAAGGATCTTGGACAAGTTGATACCATTCTAGGTATCAAAGTTAAAAAACATTGTGGGGGTTATGCTTTGTGTTAATCTCATTATATTGAGAAGATACTAAACAAGTTTAACCATCTAAATATAAAGGAAGCAAAAACCCCATTTGATCCAAGTATCAAGTTAAAAGAAAATACTGGAAGAACAGTTGCACAATTAGAATATGCAAGTGCTATAGGAAGTCTAATGTATGCTATGCAATGCACTAGACCAGATATCGCATATGCTATGAGTAAACTTAGTAGGTTTACTAGTAACCCCAGTACTGAACACTGGAATGCAATCAGTAGAGTCCTTGGTTACTTAAAAGCAACCAAAGATTTAGGACTATTCTATTCAGAGTTTCCTGCCGTATTGGAAGGATATACCGATGCGAGCTGGATATCGAGTGCAGGGGACAACAAGTCTACTACAAGGTGGGTATTCACCCTAGGAGGTGCAGCTGTATCTTGGGGATCCAAGAAACAGACTTGCATAACGCATTCGACTATGGAGTCTGAATTCATAGCCCTGGCTGCAACAGGCAAAGAGGCTGAGTGGCTAAGGGATCTTCTATTAGAAATCCCTTTCTGTGTAAAGCCTATATCGGCTGTGTCACTACATTGTGATAGTGAAGCCACATTAGCTAGAGCCTATAGCGGCACTTATAATGGTAAATCTAGACATATCAGTCTTCGACATGATTATGTCAGACAATTGATTCGAGATGGAATCATTGCTATTTCCTATGTGAAATCAAGCAACAACCTGGCAGATCCTTTTACTAAACCTCTACCGAGAGAGGTAGTAAAGGCTACATCTAGAGGGATGGGGTTGAAACTCTTCAACCAAAGTTCCACCAGTGATGGTAACCCAACCTAAAGTCAGAAAATCTCTAATTTTGGGTTTAATGGGTAAGAACAAGTCACTGATATGTGGAAAGTTTTCAGCACTGAATAATAAAACCTCATCCATAATAGATAAGTGCTGAGCGTTACGATAGAGGGTTGAGTCTTAAGAACTCTTAATGAAATCCAGTCTATAGGACAAGTGTTTTAAAATAACGGAGACACTGGAAGGGTTTCACCTATATGAACGTAGAGATGGTGCCGTCTCTCATGAGAGTTAAGAGTTTTCTCTCGGAATCGTTCACGAATTAGGATAAGCACATGGCCATTAAATGTGCTGAGCAAGATTGTAGGAACTCTAACAAACACATAGCGAATATGTGTGTGGTTTCTCCAACTCTGTTATCTAGGAATAACTGGTTCAAAGCTGCGGCTACCAGTAATTTCGATAGAGTTTTGAGATACTTACACTAAGGGAAGATTAAAATCGAAAGATATCTTCTTTATGCATATAAGCTGATTATTCTGGCAGTATTGTTTAAACCGAGAAAATATTTTATAAAATCAAGTGGGGGATTGTTATAAATATATTGATTTTAAAATATATTTTAATAATATATTATAATAATGTATTTGAAAAAGATGTTTGAAAAACACGTTTTCAAGTTTTTGGGAATAGTCCCACATGGGAAAGAAAAGAGAAGGAAATCTGGTTTAAATGAAAACAGTGGAGTATTATAATATTTACCTTCGTAGTCCGTGGACTATGGACCTTGCGTGTTCCAGTGCGAAGCACTGGAACACCGCGCGCGCGCTCGCGCTCGCGCTCGGGCACGGGCACGGGCACGGGCACGGGCTCGGGCTCGGGCTCGGTCTCGGTCTCGGCTCGGACTCGGACTCGGCTCGGGCTCGGGCTCGGGCTCGGGCTCGGGCTCGGGCTTGGGCTCGGTGCGAGGGCGTGGGCTTATGAGGCAGTGTGGCTGTAGTGGCGCACTTTGCACTTCGCACGTGCGCATCGTGTCGCAGAGGGTCGCTCCCTTCGCGAACCGGAGCACAGCTATAAAATGGCTAGTCAGCTCTCTCACAACAGCCATATAACGGCTAGTTTCTAACAGCCATATAACGGCTAGTTTTCTCCAACAGCTACAAAACGGTCATGGAATTTAATTCTCTGGACCATAAACCCCAGCCATCATAGCCTATAAAAAGAGGGTCTGGATGGGTTTCCAAACCATCTCTCAACTCACTCCAGCAAACCCATACGAACAGAGACAGCCAGCCCCTCTCCACTCATATAATATTATAGTATATCCAGCAACATAGCAAGACTTGAACCTTAGCTTGAAGAATAGACCAGCGGTGTGGTCTAGGACTGTTCAACTGAACCAGTGACTGAAGAATTGAACTGACCAGTGCAGTGGTCGAAATCTTTTTTCTCTTTCTTTTCTTTCTTTTGGGATTTTTCTCTTATATTGTAACATTGCCAAAAAGTGTGTAAAAGAGTTCCATTTGGTGGGCCTTCGTGTTTGCTGAACGCAGACCTACATCAGGCTTGTCGTATCCTAGAAGCAATTTGCCTGTAACCTATCAGCATACTCAATCTACTTGAGTAGGGGCAAATAACGCTTTAAGGACAGCGTTTCAGACGTGCTTCAGCCTGTCCTTAGTTCTGATCGTAGTGATTTTTGGTTTCCATATTATACAGATATTACATTAATCTGTATAAAATTCTCAATAGCAGCTCACTTGAGACGGACTGATTTTAAGCTAGAAGCTCCAATCACCGTGGCCCACCTGATGGAAAGATAAGATCTGACACATATCTACTATATTGGCACGTGTGCTTGTAAGTAAATGGCAGGGCTCTGGGCGCGTGTGGGTTAGCAAACCACCTCTGGACGCGATACCCATCCAAGAGAGGGGATTAGGTGAAACCCCGGAGCCACCTAGGTGGGTGGGATTCCCACAGTGATGAATGTGCCTTAAATCCACACCGTCCAACCGTTTGAAAGCTCTAAAAAAGAATGATTCCAAAATGAAATAGATCCAAATCTTACGTGGACCATACCACAAGAAACAGTAGTGATTGAATCCCCACAGTTAAAAACTTCACGTGGACATCAAAATGTTTGTTTGCCATCCAATTTGTTGATAAGATCACAAAGATCAGGATGAAGGGACCACACAAATATCAGCTTGATCCAAAACTTTTGTAGCCCATTAGAAGTTTTTAATAGTGATTACCATTATCTTCTTTAATTACGGTCCACCTGAGATTTATATATGCCTTCATATGCATCACATTAGGCCCCACAGTCAGGGCCCCACAATCGAACATTGACCAGATTTCTTTCACAGGAACTCCCCGGGCTGGGATGCTAGTGGGCCCACTTTGATGTTTTTGAAAAACCCACTCCATTCATCCGTTTTTCGAACTCATTTTAGCACATGTGACAAAAAATTTGATGGATCGAAAACTTAAATGGGCCACACAATAGAAAACATTAGGGATTCGATGACCATTGCTGAAACATCCATATGGCCACAAAAGTTTTGTATCAAGTTAAGTTTTCAATGTTTGCACTTCATCCCAGTGAGAATGACCTTATAAACCTTTCAGATGGCATATAAACTTCAAGGTGGAGCACAAGAAACTTTCAATGGAAGGCATTTCTCCCATGTGGCCCACTTACGTATTTCTAAAATAAGATTACAAAATAAATGGAATGGATTTGTCACAAACATCACTGTGGCATCCTCCACATGATCTTACTTGCTTTAGCAGGAAATCCACCTCCATCCAACATCTGCAAAGAAGTTAATGAGCTTTAAATTCTTATATTTAAGTCTCAGTGTGCGGTGAGAATCAGCACGCATGCCTTCTTCAGTGTAGTACTAGAATCTCAAGGCCAGGGTGTGTATTTATATTCATGGCTGTTATTAGCCCGTGCATAAATGGACATTGGTGTATAGAGTGGGTTTCGCTGGGAGGTTGTTGATATTTGGATGGCTCATTATTAACAATTGTTTGAAGACCGTGGAAGCATACAGAGATGAATCAAGTGAAGTAATTCAATCACACCAAGAAAGCATAATGCAAATACTTTGAATTTAATGTGGTAAAATCCTTTATAGGAAAAAACCACGGCATAAAAACAACCAAAAATACTATAAAAATAAAAATTACAAGAGATAAATAGGATACCCAATTCAAACCAGCCTCGAATCTCCTTTACAAGCCCTTAAAAGTCCAGGGTTCAAGTGCTTACCTCAATGATAGACTCTGAGGAGTTTTAACACAAGGTCTTGGGTTCAAGACCCATAGGTGGTGAAAATCCCACTACGATGTGTGTGGGTATGTGTGTAAATAAATAAATAATAACCCTTAAAGCTCTAGGAACAAATTAGCCTTAGGTACCTCTCAATTCCCATTACACCCCAATATATAATTTCTAGTAGAATCTCAATCAAAATCAGAAATAAATCTGAAATTCTGAGCCAAGTTTGGTTGGATTGAAAATTATGGCATGCATTTGGGTCAAATTATGTCACTTAAGTCGAGCACGAGGACTTTGGGTTGGAACAAGTCATGGGTTAGGCTTTGACCTTCAAGTTGATCCAACTTAAGATAATAACATCCATATATATATATATATGTGTGTGTGTGTGTGTGTGTGTGTGTGTGTGTGTGGGAAAAGGTACTATGCGCTCGAGCTCACGGGTCCGTCCCATGAGGTCGAGCTGTGTGGGCCCCACCGTGATGCATTTCAAACATCTACCCCATCAGTCAGATGCACCATTCCATCGTGGGCCTAGGTCCCAAAAATAAGACAATCCGTGACTTGCGTGGGCCACACCACATACAGAAGTGGAGAGGGGTCGTACACCATTAAAACATTCATAACCATTTTTTAGGGCCAACCGAGATGTGGTTTGCAAATCCAGCCCATCCATTATGTGTGTCCCACTTGAATGAGGGTTCAAACCAAGTTTCAGGCGCATGCAAAACTCAAGTGGGCCCCACCAAGTGCTTTTATATGTTTTAACGGTATCTTCACATAATTTAGATGGTATGGCCCACCTGAGTTCCGTATACGGTTGATTTTTGGGATATCCCATAATTTAAAGGGTACTCATCAAATGCACGGTGTGATGGTCAACACGCATCACGGTGGGGCCCCCACACAGCTTGACCTCACGATAAGCTTATCGTGAGCTCCAGCGCATAGTACCTTTCCATATATATATATATATATATATATATATATATATATATATATATATATATATATATATATATATATATATATTATTGAACTTATAAAGATAAATTCTGTACTATATTTCTAAAGTCTTGAAATATCCAAATTGTATATAAATCCATTGAAGAGTCAACATCTCCAAAATCACAATAATAAAGAAAATCTTAGCCATCAAATTTTGTGGCTTTAAAATAGATGGTTAAGAGTAAACGGAGAGCAGTCCCACATAGAAGGGCAAAATCGGATGGGTAATGCCATCTTATCACCGTAATTTGAGTTATTTTCCCTCCACCATTGGTTCAGCAAGTTGAGCAGCTTGAACTGCCTTACAAATACGCCACACAGTAGGGTTGAAGAGTCAGAAAAATGGTGGTGAACATTTCTCATGGAACCGCTAGACTCATGTTAGTTTGCACCATTTTGAAAATGTGTGGTGATTGGCACTGTGCGGCCCACTTTGATGTATGTGTTTTATATTCACACCCTCCATCCACTTTGCCAGCTCATTTTAGAGCATGAACCAAAAAATGAAGCAGATTCAAAGCTTGAGCTTAAAATCTTCCTAAGGCCCACTTTATCTATTGATAAAGTCATACAGACTTAGATGAAGGGAAAACACAAATATCAGCTTCACCCAATAAGTTTTACTGTGGGCATTCAGTCACCACTGTTTCTTGTGGTGTGATCCACTTGAACTTTTGATTTGCTTACTTTTTGGGCTCATGCCCAATGATAAGCTCGAAAAATGGATGCGATGTACGCATAAAACGAATACATCAGGGTGGCCCCACCGAGCCAGGTGGTGTTGGTCACCACTCAATCCACTTCCTTCCAAAGGCAACGGATTAGGTGATACCGCCTCACCCAAGACAGTGTGGTCCTTACCATGGGGGCTATTTATATATTTTATATCTACACCATTTATCCATTTTGTGTCATTTTTAAGCACTATCCTGAAAAAATGAAGCATATTCATTTATTAGGTGGATCATACCATAGGAAACAGTGGTGATTGACCTTTAATGTCAAATTATTTTAGGGTATTATCTAAAAAAATGAAGCATATCCAAATATCAAGTGGACCATGCCATAAAAAATAGTGATGATTGACCTTTAATGGGCTATGAAAGTTTTGGACCAAGCTGATATTTGTTTTTCCCCTTCATACAAGCTTATGTGACCTTATCAGCAAATTGGATGACAAATAAACATTAAGGTACACCTTAAGAAGTTTTCAATGGGAAAGTAGTCAACCATCTATTTCCTAGACCATAGTCCACCTGTTATTTGGATCTTCTTCAATTTTAGAATCATGCACGACATACTATACATACATCAAAATAGGCCTCACAGTATTGGGTGAGGCCAGGGTCTCAACTAATACACCCATTGGAAATGAGAGGGGATGGGCTAGTGACCTCTGCCATCAGCCAATGGCCAGTGATCGGTGCTACATGGACCCACCATTGATGTATGAGTTATTTTTTTAATATCATTTTATGAAATAAGCCTATAATTGAGGAAGATCCAAATCACAGGTAGACTACATCACACAAAACACTGCTGATTAAATGCTCACCATTAACTTACTAAGGCTACAAAAGTTTTAGATTAAGTTTATATATTATATATATATATATATATATATATATATATATATATATATATATATAGATATATATATATATATTGTCCTCCTTGGATGACCTTTTTTTCTTTTTTTTTTTCTTTTTTTTCTTTTTACCACACGCACTATATATATGTCCTCCTTGGATGACTTTTTTTTTTTTCTTTTCTTCTCTTTTTAACACACGCACACACACCCCCACACACTCACGCTAGTGGAATTTCACCACCTATAGGTACTGAAACCTTGATCGGGAGTTTCAACTCCCGAGAGTCTACCACCCGAGAAAGAGTAAGGATCCCCCCTTGTGGTAGATTCTTAGGAGTTTCAACTCCCGGGTCAAGGGTTCAAGTACCCATAGGTGATTAAATTCCACTAGTGTGAAAAAAAAAAAAAAAAAGAAAAACAACACCGTAAGGACCCTGGAGGTTTTTATCGGTGGCCATTTAATCAACCGATTGGATGTCAAGTAAACATTGGTACATTACGGTGCACTCTTGAGGTTTTTAATGGTGGGCATTTAATCACTACTATTTTCCTGCAGTGTTCTCCACCACCTGAGAATTATATCTGCCTTATTTTTTAATCAAGCCCCGAAATGATCCAGAAAAATCAATGGACGTTGTAAATAGAGCACCTATATATGGTTGGCTCCACGGAGCACCGATCACTAACCACCTTACTAAAGACAGCGTCACTAACCAAACGGTGTCCGAAATGATGTACATATACCAGTCCTCGGACTGTACAACTTCTGCTTCCTCAAGTAATCCTGACCATCCAATTAATGGCTAACAAACGGATGGTTAAATGTAAAATAGTCAGTGATCCACATTCCAAAGGAAAATCAACAAGGCGAGAATATTACATTCTCATTGAATTTTTTTTCAAAACTTCATCAGTAGTTGGCTCAGAAATTTGGACGGTCTGGATTGCCCTAGAACTATTCCACGTGTACGGTTTAAGAGCGCAAACGCAACATAAGGACCTACACCCTCATGGAATGGTTGGATGCCACTGCTAACAGACCAGAGGTTTATCATCTACAGAGCAGGCATGCATCTCTGCGCAGCCATGGCTGCTACCGTTTCGTTGGTCGCTCCCACGGCGAATACCCGAAACACCTATCTGCATTCTCCGAAACCGATACAAACTTCCTTATCTTCTCTCCAGAGAGCTCGATTCCTCTCCGCATCCAGACGGGCGTCTTCGGCGTCAGCGTCATCGTCGTCGTCACCGTCTCCGTCGTCTCCCATCGTAAAACCCAAGCAGGAAGAGGGGAAACGAGACCAAGAAGATGAAGTGTCGATGAGTATTGATGCCTTGACTCGTTTTATCAATCTCAATTTGGGTAATTGGAATGGATCCTTCTTTGTGAGTATTGCAAATTCTCTGTTCTACCTTTTCCATTTTGATTGGGGTGCGTTTGGTTACAACGAATTTCATGATTTTTGGTGAAGCCAAACGCACCCGTAGTGAGTATCTCTCTCTCTCTCTCTCTCTCTCTCTCTCTCTCTCTCTCTCTCTCTCTCATGTGTATGTTGGTTTTCTTGTAATTTGGGTGTTTGCTTTTTTGGTTTATTTGGAATCATTAGCAATATGATTCGAACGGGAACTTGATGCAAAAGGTAAGTACAAAGCTTGCGGGGAGCTCGTATGGTGAAAACGAACTGATTAGTCTTATTCAGACGTAAGCTGTCGCTTCTTTCAATTGATGAGATTCATTTTTCTATGTTTTCAGTTTTTTGGTAGTTTTAATTTAGTTTCTTGGTGGGTTTATGATGCAATTGTGTGCTTCTGCATGCGCTTTGCAAGTTTTGTTTAGGAATTTTACGAGCAGTTGAGAGAGATTGGAATTTGGAACAATTGATCACTTGTGATTCTGGAACTGCATCAATAGTCACAGAGGTGGCCAATGTGTGCGATATCGGTCGATATTATTGGATATCGTACCTCAGTGATACGAAACCTGCAGGAAATTGAGAGACTTTTGGATATCGACGAGATTATTGCATTGTATCACAATGTATCGCAATGTATCATATTGTATCGATGATAGTGTTGTTGATACATCCATACCGACGGCAACACTTGAGTTCTCAGAAAAAAAATTGAAAAATTTCTAAAAAAAACTTTCAAAATCCCATTTTGGCCAAATCTTCCACTTTTAATCCATTTGGTAGATTTATAAATGATATGAATTGATTTTGAATATAGTTGCATGACCTTGTTATACAACGCATATATGACTTTATACAAAAGGAAACTTATTATTTACACTTGTTTTTTCTGATCTTTTGAATTTCTAAGTGTGTAAAGATGTCTTTTTAACATCCCCTCAAGTTTCATTGAAAAATTGACCAATATCCCAATGTTTCCCAAAAACAGCAAAACATGCACGATACATATGATATACCCCATGCGATAACTAATATGTTTCCGTATCCCAATGGTGTGATACATCCGTTGATACCAATATTGAAAACATTGGCCATGATAACTTTCATGAATTACACATTCCATGTGCAACAAGATCATGATAACTGTGTATTCAGTTTTCACTTATCAAGCAAGGAATTTAGCCAGTTGGTTAGCTCTGTTATCAATTTACACTGAATGCTTACCTGATTCAGATGGTGATGCAAATGGCTGTTCTGAGCCTGGGCTTGTGCAGGCTGGCCTATCACCTAAGATCCCTTTAGCATGCTAGAAATACAGGCTCAGACCCAGCCCATGGCCTATTGTACCACCCCATGTTTAGCCCCAGCCTGATAGCCCTCTGTCCTGAGCTGCTTTTTTGCTCTCCTAGTTAATGATAGTGGGTTTTGTTTTTGTTTTTGTTTTAATCCCAAATGGTTTCTGCTTTTTGAATTTCACAGGTTATACATAAAACAGCCGGCTTCAGGAACTTCAATTTCAGGCTCTGATCCAGAGCCAGAATGGATGGAGTACAAAATCAAAGAAACCAACATGTTTACTGCAGACAAGTACCAACAGGTGAGTTTACTGCTGATGCCTTTGACTTCATAAAATTTAGTTCTGATGATTGCCATGTGCTCATTTAATGACATCCTGCATAGATTTTCTCTGAGTATTTCCCATGGTTAATTCTTCAGCTTGGTTTTTTCCCAAAGAAAAGGCATTTTCTCTGCGGTACCAAAAACAGCTGGAATGCTAGAAGCTGTACTGAGAGCAGGGATTCTTGGGGAAGATGACATTGGTGAAGAATCTCCAAGTGAGTACTCCCTGTAGTGATTCTTTTCTGATATTCCAAATAGGAACTCTCATGAGGGGAGAGGAGGAAAATGGTATATGGATGTATTAGCTAAAGAAGGAATGGACTCTTTTTATTGGAAATTCTCTCTTCATCTTAATTTGAGATATTGTCCAGCTGCTTGCTCAAAGAGGAAAAAAAATATAAATAATAATTCAAAATAAGAACGTGCACTAGAAGTTAATTGAGTGAGTTGAGATTGTCAATTGAGTGATGGATGACAAGATTCTGTTTCTTCAATTAACATGTGAGAATTGAACTCTACGATAATTCTCGATTCAGTAGCAGGCTATGTTGTTACTTGTTTTTGCAACCTTGTTGGAATTTTTCAGATGTCCCTTTTCATTTTCATTTTGAGTGAAAGTGTAGTGAAATTTACTGTGTTTTGTGAGGGAAAATTCCGGAAATATTACCCACGTGAAAATGCTAGGAATTGCCAAATTTCCAGAAAAGGTATTTAGCGAATTTATAAAAAAACGTGTTTGGTCACACACATGCAGCTCTGTCCTTAGATTGTTTAGTGTTAGTGTTAGTTTCAAAAAAACTTGGTCTTCAACTAGTTTCAAATGTCAAATTTGCATTTAGTGCTTGTTTGAAAAAAAGTTGATTGCATTTATTGGCTTCTAGTTTCTAGTTTGCATGGTTCTAGGATTAGGTTTTACATCCCTCGGCATGCATGTAGAGTTTAGCGAGTCCAATGTTTGTGTTTGGTTCGAAGTCATAGGAGTAGTTTGGTTACCATGTAATTTAAACTCAAATTTGTAACTGGAAAGTGGCGGCAAATATGAAGGACTCCTCTGGCTATTTAAAGCTATCATATGCTTCTCATGTAGTAGTTTTTTGCACGTATCGGAGATTGCTTACATTAGTGTTATTTCATATATAATACCATTGCTGATAAGAAAAGATTAAAGAAAACGGCTTAGATCTTGAACTTTGGTGATGTGCTTGGTCTGATAAGTTTTGATATTATCTACCGCGAGAACTTCTCTTTTATCTTGTTTACGTCATTAGGTTTTGCATTTGCACGATTTTGTGCATTTTGCTTCTCATTTTCTTATTTTCTGCAGAAACTTAAAGCTCCCCTCTCGTCGACCCTCTGTTGTTTGTGAAAATTGCCTTTATTCTCAAGAGAAAGACATGCGAGCAAGAGCCTTCCATATCATGGATCCCAAGGGCATCTTGAAATGCTCTTATTTTTCTTGAACAAAGAGGAGATGGGGTGCCTCTTACAAATTCACTTGACTTTTCTAAGGTTTTTTAAATCCATCTCTACCCAATTAGTAGACAATGAAACTTCCAGAAAGCTACTGGGCCTCACCATTTGATGATCTTTTCTTTTTGTCTTTTCTTTTTTCTTGGTAGTCTTCAGAGTTGAATGGATCATACATAGTGTAATGATATTCAATTATATTGAGATATGAAAATGTATCCTGTAAATCCTATTGTAATTGTCTTTCTGGTTCCTTATGCACTTTCTCTTGATTTTCAGGATAGCACAAATAGGATAACTCCATTGCTTGGCCAATGGAAAGGTCATTCGGTGACTAAGCGCAGTGGGGTTTATGGAGCAACAATTGCACAAGCTGATACCGTCGCTCTACTTGAAATGGATGACAAGGGTCAGTTAATTCAGGTTTGTAGTTAATTCAGGTTTGTTATGTTCGTTACTTACCTCCAGCTAAACCTACTCATCTTGCTAAGTTTAGATTTGAATAGCATTTTACCTATTCATCTAAGGGCTTGTTTGGCATCTCTACTTCAATAAGAGCTTTTTCAATTAGAGCTACTCTAATTAGCTTTTTTGTTCTAACTCTTGTTTTACATAAGCATGTTTGGTAAAATCATTTTTTCAAAACTGAAAAAGCTATATTTTGAAATAAGCACATTCAGCAAAACATTTAAATAAGAGCTTTTTGTAGGGGTAGTTGATGTCATTTTTAAATATTATGAAAGCTCCATTATAAGAGCAATCCATATGGTTCTTTTAGTGGATCTCACCATAGATGAATTGTGCCCCAAATGGCAAAAGAGTAGATGGCTACATATAATCTTCGTGTTTCAAGACATTTGGGCCATCCATTATGTTCGATATTAGATGTGGATCGTCCATCATATGGAGCCCACCTTTGATGTGGATCGTCCATCGTGTGAGCTAAACCTTCAAAGGGGTTGTCCATCATGCAAGGCCCATCTTGGATGTGGACCATTTATCATTAGGGGCCCACCTTGACGTAAGCAATTCATCATGTGGGCTCCACCATCAATGCTAATTGTCCTTTATGTGGGGCCCCTCAATGTCCACTACCCATCACCCATCACGCAGAGTCTACGTTTGATATGTCCATAGAGTGGGCCCTACCTTCGAAGTGGATTGTCCATCATGTGGGGCCCACTTTTGATATCCACCATTCATCGTGTGGGATGCACCTTCTGTGGATCATCCATCATGTGGCCCACTTTGGATATGGGTCATCCATCATTCGAGACCTTGGATGTGGATCGTCCATTAGGTGGGGCCCAGTTGATGTGGACTGTCCATTGCAAGAGGCCATACTTTGATGTGGGCCATCCATCATGTGAAGCCCACTCCGGCCATTATGTGGGCCCACCTTGATGTGGACCATTCATAGTGTGGAGCTCCACCTTCAATATGGGTCATTCATCATGTGGGCCCACCTTTGATGTCAACCGACCATCATGTGGGCCCACCTTCAATGGCCATCATCCATCATGTGTGTCCCGCCTTTGATGTGAACAGCCCATTAAATGGGGGCCCACTTTAAATGAATGTTCTGTCATGCTGGGCCACACTTTGATGCGGGCCATCCATCATGTAGGGCCCACCTTTGATGTGAACCGTTCATTATGTGGGCCCAACTTGATGTGGACCATACATCATGCGGGGCCCCATGTTCAATATGGGTTGTTCATCATGGGGGGCCCACCTTTGTTGTGGACCATCTATCATGTGGGGCCCACTTGATGTGAATAGTCCATCATGCAGGGCCACATTGTGATCTAAGCCATCTATCATATGTGACCCACCTTTGATGTCCACCATCCATCATGCAGGTCCACCTTTGCTGTGGACTGTCCATCATGTGGAGCCCAACCTTCAATATGGGTCATTCATCATGTGGGCTTACCAATGTCCACCATCCATCATGTGGGCCCTACCTTTGATGTGGATCGTCCATCATGTGGGGCCACACTTTGATGCGGGCCATCCATCATATGAGGCTTACCTTTGATGTGACCGTGCATTATGTGGGCCCACCTTTAATGTTGACCATTCATCATATGGGGCTCCACCTTCAATATGAGTCGTTCGTTATGTGGGCCTACCTCAGAGAGATTGTAAAGAGAAGGGAAGAGGGCAAGATGGAAATTACTTGAAAAGTTTAATGATAAACTTATCTAAAAATTAGCCCCTCGTTTCAACACTGAGGTCTTGGTATCAATTCCCTAGTGGGGCTGGCTAACAGTGGAGTGTGAACTGACAGTGGGTGTACTAACAAGCTAACAAAAAAAAATAATCTAAAAATTAGCCAAAAATGTTTACCTGCTTAAGCCAAATAAACTCTTTTTTAAAGGTAACCCCTCCCCAACTTATAAAATCGAAGCTTATTTGCTACATTCTAAACAAATAAGCCCCCTAATTAGACTTTTACCAAATGGTTTAAAAGTTTGCTTTTTTAGAAATAAGCCAATAAACTCTTATTTGTAGAGATGACAAACGGCTCCTAAGTTTAGATTGGAATAGCTATGTGATAAGCCATGAAAATTTCGAAGATGATGAAATCTTGTGCAACTATAACAAGTCAAAGTGACAAAATAGTTCTGATTCTTCAACAATGACTTGGACATTTTGAAATGTTCATTTTACCTGCAAAATCTGTGAAAATTCAAAACCATGTGCCCATCTACGGTTAGTTCTGCCATTTGATTAAAAATGTTGTTTTCTTGGCATAAGTTAGAAGCCCTTTCTGCACAATCTTCTTTTATTTCAGTTTACCAAATTTCTATACTGTGAAACTACCCTTGACATTTCATGAGATCACGATGCCAGTTTCAAGGTAGGCAATCGGCAGGCTGTGTTATGCTCTTTTTTTCCCCCATATAAACAACTGCTTGTAGCTAACGAGGCATATTGGTAGGAAGAGATCCCAAGGTGTATGTTATTTGTAGATGACATTTTTGATTGACAAGACGAGGGAACGTGTAAACACAAAGCTAGATTTATAGAGGGGTGCTTTAGAATTTAGAGGATTTACAATTAGTCAGACTAAAACAGAGTATATGGAGTGCAACTTTAGTAATAACGGGAGTGAAAAGGAGTACTAAAGATTCCTGACCAAGAAGTTTTCCAAATGACCACTGCCGATATCTTGGGTCAATAATTCATGAGAGTGGAGAGGTTAAGAAGGATGCTGCCCATATAATTCAAGTTGGGTGGAAGAAATGGAGATGTGCCTATGGAGTTCTATATGGTTGTGTACCACTCAAACTGGAAGGGGAATTTTATAGGATAGCTACAAGACCAACCATGCTTTATGGGATATGACGTTAGTTGGTTAAGGAACAACATTTTCATAGGATGAGTGTAGTTGAGATGGACGAGGGCCAAGATGAGGAAGGATATAATTAGAAATGAATGCATTTGAGGGAAGTTAGGAGTAGCAATAGTAGTAAGATGAGGGAAAGTAGACTTAGATGGTTTGGTCATGTGCAATGGAGACCAAGAACCGCACCTGTTAGAAGGAGTGAGCTGGCACAAGTTGAAGGCTTTAAAAGGGCAGGGGGAAGTCCCAAAAGGACTTGGATGGAGGTAGTAAGAAAAGACTTAATGACCTATGGTCTAATTGCAGGTATGCCCCATGATAATGTGGTAGGCAGAACAAGATTCATGTAGCTGACCTCGATTAATTGGGATAATGCTTAGATGCTGCTGCTGATGATGAAACAACCACTTGTAGCTCTATGATATTACCTGCATATGAACATTTTGTAAGGATCAATTTCTGTCATTTTGTGCTACAATGGCTGGCCTTCTAGATTAAATAAAAGGGGCAAGTTGGTGGTACATTTCTGTGTTGGTGTTATTGTGCCCATTGTGCTGTTTAGAATTCTTTGAAAATTGATTATTTGGATTCTGACTAAATCTCAGCCAAGACTGCCAAGTCGATTCTATACCAAATGATGTATCGATTGGAGTCTAGCAAACCTAATTGGCTCAGCCGTGTTTTAAGCTGATTGATGTCTTTTGGCAAGTCTGATCATACTTGATCAATGTGGTATTATACAATGCCATGTGTTAGTACAACATTGTCTGGTTTTTAGTTTGTAAGAATGATCCAAATTGCTGATATGATGGACATCCACCTAGGATACTCCAAGCACCAAAATCTCCTGGATTGGAAGATCCTAGCTGTTGCATATTCGGCATTTTCTGAACTGGCTATTTCTTGGGCCAACTATTGAACGGTTAGGATTTTTGCATCTGGTTTTTTTTTTTTTTTTTTTTCCTTCATTGGCCATCCACAATGGGGTCATCATGTAAATGGTTTGGATCAGGGTCTCACTTTTAGAAATTGACAACCCAAGCGGTACGGTACAAAGATTTGGCTGCAAGCATCGTATGATTTCTCTTCATTAATTCCGCTTGTGTTTTTGCTGTTTCTCTTTCACAATATTGTGGTAGCCTTGTAGGAGATTAATCTCAATTTTATTGATCATACAAATGCTGAGTCATCATATCACTTACAATACTAGAGTAGAACAGTGGACTTGCTCGGGATTCTACTTTCTAATTCAGTTTCTCATCCAGGACATTACATCGACATCTGCCAGAGGTGGTACTACTAATGTCCACTGGACAGGCACTGTATCAAACAACTTAGTTGTCTTTGATGGAGGTTTCCAAATGACTTTGTTGCCTGGAGGTATGTACATGGGATGCCCATGTGATGTGGGCAAGAGTGTGGCCCAATCACAATCATTCCTTCTAGAGTTTTGTTGGATGGAGTCACCGGGCAAGAGGCAGAGACTTGTACGCACTTACGATGTTGAGGGTTTTGGCGGTATCATCAACTTACATCTACGAGGTCAAAGTGTAAGGTTTTCTATCTTCATTACACATACTATTGTGGGCCTCGTGGCTTTTATTTTATTTTTTTCTAATTATATCATGCAAGTTAAATTCTATTTTTCATGTCGAGAAGAGATTTCTGCACATCCATGGTTGCATGCTTCCCCTGTATCCATTATATGCTCATATGCACTGAAAGATTTGCTTGGGATGTAGAGTATCAAAATGCAATGTAGATCAGACAAAAATGTTCATTTAATTTGAGATCTTTGAATCACAACAGCCAAGTAACATAGAGCAATAGAATTCAAGAGAATAGAGGATAGAGAAAAAAAGGTATGAGAGTTCGAACTAGGGCTGAAAGTCGGGCGGGTTTAACCCGACCGACCTGTGACCGACCCGACATTGGGTTGGGCTCGGGTTGAGGTCTCGGGTTGCCCGAGCCAACCTGAACCCAATCAATATATAATTTACTTATAAATTATAATTAAGTGCAGATCATCTGTGTTGAAGGCACAAGAAATTCCAGTGCCGTCGGGTCTCATTGGTCTACTAATTTCCAATGACTCAAAATATAACAAGATACGCCAGATTTCTCTCACCCAAATAGATTGCGTGCTACACAACACGACTTTTAAAGGGGTAGTTGTCCTATATTTTAGCTTGTTTGTTTAAAAAAGTTCTTTACGATAAATAACTACATATATAATTAATAAAATTATAGGTACAAAAAATAAGACGTATTGAAAAATAAAAGACTAATGTAATGACAAAAATATTAGCATGTATCCACCTGACCGAACCCTCTTGGGTTAGGCTTGGGTTGAGAATTCCCAACCCGAGGTTGGGTTGAGTTGGGTTAGGGTTGAGGTATAGGAACCTTGGGTTGGTGCTCAACCCGACCCAACCCACCTGACTTTCAGCCCTAGTTCGAACAGAGGATAGTCTTTAAAAAAATCAAAACTTGACTCAAAATCCAGCCTAGTCCACTTGAAAACTCAAAAAAGAAAAAAAGAAGAATAAAAAAAAAAAAAGAAAAAACTATTACTTTAAAAATATATGAATTTCATTATCAACTAAAACCATTCAGAAAACTGATGGGATTGTCCCATCCCTTCAGGTCATAGGATAGTATAAAAATTTGAAAAGTCGACTCGACTCAGAATCCAGCCAAGTTGAGTCAACTCAAAGACTCGGCTGAGTTGACTTGAAAACAAAAGGCAAATAAAAATAAAAATATTTTAAAATATGTACAAGTCATTTCTAATTAAAACCAGGGAAATATTCTGAAAACTGATGGGATTGTCCTGTAAAAAATCAAAAAGTTGACTCAACTCAGAATCTAGCCGAGTTTAGTCGACTCAAAGACTCGGCTGAGTCGATTTGAAAACTAAAAATATATAAAAATCATTATTAATTAAAACTAGGGAAAATATTGAGAAAACTGATGGGACCGTCCCATTCCCATTAGGTCACCCTCATCCATGGTGGGGCCCATCAACATAATGGCTATAATCATCTAAATATCACCTGCCTGTACAAGGTGAGAACCCGACCTTGAATGACATTGTACAACTCCAAACCACAATTTCCCAACCTCATTGTTGTTGACACCACCACCATCATCATTGTCATCCTCATTCATATAAAGAAGGAACAAGAAGGGTTCTAACTCTGAAGTAGCAATGGTTGGAAAGGAAGGAGGGGAAGGGGCGTTGAAACCGAAGAACAGAGGAAGAGGAAGGGGAGCAAGAGACCATAGTTACCTAATTCATGGATTGACTAGCTCGGTTTAGACTTCACAAATTGCAGTTCAATGCTTGTTGAAGGACCCCAGTTTATTAGGGTGGGCTCAGAGTTCACAAATTGCAAGTCATGCTTCATCTCAAACTGCTTTGCCAAAAAGGATTTGATCATGGAGATGTCAGTATCACTATACCTATGATAAGAATGTCATCAATATACACCACTGATTAGTAGTAGTCTCCACATTGCTTAACAAAGACAAAGTGGTCAAATGCGCATCACTGGAAATCAATATGAAAAGCAGAGGTACTAAAGTACTAAAACCAAGCAGGCGGGGACTGCTTGAGCCCTATATAATGTTTTCTCGAGGTGACAAACTTTCTCACTTGATCCTTGGTGGAGGAATCTCGGAGGAGGACCCATGTTGATTTTTCATAAAGATTCCATATTGAGGAAGGTGTTTTTAACATCCAACTGGTAAATGGGCCGAGAGCGGGTAGCTGCAAGGGAGAGCAGGACGTCCACCGAACTAAGTTTGCTATTGGAGAGACATGGCATGATAATGATGCCAAACTTTCAAGTAATTCCTTTGTAAAGAAAATGAGCCTTGTAACAAGCAACTGACCCATCGGGGTTGTATTTCATTGTGTACACTCACACCTAACAATATGAACAGCTTGTAGACAGATCAACCAATTCACATGTACCTTACTTTTCTATGGCAGCTATCTCCTTCATGATAACTGCTTTCCATTGATGGTCCTTTAGAGTATTTATTAATCGAGAAGGAACCGAAACAGAGGAAAGGATAGACACAAAGCCACGGAAGGAAGAGGAAAGATGACCATAAGAAAAAAAAAAAAAAAATGACTAATATGATGAGGAGAGTCAGAGCGATACTAGGTTTGAGGAACAATGGTGCGGTTCGCCTTGCGAACAACTATGAGAAGGTAAGAAGAAGAAGACTCAGACAGCATGGAATCTGTATCTATGGGCAAATATTGGTGTTGGTTATCTGTAGTTAGATTGTCCTCCTCACCCAGGCAGTATTATCCATAATAGGGAGACACGATGATAGTCAGACCAAAGAAAATTTTGACAAACATGGCACATTCTAAAAAAATGTAACATCTTGTGACACATACTGAGCCTATTTTGAGGACAATAATCACTTATACCCTTTTTGGGAAAATGAGTAGCTGAGAAAAATGCACCTACCGTATCTAGGAGAGTTTGTCTCAACCAGGACTAACAAGATGAATGTAATAGACATCCAAAAACCTTGGGGTAACACGATGAACATAAGGAGAGCTAAGTTGAAGTAGTTAAGATGATAACTTTGCCCAAGAGATTGAGAAGGCATCCTCTTAATTAGATAGGCAGTAGTAAGAACTGCTTCATCCTAATAAATTGGAAGAAATAACTACCGCAGAAGAAAAAACAGAATGGACCTCTATTCAATTTTTCAGAAGAAACAACCAGGTACACTTAAAGAAATCTTCTATAAACGAAATAAAGTAATGATACTTAGATAATGGCACAAGGAAGCTGATCCCCACACATCAGAATGTGCTAAAGCATATAGTTTCGTAGATTTTGTCATGCTAGATAGATGTGAATTATAAGTATGCTTAGAAAATTGCCAAGTCTCATACTGTAAAGTAATAGAAGACTAAAATAAATATGGAAATAAACTATGAAGAGCATCGGCTAAGATATGACTGAGTTGAGAGTGCCATGAATAAACGTGATCATCTTTATTCACATCAGATGCTGCAATGGACATGAACAAACTACTGCCCGGGTCAATAAGTATAATAGAGTATTGAAATAAATGTGAAAGTAAATATGGAGAGCATCAATTAACATGTGACCTAGGTGAGTGCTCCACAAATAAACACTATCATCTTTATTCAAACCAGATGCTCCAATGTACGAAAACGAACTACCACCTAGGTCGAGAAAGTATAATTCAGCACTCTCTTGTCCACTACCAATCTTGTACTTGGCCTACAGATCCTTGATTACACATGGATTAGAAAAGAAAGTAATAGAGTGATTGTATTGCTTAGAGAGCTAATAGAAAGTAAATCGGGTAACAAAGACAAAACATGAAGAACAGGGGAAAATTAATAAATGTATTTAGCTGAAGAGATCCTTTTCCAAGAATGTGAGCAACCAACTTAATACAATGAGTGAATGGTGAATATGTTTCGTATGATCAGTACCCCTAAAGTCAACAATCATGGACCTACGAGGATCACTAGTTGTGGTTTAGTTACATTATGCTTCTCCATCAACTGCAGAAATCACTGATAGAGCATGACGAATCAATCCCTTTATAAAATGCCCACTAGTAGAGCATGGTGAATCAATCACTTTATAAACACGAGACCTCCCGCTTCGATACCACTTTGATGCAGGACAATTAACCACTTGCTCCAAAAGCTCGAACTGATGAAGCACGACAAATCAATCCCTTTATCTCATAGCCCAGACTCCACATCCCATGGGTTAGGACCTCGGTCGAACCTCCCTCATGGGCCCCACTTCACATGGGTTCCGCTTCACACAAGTCGGGCCCACCTTACACGGGCCGCCCACCCCGAGTGTGCCCTTGCATCCCACATGCCACCCCACTCGAGCCCGGAGTGAAAATGCCCTTGCATTACTCAGAAAACTGTTCTGTAACAGATAAGGATGAAGAGCTTCTCTGCAAATGTAGTTGTAGACTGATTTGAGAGTGAGTATGGATTCCCTTCTTAGAATCTAGACTCTCCAAGGCTCATACTCATTAAGGCCACCAAGAAAATCAAATATAGGCAAATTTTCATGCATTTGCACATCTCTTCGTAAATGGGAACTTGAGGCAATATAAAAATAAAGTTCCTTCCACCGTCGGTGCAGAGAGGTATAGTATGAGTTCATTAATAGTTCACCTTGTTGTAAAGCTGCAATTTTGTTTTGGTTGAGCTAATAGGTGCTTGTCAAATCATCCTCAGGGAATATATCTTAGCAACTGTATCTCATATTTCCTTCACAGTGGTATACATCATAAAAGATTTACTTAACCCAGGCTCTATTTAATCAAGAAGCTAGCTCATCATAATATATTTATCATACTTCGAATCCTCATAGATTAGATCTGATTTAGGGGTTTTTTTCTTGCTTCCATTATGTATACCAACTTAGATTTACTGCTAAGATACATAGTGGTGGATTGAGACCACGCCATCCAGTTGCATTGACCTCATGAGAAGCTTCCCATGAGGTCGAGCTCTGTAGGCCCTACGCCTTACCTTGATGTGTGACGGACATCCATGCCATTAATTAGATGCACCCTTCTATGGTGCGCCATGGGCCTAAAAATCAGGCCAATCCATGATTTAGGTGGGCCACACCACAGATAAAAGTTAAGAGTGGATGACCAGCCATTGAAACCTTCTTGATTGTTTATAGGGCTCTTGAAGATGTGGTTTAGACATCTACTTCATCCATTGTGTGTCCCACTTGGATGAGGGGTCACGCCAAATTTTAGGCACTCAAAACTTTGGTGAGCCCATCAAGTGCTTTTAGATGTTTCAGACATGATTTTATATGGTTTCAGATTGGGTGGCCTACCCGAGTTTTGGATATGTCTGATTTTTGGGGCATCCCATAACCTAGATGTGCATGGTGTGATGTCCAACACATATCACGGTGGGGCCCATAGAGCTGGACCACATGGGAAGTTCCCATGTGCTAGACCTCATGGTACCATTTTGGGTCTTAAGGTATGCTGGCTCAAGTGGGCCTCACCATGATGTTTAAGTGAAATTCATCCCGATCACTGGATGTGTCACCTTATTTTAGCTGTAGGATCCAAAAATCAGCCTGGTTTGTGATTCAATGGGCGTGCGAAGGGAAATAGTAAGGAGATGGACACCCACTCTTGATTTCTACTCGGCCCAATGAGATGAATAAGAGAAATCCACTCCCACCATTAGATGTGTGATTCCAAATTAGGTCTAGGGCAAAAACCCTGTGTGTGATTCAGGTGGGCCATAACCAAGGAAATCGTTGAAGAAGACGTCCACCCTAATTTTATTTTTTTCAAGGCCTACCGTGATGATTAAATGAAATCCACTCCAGACAGTTAGGCCCATGACCCAAAAATCAGCCCCATCTGTAATTCAAGTGGACCAAACATAGGGAAACAGTTTGGAGTGTGGGCATCGCCCTTCACATAGTTTTCAGTCATGTCACCCGCCTGAATCATGGATATGGGTGATTTTTTAGCCCTAGGCCTAACTTAGGCTGATGCATAGATTGTATGAATTGGTGTCCACATACACATCACGGTGGGTCCCACCTATGCTGGTCAATACAATGGACGTAAAGTGTCTATTTAAGGTCTGGATTGCACAGGAATATATATCCGGTTCTCTCGTGAGAACTTTTTGAGATCTCATGTCGCCTGATATTAGCGCAAAATCTGAATGGTCCACTAGATAAGTCACCTAATAAAATCCATAGGGCCCAAAAGTTAGCTTGATCTTAAAATTTGGTGGGCCATAGCAAAGTGAGAGGAAAATTTCACCACTAATGATCAATTTCATTAAAATTTATTACTTTTACTATAACAATTCAACTATCAAGACTCAAATAACATATACTATAAAATAAAAATAAAAATAAAAATGTGAGAAGACAACATCGAGATTTTGATGAAATTTCTATCAGAGGTAATTTCAATTAGAAATTTTATTGATATGATTTTCATGGGAGATTATGGCAGTGTCGGAGAGCCTCCATCCATATCTATGGGGGCGCCTTTAGATAAAAGTAAACAATCATGGCTAGTGGGGTGATCCCAACCACAGGATCAGTTTCCTACTTTTAATGGTTATTAATAATATACAGGTTTCCTAAGTATTCAGTCAAGAGGATCAACTTGTTGATGCCATTTTTAGAATGTCACCATTCCAGTGGTAGATAATCATTCGTATGGTCTAGATGGATGATTTCATCCATGGATTTTGGGGGCAGTGATGGTTCACAAAATATAGTCAGCCGGGCAACACCATGTTATTGTTTCAAGTATATCAATGTGAATCATCCAACATACAGACCATCTCTTCAATGGATCATGGTCCAACCATTTAAAATATAATAATAATAATAATAACCCTTGAAGATTTGATGTAATCTTGAGTTGACTCGACTCAAGAATTTAATAATTATATCTAGAGCATATTCACCAGACAGGTAATCTTGAGGTTGCCTGTTTGAATCTTGGCCCACTCATTTGTTTCTTGAACAACAGACATTTGATTACTTGATTGTGTCCATAACTCCATGATGGATTCTCCTCTATCCTCCACCTTAATGCCTTAGACTGAAAGCTAGCTGCAAACCATGGCCATGAAATTCCACAAGATTACACAGTAGGTGTGCGGGTAGTCGCCCCTATAAAACCAGCCAATATGTTTATAATCGCTGACCCTGATCCTCCCAGAGCAGGGTCCCCAATTAGCTGATCCATCGAAATTCACCGTGGTTCACCCCGGAGGTGGTTTGGCTAGTGAACCCAATACTAGCTAGCTAGCTAGTGTCAAAGCTCTGTGAGCCCCACCATGATGTATGTGTTTTGTCCATGCTACCCATCCATTTTTCAGCCCATTTTAGGGCATGAGCCCAAAATTGAGGCAGATCCAAATTTCAGATGGACCACACCACAAGAAATAGTGGGGATTGAATGATCACCGTTGAACACTTTTGGGGGCCACAAAAAATTTAAATCAAGCTGATATTTGTGTTTTCCCTTTATCCAGGCCTGCATGACCTTATCAACAGGTTGGATGGCAAATTAACATTACACTGAGTCTTAGGAAGTTTTTAATGGTGGATGTTCAATCAATGCTGTTTTCCTGTGGTGTGGTCCACCTGTGATTTGGATCTGTCTCATTTTTGGCTCTTGCTGTAAAATAATATGGAAAATTTTATGGACGGTGTGGATAAAACACATAAATCATAGTGGGGTCCACATAGCTTTGACACCAGCTTGCAGGCTAGTGTTGGGGTCATAGCCAAACTGTGTCCGGTTCACCCTGGCTTTGGAGGTGGACCATTTCACCAAAATTGGATCTGGGTAATCAATTTTAAAATCGAGTTGCTGCCAACCGTTGAGGACTTGAAATGTTCAACCACAAGCATTGCTTTTCTCAGTTTTGGCTTTTGACCCGGTCGCACTCGATTTCGAACTTTCCACAACCTACCGGGCTGTTTATCAAGTCCAGTCAACGCTTTATAAGGCTGACTTGAAAAAATTAAACTGATTGGATGAACAAACCGTCTGATTAGGAGCATGCAAGAATGGATGGACAAGATCATGACAATAAGATAGACCCAATAATAGATGTGCAGGGACATCTGATTGTTGTGATTTTTTTTCAGTAATGGAAGAAAAGTGGACTGGGCCTAATGGGTGGTCTAGATAAGTGATTTGGATGCCAATGAGTCCAAACACAACTATGGGGATGGGAAAGTTTCCGCACGTTTAGCCTACCAGATCATTTCTCTGGTACTGACACAACTTATTAGTGCATGTGTATCAACCATCGTTCTCTCCCGAGTATTAACTGTTTCCTCGTTCTGAGAGAGCTTTGTCCAATCTACTTGAGAAATTTCACCTACTTATCAATACACATGTGCAAAGGCCAAACACGTGCCTGTTAACGGCTATATGTTTCATGGGTACAAGATCTAGGTGTTTCATTAGGAGTGCCACGTAAGTGAATATGCCCTGGCCCAATGGATTGGTCAAGCCAGTCCCCTTTAGTAGTTGGGCTCATGGTTTCAAGACTTGGATGAGTACGGTGCAACTCTGACTCCATGAGCTTATCTGGTTTGATACCCCCAGTCACCCATGACTCAAGTGAGTCGTGCCAATTCACCCTAACTGGGTGAGTCATTACTAGAGCTGAGTAGAATCGGACTCGATCTGGCGGATCCGACCTGATCCCAACCGAATCGAAGGCCTAAATCGGTGCAGTTCGAGTAGGTCCACTCAGATCCGATCGTACATCAGATCGAGTTCGGATCGTGGTCAATCCGGACCGATCCAATCCGATTCAGTCGGGTACTATATAAGTAATATTTTTTATTTTCATTTTTTTACTACCCGCCTTACTCGAATAAAGCCCTAATCCCTCCCTTCTCTTTCTCTACCCGAACGGCGCCGCACCCACCAATCTCTCCTCCTTTCTCTCCCTCTTTCTCTCCTCCTTTCTCTCCTTCTTTCTCTCCTCCTTTCTCTCCTGATCTTGATTCAACCCGGTTCAAATCGATTAGACAGACTCAACTCGATCTGACTCGGTTCGGGTCAGGCTAGCAAGGATTCAGATCGGATCGAGTCAGCCCTGCTAGACTCGATCCTAGATCGAATCGAGTTCAGGTCAGATTCTTAGAAAATCGGATCGAGTCGAGTTGGACCCAATCCGATCCGACTCGACTCGATGCCCACCTCTGGTCATGACATGACCTGAAACTCAATGGCCTGCCTAGTCATTTAGATAGGTTAACAAAAATAAAACAACCACTTGCTCTAAAAGCTCGAGCCATTAAAGGATGGTGTATCAATGATTTTTTATATTCTCTTACACATATGGGGTAAAACTATAAGAATCCTATAAGGCGGGTCTTATTGATCAATGGTCTAGATTTACCGAAAGGTTGGATAGTGTGATCGGGTGCACCAATGGGCCTCACTAAATGGTGATACATTCAAAAATTCGTGTAAAGGGTGGTGTGTTTCTACTGTGATACGCGCGTAGTGTCGTATAGGAAATGGAATTCTCAATTCGTGTGGAGCCTTTCAAGGAGAGGAGTTTTGATGGGTCAAACTCCTCTGCCCTCACTAGTATAAAACAGAGCCGAGTCCCCAATCCTACACCATCAATAGAGGTTACAATCACATCCCGTCTTCTCTAAAGGGCGTAAGGAAAGGAAGATCCCGGCATTCCGATTCTATAGTAGTGGCGACGCAGATAGGTAAGCCATCTCCCTCTTCTTATCTCCATATCTAATACACAACAAGGTCCTTTGACAATTCCACATATAGAACTTACAAAAACATATTGGGTAAGCCGTGTTTGATTTCCCAATCCCCGAGCAACCAAACCTAATTTTTCTAGAGCCTCTCATAAGAGAATATATTACATCTTAGGAAGGCATATTTGCTGCTCCCACATACCATATCAAACAACCACCGTTGAAAAATGAAATGTTAGAGATGATTCGACATAGGGCAGATGTTCCTCTCACATGGACATGAAGAATGTACCTGCCTGATTTTAGGCTAGAGGTACAATTAATTAGTCCCCCTAATGGATGATTTCAATCTCACACATGTACTATGTTGGCACTTGTGGACAGTCTTAGTAGATGCTCATATGCAAGTAACAAGCCGACAAGCTAAAACTACATATTATGTAGGGGAAGGATATGTATTTTAGTAATATTTTATATGTAGAGCAGGTTGGACACTTTCATGGCCAAAATGGATCAGAGAAGGCCTGATCAGAGAAGGAGATGATCATCCGGACCATTAGAACTTAAAACGGACGTATCTCGCAAACCGAAATGAGCTATCAGATGTACCATCTATGATTTTGGGGTAGGACGAGCTACTTTAGCCACCCAACCCTACCACGCCAAGTTGCACACGTCGAATTTGCAAAATACCACCAGATCAACGGTTAAATCCCTATTTTAATTTACTCTTTACTATTTATAGTAAGTTTTAGTTTGAGTACAACTCTTCATCCCTTGGCCTTTAGGAGTTGCGCTCAACATGAAAAGTGATTAGAATAATTAGGAGAACAGCATGGTTAAGCCAAATAGGACACTTACTATTTTTGGCCGAAAACCATGAGATCTAGTGGAAATCACGACCGTCTATAAATAGTAAGCTTACTATTTATAGTAAGTTGCGATTTTGATGTAGAGAGGGTCACGGATACTTTCATGTCCAAGATGGACCAGAGAAGGCCCAATTGGAGGCGGAAGTCATCAAGACGGTCAAAACCTTAAAACATGCATATCTCGTAAACCGGAATGAGTTATTCGACGTACGATATATGATTTTGGGGTAGGAGAAGCTACTTTAGCCAACCAACCCACTATGCCGGGTTGCCCACATCGAATTTGCAAGATTCCATCAGATCGACAATCGAAAATCCATTTTATTTTTGTTTTTACTATTTATAGTAAGTTTTAGTTTCATTATAACTCTTCATCCTTTGAGCTTTAGGAGTTGTGTCCAACATAAAAATTATTTAGAAAAATTAGGAGGATAACATGGTTAAGCCACATAAGACACTTACTATAAATAGTAAATTTATAGTAAGTTGCGAATTTAATAGTAAGTTGCGAATTTTAAGGAGTTTTAGTTGTAAATTCTGAAACTTCTTTCAAGGCTTGGTATCCCTATTTAAAAGGTTGTAGACTCATTTATTTGAGCTATCAATCAATTTATGAATTTTCTAGAATATTATTTTTATTTTCTTACTTTTTCCTTGTGGATTCGAGAAGTCTCTGTGAGGAGTCCAGTGAAGCTTCGTGGATTCGAAGTAGCTATCCTTGAGGAAGATGGTGATCGACCTCATCATGTTCATCCATGTGTCAGATTCTAGGAGTTTTAGTTATAATATCATTCCGAAACTTCTCCCTAGGGTTCGTAGCCTTATTTAAAGAGTTGTAAACTCGTTTTTCATCATCAATAAAATTATTTAGAATTATTTCTATTTTCTTTTCCTCGTGGATTCGAGGTTTCTCTGTGAGGAGTCTAGAGAAGTTCTATGGATTCAGAACATTTATCCCCTGGAGGAAGATGGTGTTCGACCTCATGTCATTCCCTACGTCAATTTGGTATCAGAGCGAGGTTTTCTCCTCAGATTGATGGCTTCAAACGACGGGTTGGGCAACAATCTCATGGACAATGCTCAATGGAATCGTCTTTTAATGGCTTTCGAAACAACTTTCGAAGCAGTACAGCAAGAGAATCGGCAAGCCATACAAGGGCTGCTGGCTTTCATCGATTGCATGAGGAAGGCTATGGGGTAACTCCGTGTTCCTGGTGGTAATCCACTACCAGCAATTGCTGGAACTCGTAATCACCCTGATCGCAGGATGGTGCCTACAGTGCAACAAGATCATTCCTGAGGAAGGGGGATCTAGCAACGAGGAGGTCGACGACATGATCATCCAATATCCCAGACAAGGCGGTGATCAAGTAGATCGGACGGATTGAGAGTTCAAGACGAGGGTTGATATTCCTAGCTTCAATGACCAACTACACATTGAGGATTTCCTCAATTGACTTTCTAAAGTTGAGCGATTCTTCGACTATATGGACATCCCTAAAGTAAAAAATGTCAAGCTTGTGGCCTATAAGTTAAAGGGCGGAGCTTCAGCTTAGTGGGAACAACTACAACTCGCACGGACCAGGCAGACGAAAGTACAAATCCGGACATGGCAGTGGATGAAGCAACTACTACACGCCCAATTCCTCCATAGTGACTACAATCAGGTATTATTCCAACAATACCAGAATTGTCAATAAGGTAGTCGGTCAGTGAAAGATTACGCAGAAAAATTCTACCGCTTGACAGCGCGTAATGATTTGGTTGAGACTGAATTGCAGCAAGTCGCTCGATTCAACAGTGGATTATGAATGACAATCCAGAATCGGGTCCAAATGCAGTCCGTTTAGACGATGAATGATGCAATCAAGTTGGCTACCCGAGCGGAAGCGCAGCTTAAACGTCCCAATACACAGACCTATCCTATCTCTTGGGTAGCCGCGACAGGTCTGCCCCAATGAGTTATATAGCCCAGAGGGAAGGAGCCCGTAGGAGCTCGCACTCAACCTCCTACACCCATGAATCGAGTTCAGGGAAGCGGGCAAGCTAGGCCCCAAAGGGGCGTATCGACTGCTGCTGGTCCAAGTAGGATCCCGAATCCCTATGCTCGGCCAAGACCCGACAATTGCTTTTGTTGTGGCCAAATGGGTCACCTATCAAATTCTTGTCCCCAGCGACAAGTGGCAAATCTCGCCATTAATAATGGTAGTGTTGAAAACACCGATGAAGATCCAAATGTTAAGGAACCGGAGCACGCCCAGAAGATGAGGCGGATGAGACAAGGGAACAACGAGAACATAGTCGTGAGGCGACTATTGTATGCGCCAAGGAAAGAGGTACACCCACAACGACATAACATCTTCCGAATTAGGTGTATGGTGAATTGAAAAGTTTGAGATGTGATCATTGACAGTAGGAGCAGCGAGAACATCGTATCCAGGGTAGTGGTAGAAAATTTACAATTAAAAACGGAGCATCACCCTCGCCATATACAATCATTTGGATCAAGAATGTCAGCGAAACAAATGTAACTGAACAATGTATTATATCCTTTTCAATTGGCAGACATTATAAAGATGAAGTAGTATACGATGTAATTGACATGGGGGCATGTCACATACTACTTGGTCGACCCTAGTAATCCAACCGTGACACCACTCATAAAAGGCCAGAAAACCATATTGGCCACTATGGATCTAGATAGACCACCTAAAACTTCTAAAGTGGAGGATCATTTTCTCTTAACCATATGTGATTTCATGGAGGAATCTAAAGAAACAGGACAGGCCTATGCATTAATTATAAAAGGGAAAGAACTCGATCCCACCAACATCCTTAAGGAACTAAAACCCTTACTGTATGAGTTCAAAGAAATTTAACCTGATGACATTCCCGATGGATTACCTCCCATGCAAGATATCCAATACCATATCGACCTTGTCCTTGGGTCCAGCTTACCCAATTGTCATCACTATTGGATGAGTTCGAATGAGTGCAAAATTCTACAGGGGCAAGTGAAGGAACTTATTTGTAAGGGTCTTATCCAAGAATGCATGAGCCCATGTGTCGTACCTACTCTATTAAGTCCAAAGAAATATGAGAGTTGGTGCATGTGTGTCGACAGTTGAGTCATCAACAAAATCACCATAAAATACAGATTTCCCATACCACAACTGGATGATATGTTGGACATGCTTGAGGATGCAAAATTATTCTCTAAATTAGATCTAAGGAACCGCTACCATCATATTCGAATAGGGGGGGTGATGAGTGGAAGACGACTTTTAAGACCAATGAGGGGTTATATGAATGGATGGTCATGTCCTTCGATTTTTCGAACGTGCTTGGCACATTCATAAGGTTGATGAACCAAGTTCTAAAACCATTCATTGGGCGGTTCGTTGTGGTTTATTTCGATGATATTTTGATATACAGTCCAGATAAAGCAAGCCATATGGAACACCTCAAGAAAGTCCTTCAAGTGCTCACTGAAAATAAACTATATCTCAATTTTAAAAAGTGTAGCTTCTTGACCGCTACCTGTTGTTTTTTGTTTTTGTCGTGACATCCACAAGCGTTCGAGTAGATGAAGAAAATGTGAAAGCCATCAGGGAATGGTTGATCCCAACAAACATCCATGAGGTACGAAGTTTTCACGGACTGGCGACATTCTATCGTCGGTTCGTGAAGAATTTTAACACCATTATGTCACCAATCATAGATTGCATGAAGAAGGGGCAATTTCAGTGGACTGACGAAGCCGACAGGAGCTTTGCTGAAATTAAGCACATGTTGTTCACAACCCTTGTTTTATACTTCCTAACATCGACAAACTATTTGAAGTTGAATGTGATGCCTCATTTGTCAGAATTGAGGGAGTTTGGTCTCAAGAAGGTAGGCCGATGGCCTTCTACAGTGAAAAGCTTAGCGATGCACGCAAGAAGTGGTCGACCTATGAGCTCTAATTGTATGCAGTGGTACAGATATTGCAGCATTGGCGATATTACTTAATTCAAAGAGAGTTTATTCTTTACATAAACCATCAAGCTCTCAAATTCATTAATATTCAAGCTAATGTGAATCGTGTGCATGTTAGATGGATTTCATTTTTGCAGGGATTCGCATTTGTGTTGAAACATAAATCTGGACAGCAAAACAAAGTGGTTGATACACTGAGCTACCGTGCAACTTTGCTAGTCAATATGAGCAATGAGGTTGTCGGGTTCAAATGCCTCAAGGATATATATGTTGACGACGACGACTTCAAGGACACATGGGTTAGATGCTGAGAAGGTCACCCCAGTAACCTACATATGCAAGATGAGTTCCTTTTCAAATGGAATCGATTATGCATTCCCAAAAGCTCGCTGAGGGAGCAAATTATCTAAGAGCTACATGAGGTGGCCTTAGTGGATACCTTAGATAGGACAAGATGCGGGCTCTTGTTGAAGAACGGTACTACTGGTCACAGTTAGTACGTGACGTGGGTAGAGCAGTGCAGCGTTGTCATGTTTGCCAAGTCTCCAAGGGGCACTCTCAGAATATGAGTCTCTACACCCCGTTATCTGTACCTGACTGTCCTTGGGAGGACATATCAATGTACTTCGTGTTGGGACTCTCACGAACACAGAGTGGCATGGATTTGGTCTTCGTGCTAGTAGATTGTTTTTCGAAGATAACACACTTTGTCCCATGCAAGAAGACCCTCGATGCGACGCACATGGCACATTTATTCTTCAGAGAGGTCGTGCGGCTACATGGGGTCCCCAAGACTCACTTCTAACCGTGACACGAAGTTCACTATCCACTTCTGGAGGACTTTATGGAATTGGTTCGATACACGACTTTAATTCAGTAATGCTTACCACCCACAGACCAACGGGCAAAGTGAAGTTGTGAATTGCACATTGGGGAACATCCTTCGATGTATTTCAGGAGAAAAGCCGAAGCAGTACGATTTAGCCTTGTCTCAAGTAGAGTTTGCATTCAACAACATGGTGAATCACTCGACAGAGAAGTCCCTATTCCAGGTTATTTATGGCCGAGTGCCTCGCTACACACTTGACTTGGTCCCTTTGCCCAAGCTCCTAGGTATGAGCACTGCAGCAGAACATGTGGCAGACATGATCATGGGCATTAATGTTGAGGTGAAAGACAAGTTACACACCTCGAACGACAAGTACAAAGAGCAAGCCGACAAGCATTGACGACAAAAGGTGTTTGAGGTAGGCAACCAAAGTATGGTCCATCTACATAAGGAGAGATTTTCGACCGGGATGTACAACAAGTTGAAGAGCAAGAAGATTAGACTGGTGCCAATCTTTTGAAAGATCAATGACAACGCTAATTACGTTGTTGATATTCCGGACGACATGGAGATCTCATGAACTTTCGACGTGCGAACCTGACCGAGTATCACGAGCCAAAGCAGGGTGAGAACTCGAGGACAAGTTCTTTTGAAGTAGAGGGGATTGATGTAGAGCGGGTCGCGGATACTTTCATTGCCAAGATGGTTCCAAAAAGGCCCGATCGGAGACGGAGATGGTCCGGACCGTCAAAACTTAAAATGGATGTATCTCGCAAACCAGAATGAGCTATTGGACGTACCGTATATGATTTTGGGGTAGGATGAGCTACTTTAACCACCCAACCCCGCTATGTTGTGTTGCGCATATCGAATTTTTGAAATACCACTAGATTGACAATCGAATCCCTATTTTAATTTTATTTTTACTATTTATAGTAAGTTTTAGTTCGAGTATAACTCTTCATCCGTTGGGCTTTAGGAGTTGCACCCAACATGAAAAGTGCTTAGAATAATTAGAAGAATAACATGGTTGAGCCAAATAGGACACTAGCTATTTTTGGCGAAAAACCATGAGGTCTAGTGGAAATCATGATTGTATTTATAATAAGTCGTAATTTCTAGGAGTTTTAGTTATAGTATGATTCTGAAACTTCTCCCTAAAGTTCGTAGTCTTATTTAAAGAGTTGTAAACTTATTTTTCATCATTAATAAAATTATTTCGAATATTTTAGAATTATTTCTATTTTCTTTTCCTCCTAAATTCGAGGTTTTTATGTGAGGAGTCCAGAGGAATTTCGTTGATTCAGTAATGTTATCCTTATGAGAAAGATGAAGCCCCCTCATGTCTTTCTCTGCGTCACTTTGTATATGTCAGTGTATCTGTTGGGCCATGCCATAGATAAATGGCATCCATGTAAAGTCACGTTGATCTCTTTATCCATAAAATAAAATAAAATAAAATAAAACAACATCACATTGTTTCCAACGATCCTAACCATGAAACAAGAGTACCGTATCTAATTCACCCAAAATAAAGATGACTTTCCTTTCGTTCCAATCCCATGGAAATATTCATAAACCATTGCAAACCACGTAAAACAATCCTCTATTGCTTATTTTATTAATTTTCGTAATCTTAATGTTAATGGAATTTTTTACCAAAGCATGTGTATGACGGGTTAATACATGAATATGAATATATGTGGACTCTGTTTCCTTTTATTCTCAGCCATCGGCTCTAGAACCTTCGTGGACATAGACTTAACAAAGATGGTGCTCCACCAACTTAGTCATCGAGTGGTTGGCTGGCCTGGTTTTATCTTCAAGCCATTAAAACTAAAATACGCTTGCTCATCAGCAAACATACGCTTCATTGGTACCGCATTAATGGGCCCATGGTTCAATGATCTAAACGGTTGGAATGATGAGATAAGTACCTAATGATGGCTGCCTCAAAAATCATTAAGATGGGAAGATTCTAGCCTCTCCTTCAGTGGCGTACAAATAGACAACTGAAGATGATTCATATTCGAAGGAAAATAGTTTTACCATCAAAGGATAAAAAAATGCAATTCTGGTAGATTTATTTTTTTTCTTTTTTGTTTATAACCCATTCTAGGTGAGGCCTATTGTATATAATAAACAGTTGGATCGTCATAAGTAGTTGATGATGGGTGCCTCAAAAATCATTAAGATGGGAAGATCCTATCCTATCCTTCGATGGCCTACAAATAGATAGCTAATGATGGCTGCATCGGCGACAAAAAGGTGTTCAAGGTAAGTGACTAAGTTATGGTCCATCTACACAAGAAGAGATTTCCGACCGGGACGTACAATAAGTTGAAGAGCAAGAAAATTGGACCGGTGTCAATCTTCCGAAAGATCAATGACAACACTAATTACGTTGTTGATCTTCCGAACGACATGGAGATCTTGCAAACTTGCAATGTCGCGGACCTGACCAAGTATCACGAGCCAAAGTAGGGCGAAAACTCGAGGACGAGTTCTTTTGAAGTAGAGGGGACTGATGTAGAGAGGGTTGCTGACACTTTCATAGCCAAGATGGTTCAGAAAAAGCTCGACCGGAGACAGAGATAATCTGGACCCTCAGAACTTAAAACAGACGTACCTCTCAAATCGAAATGAGCTATCGGACGTACCATATATGATTTTGAGGTAGGACGAGCTACTTTAGCCACCTAACCCCTATATGTCAGGTTATGCATGCCGAATTTGCGAAATACCATCAGATCGACGGTCGTTTCCCTGTTTTAATTTTGTTTTTACTATTTATAGTAAGTTTTAGTTTGTGTATAACTCTTCATCCGTTAGGCTTTAGGAGTTGCACCCAACACAAAAAGTGTTTAGAATAATTAGGAGAATAACATGGTTGAGCCAAATAGGACACTTACTATTTTTGGCCAAAAACCATGAGGTCTAGTGGAAATCACGATTGTCTATAAATAGTAAGTTTACTATTTATAGTAAGTCGCGATTTCTAGGAGTTTTAGTAATAGTATGATTCTGAAACTTCTGTCCAGGGTTCGTAGTCTTATTTAAAGAGTTGTAAACTAGTTTTTCATCATCAATAAAATTATTTTGAATATTTTAAAATTATTTTTTTTTTCTTTTCCTCATAGATTTGAGATTTCTCGGTGAGGAGTCTAGAGAAATATTGTGGATTCGGAACAGCTATCCCTATGAGAAAGACAGTGCACGACCTAAAGTCCTTCCCTATGTCACTTTCTATACGGCAGGATATTTGCCATAGATAAACGGCATCCATGTAAAGTTACATTGATCTCTTTATCCATAAAATAAAATAAAAGAAACCAACATCACATTGTTTCCAACTATCCTAATCATGAAACAAGAGGACGGTATCTAATTCATCCAAAATAAAGATGACTTTCCTTTCATTCCAATTCCATGGATATATTCATAATCCATGACAATGCAGGTAAAACAATCCTCCATTGCTTATTTTATTAATTTTCGTAATTTTAATGTTAATGGAATTTCCAACTAAAGCATGTGTATGAACGGGTTAATACATGAATGTGAATATATGTGGACTTTGTTTACTTTTATTTTCAGCCGTTGGTTCTGGAACCTTCGTGGACATAGACTTAACAAAGATGGTGCTCCACCAACTTAGTCATCGATTGGTTGGCTGGCCTGGTTTTTCCTTCAAGCCATTAAAACTAAAAAGATTACCTTTGTTTTCTTAATAAAACAGGGCCTTGCTCATCAGCAAACATACGCGCTTCATTGGTGCCGCATGAATGGAGCCCATGGTTCAATGATCTAAACGGTTGGTATGATGAGATAAGTACTTGATGATGGCTGCCTCAAAAATCATTAAGATGGGAAGATTCTGGCCTCTCCTTCAGTGGCCTACAAATAGACAGCTGAAGATGATTCGCATTCGAAGGAAAATAGTTTTACCATCGAAGGATTAAAAAATGCAAGTATGGTGGATTTTTTTTTTTTTATTTTTTGTTTATAACCCATTCTAGGTGAAGCCTACGATATATAATAAACAGTTGGATCGTTGAAAATATCTACACGTGTGAAGAATCCTGGGCATTAACAAAGAGCACGTTTCATGATGACGAAGACCATTAGTGCCTGGAGAAAATGACCACTGTAGACAAAACCTTTTACCCAGCGGTTTCTATGAAAGAATACAAACTTTAGTTACCAATCTAGACTAGCACGTGCGGACAGCGACTTTGAGGACGAAACTGCCCCTCCTTTCCACTGCGAAGACGAGCGCGGACGCTCCTCCAACAGAGAGTTGTACGAACGGCTTAAAAGTATCAAAGTTACGTGGCCCCACAGCTCTATATTTATTATATCCACAACGTTCATCCATATTTCGAGATCATTTCGGAGCATTATCCAAAAAAAAAAAATATATCCAAAGATCAACTGGACCACACCACAAAGAGCAGCGGTGAAATTGATTTCACCATTAAAAATTTTGTAGGGCCCACCATAAAATTTATTTTCCATCCAATCTATTCATAAGGTCACAAAGGCCTGGATGAAGAGGAAAAACAAATTTCTTAATGATCCAAAACTTCTGTAACCCCTAAAAGGGTTTCAATGGTAGACGTTCAAATCACCACTGCCTTTTACAGTGTGGTCCACTTGATAGTTAGATCTGTCTTATTTTTCGTCTCAAGCCTTAATATGAGCTCTCCAAATAGATGGACGGTTTGGATATAACACAGACCTCATGGTGGGGCCCATAGAAGCAATGAAAATTTCATAGAAAAAAAAAAAAAAAAAAACAAATTCTGCGATTCATCGCGGATTCCACGATTCCACCGCTTGCTGTGGGATTTGGGATGGATCTTGGAATCCGCGATTGATCCCCATTCAAACGAAAGCAATGGCTATGGATTATAACTGTAGCTATAGCCGTATCCTATATACTTTTCCTTTTAAAAAAAATTTTTGTTTTTTTTTTTTTTTTTTTTTTTTTTTTTTTTTACATTTAGAATTTTATCTACCTACATTTTTCTCTAACACATATTTATATAAATATGTATATATAAGCATATAAAAAAAAAATTCTCCTTTTTCATTTCTTTCTTTATTCATATAACAAGAATATCTTCTAAACCAAAATTAGTTACTTGACGTACCATATATGATTTTAGGGCTGAAAGTTGGGCGGGTTTAACCCGACCAACCTGTGACCCACCCAACATTGGGTTGGGCTTGGGCAGGATGTATCGGGTTTGGTTTTGGGGTTGGGCCATACAAACACCAGCCCGATAAAACTTGGAAACAGAATCGCCGGGATTGACCGTCAAATGCATGAAAATGACCATGAAGTGAAGGGAATTGACCGTGAAGTGCATCGAAATGACCGTGAATCTAAACGGAATCGTCGGAATTGACCGTGAAATGCATGAAAATGACCATAAAGTTAAGCAAATTGACCATGAAATGCGTGAAAATGACCGTGAAGTGCATAGAAATGACCGTGAATCTAAACGGAATCGCTGCAAATGACCGTGAAATGCATGGAAATGACCGTGAAATGAAGCGAATTGACCATGAAATGCATTGAAATGACCATGAAGTGAAGGGAATTGACCATGAAGTGCATGGAAATGACTACGAATCTAAGCGGAATTGTCAGAATTAACCATGAAATGCATGAAAATGACCGTGAAGTGAAGCGAATTGAATGTGAAATACATAGAAATGACTAGGGGTGCACATCGAACCGTTGGATTAGTGTAACCGGACCGAAACCATTAGATCGGTCCGGTTTGGTTCAGTTCTAGGATGCTAACGGTCCGGTTTCGGTTCTCAAGTTTCCAAAACCGTTGATTACGGATCGGTTCCGCTTTACGGGTATGTAGAACCAAACTGAACCGTGCTAGAACCGTAGATCCGAACCATGGATCCGAGCATTCGTTTAAAATTTTATTTTATTTTTTTAAATCGAAGCGTACCGATGCAGAACATGCGCCCCTTACCTATTCCTCTTCGAAAGTTTCTTCGTCCTTCCCTGAAGCAACTCCACCTCCAATTTCGCTGACACAAGTGCCTCAATGACTCCTGGGTATTCAGCTACCATAGCCTGGAGCCTCTGGTTTTCCACTCCCATGGCCTCGACCTTCATACCCAAGAATTCGATGTGGGCCATCTCCAATTCTAAAGCGTTTTGGAGCTCTTTAAGAGCAGAACCATACTCCTGCAAGCTACAATAATGAAGGAAACGTGCTCGAGCTCTCCTTCCTATCTTGAAGAGCATTGACCTGGTTCTTAAGGCCATCGATCTCTTCCTCCAAGTCAGATCCGTCTTTGCCAACGACTTGTCTGATTTCCTCCTCCCTGGCTTCATCTTGACATTGAGTCTGTGAGATTTTCAAAGAATCCGAATCTTGAGTTTGTAGAAGGTAGTGATCTTCTTCGATTTCTTCTTCATCGAGACCATTCATTTGATGTTGTTGAGGTGATTGGGCTTTTCTTCTGATGACAATGGAGAAGAGAAAACCAGCCAAGGTGAGAGCCAAAGGGATGCCAGCTTTTGACCAACCATTTGATAACCAGAACCGCGGAACCGATCCGGAACTGAACCGTTTTTCACGGTCCGGTTCCGGTTCGGTTCTATGGTGCTAACGGTCCAGTTCCGGTTCCAAAAACTGTGGAACCATTAGGAACGGTTCGGTTCCAGTTTCACCCCAGAATCGGACCAAACCGACCCATGTGCACCCTAGAAATGACCGTGAAGTGAAGGGAATTGACCGTGAAGTGCATCGAAATGATCGTGAATCTAAACGGAATCGATAGAAATGACCGTGAAATGCGTGGAAATGACCGTGAAGTTAAGTGAATTGACCGTGAAGTGAAGGGAATTTACTGAAAATTGAGCGGGACAAACTGGAAATTGAGTGGGCCAAACTGAAAATTGAGGGGGACAAACTGAAAATTGAGCGGGCCAAACTGGAAATTGAGGGGGACAAACTGGAAATTGAGCGGGACAAACTAGAAATTGAGCGGGCCAAACTTAAAATTAAGCTGGACAAACTATAAAATGAGCAGGCCAAACTGAAAATTGTCCCCCTCAATTTCCAGTTTGGCCCGCTCAATTTCTAGTTTGGCCCGCTCAATTTTCAGTTTGTCCCCCTCAATTTCTAGTTTGGCCCGCTCAATTTCCAGTTTGTCCCGCTCAATTCTGGAAATTTCAGTCGGCCAAACTAAAATTGAGCGGGCCAAACTGGAAATTGTCCCCCTCAATTTCCAATTTGTCCCGCTCAATTTCCAATTTGGCCCGCTCAATTTCTAGTTTGGCCCACTCAATTTTCAGTAAATTCCCTTCATTTCACGGTCAGTTCCATGCATTTCACGGTCAATTCACCTACCTTCACGGTCATTTCCACGCATTTCACGGTCATTTCTAGCGATTTCGTTTAGATTCACGGTCATTTCGATGCACCAAAACATAGAACCAGGTCAGGCATATGTATTTATTTACTACATGGTCTGAAAAATGAAGCAGATCCAAACCTCAAGTGGACCACACAATAGGGACTCATTGCCCACCATTAAAAACTTCTTAGGGTGGGCATTTAATGAAGCCTATAACATTATGGTGGGCCCTAGGAATTTTTAAATGATGGGCATACAATGAAGCCTATAACATTAAGAAAGGTTTAGAAGAAAAAGGAATTTGTATTTACAGATGTACAGGACATACCTTGAAAAAACTTGCAACAGCTTAACCTTCATAATATGTAGTTTAACAAAGTAGAAACATCGATCATCTTCCTCTTCCCCTAAAAATAACAGAAATCCAAGACTAGTTGCCAAACTCTGATTTGTAGAAAACCAAAATAGAAAAAAGAAAAGAGTCAAGAAAGACAGAACCTCCAGTCTCATACACCTTAATGTGGCAAATTGCATACAAATAAGCATTTCTCAGTATTTTCTGTCACTTTGAAACGGAGATCATTTGACATCCATCTTCCATTCCACAGACCTCTTGACAATCATTTTGATTTAATGACCATAAGTTCATTACCATGATATCAATGACCATGATAATGTTTGATCTAAATCAAATTTATAAAATCAAGTCGGTCTAGACTTTCTATCATACAAGTCCCACGTTGGATTGTCCATATCCTTTAGGAATCACTCTTATAAGACAATCCTAACCATCCAACAAATGGCCAGTGAAACAGATAGCCTGTATATGTTTCAATTCAGTTGCTAATAATGGTTCATCCATCATATGTGGGCCCCGATAGCTGGACATCGAGAATGTCATTCTTACAAACACAGTTTTCTTATGTGAGAATCTGCAAATACATAAGGAAAAAAAAAAGTGGGATCATGCATGTATCCCCTTGTTTTAACTTATGATCATGGCTATCAGTCCATAAATACTTACAGGACCAATACAATTTTTTTCTTTTGTCAAGCAATGGATGTCCCACTTGAAAGGAATTTGATTACATTATGTTTGCATTTGTAATGTGCAAAATGAAGATTTCTGATCTGGTTAGCCATAACAGAGCATTTGCCTGTTTACCCTCAAGCCATGATGAATGTTCATTTGTGAGGAATACTTCCACATATCTTGTGGCACTTGGAAACTGATAGGAATTTCTGAGATATGGTCGCTTTGTTTGCAATAGTAATGGGTGAGATTAAAGAATTTGATTGTAACTTGGTGACGAATCTTAGTTATACTGATGCATGAATCAGTAACATTTCCTTTTGTCAATTGAACACCACCCATTTCAATGTCAGTTACAGTTTCATACATAATGAACTATCTATTTTTCTTATTTTTTCTTTCTAAGAGTTGCATCTATTATGTAAAAGAAGTTCAAAATCACATACCATATTTGCCAGATCTTAAACAAGATAAAATTTTAGTAAAATATACCAACATACCTCAAAGTAAATTTGTTATTGCAATTAAACTTTTCCTACTCTATAGAGGATTTTCCAGTATATTCAGTGTATCTATCTATTTCAGCCTTTAAAGTCCGCACCCGTGCTAGTTGGAGATCGTGATTCTCTCTTACTTGATGCAACTCTCCCCTAAGGCAACCACATCATTCTTTAATATTTCCTTTGACTTACAACTCCTAGCTATTTCCTTGCCGTGGAAATAGTAGCTGTCATCTCCTGAATCAGCTCAAGCTTTCATATATCCAAGCTAAAGCTAAACATTCAAAATGCAAGATATACAAAACCAAAGCTAAATATGGTAATTAGAGAGAGAGAGAGAGAGAGAGAGAGAGAGAGAGTAACAAGTCACAATTGTAATGAAAGTTAATTCAGGTTATGCTCCATCTAAAGTGGGGCCTACCATTTGAAAGGTCTGATTTTGTATTTACCTCTGATTCAATGGCCCCACCGTAACAAAGCATAATACAAACAAGAGAGTTATTTTCAAACCAAACTACACTCGCTATTTTCAAATCTCACGTGGCCACTTCATTCCCCCACTCTCTCAATTTCTCCACTCTCACCTCTCCGTCTCTCTCTCTCTTGAAAAAAAAAAAAAGAAAAAAAAAATCTCTTTTATGTTTTTTCAATCCATCTTCCATTTTCTTCTTAACAAGAAAATCCATATTTACTAATATTCCCATTTTTCTATTTTTCAAAAGAATGAGTTCGGACTCCAAAAGCGTCGGCTCCAGCACTCGTACTTTCAGCCCAAACCCTAACCAAGAAGGACTCCAAAATTACCAAACTGCGACTGTGCGGGAACCCCCCAAATCTAGGAAAATCTAATGACCTGCAGTCAACTATTGCACAGTATATGAACCTCAGCGGCACATCCTACAATCATATCCCATATAAAATATATAATAATAATAATAATAATAATAATAATAATAAAGAACAAATTTTTTTTAGATAATCAATGCATCGAAAGCTAGAAACAATAGTTGATTTCTACTTTCTAGAGAAGTTTGCAACAAAAGATGAATTCAGGCGAGAATTTCACGGGATCAGAAATAACACTTTATTTAGATAATAAGTGACATGGAATATACACCAAGTGTTACAGATTAATCGTGTTTTTTATTAGGACTGTCATTCCATACAAGTTTCCCTAAAATTCAGCAGGAGTGCACCCATGAAACTCAGCCCACCACAAAGATTTATTAGGACAACAAAGCAAGCAAAAATGGAGTCCATTTGGCAATCCCCAAATTCAGGTTTCAGCTGTTACGATGCATAAAAATGTCTCACTATGACATGCTCAGAATTTTTATTAACAAATAGGAGAAGTGTCCTTTTACATTTACATGCATACACAAGTAATGGAGATTAAATCTAGGAGCTTGATCCAGAATCAATATTCAGTCCAAGCATTGCAGATCTTAATCCAGAGTCAGCTCCTGAATTGTACAAACAATTGTGCCTTATTTAAAAAGAATGAAGATCATGTAGGAGTAAAGATTAGGCAGGTAAGTTAAAGACAATGCACAAATCAAGAGTGTTTCAAACATCATGTACACTTTCTTTCTAATATAGAGTTAAAAGGACTTGAATCAAGGATACAATATCCTCAGATACTATTACCTACATGGACTTGAATAAAATAAAATAAAATAAATAGAAGATACAATGGAATATTGATTTTTGGTTGAATGTAACCATGGTTATACTTTCTTTCTTCCCTTTGTAATTGTTGGCCACGATCTTTCCATCTTGGAGATTTTGGTTCATGCCAATCTAAAGTGTGGCCATATATCAGTAGTCCAAATCACTAAATCATGGGCCCCAATTGTATGAACCAAAACCTAGAACAATATGGTGTAAGCATTCTTTAATAAATCAAGTAATAACCCCAGCCAGCATGCACACAAAGAAATGGCAAAACATAGTAAATAGAAGGCTAGTTATATGAGCAAAGAACCAATGTCATCTCTTACTCAAATAGACGGGCCTTAACAGCTAAAATACACCATTCACATGATCCTGACCATTGGAGTGCATCGAAATGACTGTGAATCTAAACGGAATCGCCGGAATTGACCGTGAAATGCATGAAAATGACCGTGAAGTGAAGCGAATTGAATTTGAAATGCGTGGAAATGACCATGAAGTAAAGGGAATTGACCGTCAAGTGCATCAAAATGACCGTGAATCTAAACGGAAACGCTAAAAATGACCGTGAAATGCGTGGAAATGACCGTGAAGTTAAGTGAATTGACCGTGAAATGCATGGAATGACCGTGAAGTGAGCGGGCCAAACTAGAAATTGAGTGGGCCAAACTAAAAATTGAGCGGGCTAAACTGGAAATTGAGCGGGCCAAACTGGAAATTGAGCGGGCCAAACTAGAAATTGAGCGGGCCAAACTGGAAATTGAGCAGGACAAACTGAAAATTGAGCGGACCAAACTGAAAATTGAGCGGGACAAACTGGAAATTGAGCGGGTCAAACTGGAAATTGAGCGAGACAAACTGGAAATTGAGTGGGCCAAACTGGAAATTGAGTGGGCCAAACTGGAAATTGAGCGGGACAAACTGGAAATGTTGCTTGGATCTGTTGCTTAGATCACACCATGCTCTAGCTAGATCCCACCCTCTTTATTCATCAGTATTAGGGCGTTTTTCTGAAATTGGTCCCTCCACGGAAGAAAGTACGCACTACAGGTATAATGTAGTACATTTACCTAAACGGTGTAAATTTTTTGTGGGCCATTAAACTGCTGGATGAAGCTCGCATCTTGGTTTTCGGTTCATCCATGCAAAAATCATCTTATGAACATGATGGATTACAAGTAAAACAACATTTTGGGGGCATAACAAGGTTTTTTCGGTGGAACCACTATTTCCTGTGGTGTGATCCACTTGATATTTCGATGGAAAAAGGGATGAACGTCGTGGATAGTCCACGTACATTCAAGGCGGGCCCAACTCTGTTTTATTTATTATTATTATTATTATTATTTTTACTATTAAAATTTTTTTGGGTTAACTTATTAGTACACACCCATGTCAGTACACACACTCCATGTTAGCCCCCCCACTTGGGATCGATACCAAGACCTTAAGTGTTGAAACGAGGTATCTCCACTCAGTTTGCCAGTTGAGCTATGGATTTGGGTGTAAGCATCTTTTGTTTAGTGTATTGTATGTGCTCGATTCAGTCTCGATATTGAGGTAAACAACTTGTACGTTATGGTAATTCTACAAGTGACATCGGGGATGTATGTGTTTCGGTGGGAACCCGTTCTCAACTGGTTTTCTGTGCTTTGAAAAGCATCCTAGCTTATCCTCTTGGGGCTGCATGCCTCCAGAATGCCAAGAATATCTCCTGATTGCTGAGAAACCAATTCTGAATGGTCTCTCAGTTTGGTGCTGGATGTCTTGGAGGGACCAAACATCCAACCTTTTCTGATTCAAATCCTTTCGGATGGAAAATCAAAATAATATTGGGATACTCCATTATGAACCAACCCTATTGGTTCATTCAAAAATCCGTGACCACTTCTTTATTAATTGTGTAGTGAATTGGTTGTAGCATCACCCGTGGAGGATTATTTTATATACATTGATGATCTCCCATGTCCTAATAAGACTCCTCAGCTCATTTGCCAATGTTGTTTCTGCCCTTTTCGTAGGATTATACATCACATGTTGTAGGAAGAATTTCAATCATTCTATGAATAAATTTCATCCTTGTTGGGAGTATTTAAAATTTTATTAGGGTGAGAAGTTGGGGTTCTCCGTCTTCGAATTGGTTGTGTGAATAATAGTACGATACCTTGTTTGCTTTTAGTGCTTGTATGTAATGGTTATGGGTTATCTGCAAATGTGATGTGAAGAGTTGATCCAAATTACTTGTTTTCCTTTTTTAGCAACCAGCCAAGGAAAATGTACCTAAATAATACTTTAATTTCACTACTAAACTATAGAGGTGTCCTAAAAGAATACTTTATGGATCTTCTGAGGAGTGCTTTGAATGATGCTCAATTTCCAGTTTGTCCCGCTCAATTTCCCAATTTCCAGTTTGTGTCGCTTAATTTCCAGTTTGGCCCGCTCAATTTTCAGTTTGTCTCGCTCAATTTCCAGTCTGGCCCGCTTAATTTCCAGCGGGCCAATTTCCAGTTAGGCCCGCTCAATTTTTAGTTTGTCCTACTCAATTTCCAGTTATGGCCGCTCAATTTCCAGTTATGCCCACTCAATTTCCAGTTTGGCCCACTCAATTTCCAGTTTGTCCCGCTCAATTTCTAGTTTGGCCCGCTCAATTTCCAGTTTGTCTCGCTCAATTTCCAGTTTGGCCCGCTCAAACCGTCCATCATGAGGTCTGTGTTTGGAAATTGAGCGGGATAAACTGGAAATTGAGCGGGCCAAACTGAAAATTGAGCGGGCCAAACTGAAAATTGAGCGAGACAAACTGGAAATTGAGCGGGCCAAATTGGAAATTGAGCAGGACAAACTGGAAATTGAGCGGGATAAATTGGAAATTGAGCGGGCCACTTGAGTTTTGAATTTGCTTCAATTTTTGGGTTGATTCAAATATCATAAAATTTCATGAGATTTTGTACTGAAATTAGAATGATTAATCATGATATTTGTACTGAAATTTCATGAGATACTTACATGCCCCAAGCAAAAACTTGAGTGTCAGTCAATTCCCTTCACTTCACGGTCATTTTCACGCATTTCACGGTCAATTTGCTTAACTTCATGGTCATTTTCATGCATTTAAGGTGGCCAAACTGAATAGGCCACATACATTTAAGGTGGGCCCAACTTAAATGTCTCTCAACAAAGGGTTCCGTCATATTGTGCTCGAATTGGATTCGAAGCTGGTTATCGACCTTCTCGCTGGCAGATCTTCTCCCTCATGGCAAGGGAGACCTTGGGTTTCTAGGATTAAGGATCTCATGACTAGAGGTAACATCTATCTCAAATTTATCCACCGTGAAGTTAGCAGTCCAGTTGATGGTTAGCTCGCTGGGATAGTGAGTTACAAGGGTCTCGGGTCGTTGATTGTTTTGCTAATCTCCCGGTGTCCATTAAGGGGTTGCTCTTCCTTGATCGGGTGGGTCTAGGTGCAGTGAGAGAAGTGGCCGAGTCTGCTTAGGTCTATTGTTGTATAGATGCAGGCGGTTTTTTGGTTTTGGCTTTTGGGTGGACCCAGGTATTATGCTGCTGGGGATCCCGCTTCTGTTTTTGCTTTGGTTGTACATCATACTTTCCAAATTTATTTGGTGGAGCACCATACTCTCCATCCTCATCGTCTCCTCTTGAGATTTTCAAGGTCATTTATATGCATTTCAAGATCAATCCCGGCGATTTCGTTTCTCATTTCACTCTGGAATGGGAAGTCAATGTATATATTGTCCCCAGATGTGATATTGACATATAGGAGTCTACATGTGAGATGAGTCACCGAAAATGATGTGGACCAATAAAAGCATTTCACGGTCATTTCCATGCATTTCATGGTCAATTTCCTTCACTCCACGGTCATTTCCATGCATTTCACGTTCAGTGAATTGACCGTGAAGTTAAGTGAATTGACCGTGAAATGCATGGAATGACTGTGAAATGAAGGGAATTTACTGAAAATTGAGTGGGACAAACTGAAAATTGAGCGGGCCAAAATGGAAATTGAGCGGGCTAAACTGGAAATTGAGCAGGTCAAACTGGAAATTGAGCAAGACAAACTGAAAATTGAGCAGGCCAAACTGAAAATTGAGCGAGACAAATTGGAAATTGAGCGGGCCAAACTGGAAATTGAGCAGGCCAAACTGAAAATTGAGCGGGACAAACTGAAAATTGAGCGGGCCAAACTGAAAATTGAGCGAGACAAACTGAAAATTGAGCGGGAAACTGGAAATTGAGCGAGACAAACTGAAAATTGAGCAGGCCAAACTGGAAATTAAGCGGGCCAAACTGAAAATTGAGCGGGACAAACTGGAAATTGATTTAATAGTCCAATGCTCCTGAGCTCCTGAGCTTTCACGATGACCATTTTTCCTGAGAGAGTTGAAGAGCTGATTGGGAGCCTCTCCGCACTTATGTATTTTGTTATATAGGACACGAAGATGGAGCAGGAATTCTAACAGGTTCACTTGCAGGATTGTCCATTTTAGCTTTAGTAGTCTAAAATAACTTGTATATATATATATATATATATATATATATATATATATATATATATAACTTGTTAGTAAAGAAGTAATTTGATTTGGATTTTTGCTTCTTCTTCTAGTTTGTCCCGCTCAATTTTCAGTTTGGCCCGCTCAATTTCCAGTTTATCCTGCTCATTTCCACTTAGGGCCCACTCAATTTCCAGTTTGGCCCGCTCAATTTCTAATTTGGCTCGCTCAATTTTCAGTTTGTCCCGCTCAATTTTCAGTTTGGCCCGCTCATTATGAGCTTAGCACAATAACCCATAATGTTGTTCTTGTCGTGGGTCCCATCATGTTCTGATTTTTTGTTTCTTATCCAAAATTCTAAGATTTTCAAGTTCCCATCATGTTCGGATTTTTAAAATAATCCCCAGTTCAAAGATTTTCAAGGTCATTTCTATGCATTTCACGATCAATCCCGGCGATTCCGTTTCTCATTTCACACTGAAATGGGAAGTCAATGTATATATTGTCCCCAGATGTGATATTGACATGTAGGAGTCTACATGTGAGATGAGTCACCGAAAATGATGTGGACCAATAAAAGCATTCATTTCAATTCGGTCAATTCGCTCCACTTCACGGTCATTTCCATGCATTTCACGGTCAATCCCAGCGATTCCGTGTTGATTCAAGGTCATTTCTATGCATTTCACGATCAATTCCCATTCACACACACGCATTTCCATGCATTTCACGTTCAATTCCCTTCACTTCACGATCATTTCCATGCATTTTTTTTTAACAAACAAGCTAAAATATAGGACGACTACTCCATTACAAGTCGCACTTTGTATCAAGCAATTTATTTGGGAGAGGGAAATCCGGCATATCTTGTTAGCTTGAGGGGAGGCATTGAATTTTCTTTTGCCATCAACACAAATGATCTGCACTCAATTATAATTAATTTATAAGGAACTTATATATTAATCGGGTTCGTGTTGGGTCAAGTAACCCGAGTCCAACCCAAGTTTTATCGGGTTGATGTTTGTATGGCCCAACCCCAAGACCAAACTTGATACACCCTACCCAAGCCCAACCCAATGTCGGTTCGATCACAAGTTGGTCAGGTTGAGTCTGCCCAACTTTTAGGCCTAAAATCATATATGGTACGTCAAGTAACTAATTTTGGTTTAGAAGATATTTTTGTTATATGAATAAAGAAAGAAATGAAAAAAAAAATGTAGGTAGAATAATATTCATATTTATATAATATATGTGTTAGAGAAAAATGTAGGTAGAATAATATTCTCCATGTAAAAAAAAAAAAAAAAAAAAAAAAAAAAAAAAGAAAAGAAAAGAAAGAAAGAAAAACTGATACCGATACGGCTATAGCTACGGTTATAATCCGTAGCGATAGATCCAAGTTGGACTCGCGGAATCCACGACAGCGACTTGCGGTGGAATCGCAAAAGCTGCGATTGGTCACCGGGCTTTGGCTATAGCTACGGTTATAATCCGTAGCCATAGAAAAACCGTAGCCAGAGGTTCCTGGTTTTTTTTTTTTTTTTTTTTTATTTTTCTTTTGCTGTTGTAATCCCCACCGCCTTTTGTGGGTCCCATCATGAGGTCTGTGTTATATCCAAACCGTCCTTCTATTTGGAGAGCTATTATTCAGGGTTGAGACAAAAAATAAGATAGATCTAACTATCAAGTAGGCCACACTGTAAAAGGCAATGGGGAATTGAACGTCTACCATTGAAACCCTTTTAGGGTTTATAGAAGTTTTGGATCATTATGAAATTTGTTTTCTTCTTCATTTAGGTCTTTGTGACCTATGAATGAACTTAGACAGGGAGGATTTCTCACAAACATCACAGTGGGCTCCCAAAAAGTTTTTAATGGTTGACGCTCATTCAACACTGTTTCCTGTAATGTGGTACACTTGAGATTTGGATAAACCTCATTTTTTGTCGCATACCATAAAATGATATGAAAAAATATATGGACGGCATGGATGAATATAATACATCATGGTGGGGCCCACAAACCACCGACCTTCCGCCATTGGCGGGTGGCAGGGGGAGTACCCAATCCGTTTCCGTGAAAGGAGGGGTAGTTTCGTCCTCAAAGTCGCTGTCCGCACGTGCTAGTCTAATTTGGTAACTGAAGTTTGTATTCCTTCATAAAAACCGCTGGGTAAAAGGTTTTGTCTACAGTGGTCATTTTCCACTTCACCGTCATTTTCATGCATTTCATGGTCAATTCGCTTCCTTTCATGATCATTTCCAGCGATTCCGTTTAGATTCACGGTCATTTTGATGCACTTCACGGTCAATTCCCTTCACTTGGTTGTTAGATGGTGGGTGGGCTCTTGGCATGATTGATTTGAAGATCCAACGGTTGCCTACCTTCTGATGAGGGTGATTTTTCTTCTTTTTTGTGAAATGGGCACTAAGGTGGTCATTCATAAACCAAGAACATATAAAAGATGAAAATTCTGTTCATATTGGAAATGCATTTATCAATCCTGATTAGAAAAGAGAATATAAATGAAATTGAATTACCTGATTGTCCCATTCGGTTCTCCATGTAAGGTAAGATAGTACAAGAGTATGAACAACCGTGCCGAACAACATTCCAATCTAAATCTCCTACAAAACAAATAACATAATTAAGAAAACCAACCTCCTATTGCTGCATTTAGCAGTTTTTTCCAAGCAGTCATTTGGCAGCACAGATTCTTGGAAGTTAGGATTTTCAATAGTGGATTTTTGAACAACATTCCAAACAACCTTGTACAACATAAAAACCAAATCAAGATGCATTGAAAAAAGAAGAAGAAGAAGAAGAAGAACCAAAAGTTAAGCTTATTTGATTATCTATCAGATTGGTGGAAATTTATTGGAATGGCTAAAAAATGAAAAATATCCAATGGTTTCAACAAACAAGCATCAACGAATCAGGGGCTAGGACTGCTCAACTATTCTGATTTTCAGACTGTAACTTAGCAATAGTGGTTTCCAAAATTTAGTTGGTTTAATTTGAATTATGAATGCCACAACCATCAAGAAACAAAACCTAGATGGGAAAAAGCAAAGAAAGAGCAATTTTTGAAATCCAAGAGGTCTCTCTAACCTTCTGCCCTCTCTCTATATATTTCACAGCAAAGAGCTCCTTATTTTTTTAAAACCTATTGGTACATTTTTTAAAACCTATTGGTACAAAGACCTGAATGAAGGGAAACGTACCTAAATAAGACTTTAATTTCACTACTAAACTATGAAGGTGTCCCAAAAGAATACTTTATGGATCTTCTGAGGAATGCTTTGAATGATGCTCAATTTCCAGTTAGTCTCGCTCAATTTCATAATTTTCAGTTTGGCCCGCTCAATTTCCAGTTAGGCCTGCTCAATTTCCAGTATGGCCCACTCAATTTCCAGTTTGTCACACTCAATTTCCAGTTTGGCCCGCTCAATTACCAGTTTGGCCCGCTCAATTTCCAGTTAGGCCCGCTCAATTTCAAGTTTGTCACGCTCAATTTCCAGTTAGGCCCGCTCAATTTCTAGTTTGAATTTTTCCATAATTTTCCTTAGTTGAAATGACATTGTGAAGACACTCAATAGACAGTAGGTGAAACGAGTTTAGGCATTGTAAGCAGTTCCTTACCCATTACACTATACATTAGATCAAATTTAAGCACTCCCTAAACTTAAAACCCGCCCTAGGAGTTAAAAATCAAAATTCGCTAAGAAATCTCATATAAGCGTCGCTGAATGGATATTGCATGATAGATAGCGTCGCTGAATTTAACAAGCACCACAGCCTAGAGCCTCTGGTTTTCCACTCCCATGGCCTCGACCTTCATACCCAAGAATTCGATGTGGGTCATCTCCAATTCCAAAGCATTTTGGAGCTCTCTTTAGAGCAGAACCATACTCCTGCAAGCTACAATAATGAAGGAAACGTGCCTCGAGCTCTCCTTCCCTATCTTGAAGAGCATTGACCTGGTTCTTAAGGCCATCGATCTCTTCCTCCAAGTCAGATCCGTCTTTGCCAACAACTTGTCTGATTTCCTCCTCCCTGGCTTCATCTTGACATTGAGTCTGTGAGATTTTCAAAGAATTCGAAACCTTGAGTTTGTAGAAGGTAGTGATCTTCTTCGACTTCTTCTCATCGAGACCGTTCATTTGATGTTGTTGAGGTGATTGAGCTTTTCTTCTGATGACAATGGAAAAGAGAAAACCAGCCAAGGAGCCAAAGGGATGCCAGCTTTTGACCAACCATTTGATAACCAGAACCGCAGAACTGATCCGGAACCGAATCGTTTTTCACGATCCGGTTCCAGTTCGGTTCTATGGTGCTAATGGTCCGGTTCCGGTTCCAAAAACTGTGGAACCGTTAGGAACGGTTAGGTTCCGGTTTCACCCCAGAACCGGACCAAACCGACCCTTGTGCACCCCTAGAAATGACCGTGAAGTGCATCAAAATGACCGTGAAATGCGTGGAAATGACCATGAAGTTAAGTGAATTGACCGTGAAATGCATGAAAATGACCTTGAAGTGAAGGGAATTTACTGAAAATTGAGCGGGACAAACTGAAAATTGAGCGGGCCAAACTAGAAATTAAGCTGGCCAAACTGAAAATTGAGCGGGCCAAACTGGAAATTGAGCGGGCCAAACTGGAAATTGAGCGGGACAAACTGGAAATTGAGCGGGCCAAACTGGAAATTGAGCGGGCCAAACTGAAAATTGAGCGGGCAAATGGAAATTGAGCGGGCCAAACTGAAAATTGAGCGAGACAAATTGGAAATTGAGTTGGCCAAACTGAAAATTGAGCGAGACAAACTGAAAATTGAGCGGGCCAAACTGGACTACGTGTCAAAATTCTACGTGATAGGACAATATTAGCTTTTCCATTTTGGTTTACCATAGACGGTTCATGGTCATTTCCAGCATTTCACACACGGTCAATTTGCTTAACTTCACGGTCATTTCCATGCATTTCACGGTCAATTTCGACGATTCCGTTTAGATTCACGGTCATTTCAATGCACTTCATGGTCAATTCCCTTCACGGTCATTTCCATGCATTTGACGGTCAATCCCGGCGATTCCGTTTTCAAGTTTTATCGGTTGGTGTTTGTATGGCCCAACCCCAAGACCAAACCCGATATACTCCTACCCAAGCCCAACCCAATGTCGGGTGGGTCATAGGTTGGTCGGGTTTAAACCGGCCCAACTTTCAGCCTTAAAATCATATATGGTACGTCAAGTAACTAATTTTGGTTTTGAAGATATTCTTGTTATATGAATAAAGAAAGAAATGAAAAAGGAGAGAAATTTTTTTTTATATGCTTATATATACATATTTATATAAATATGTGTTAGAGAAAAATGTTAGGTAGAATAAAATTCTAAATGTAAAAATAAAAATAAAAAGAAAAAAAAGTACACACAGGATACATAGCTACGGTTAGAATCGTAGCCATAGCCTTTTGTTTGAATCGAGGATCAATCGCGGATTCTGCTATCCATCCCCAAATCCTATTGCATAGAACATCCCCACAATGGTTCTATGTCTTCTACTACAAGTTTTATGTGTTTATATCGAAGAGCCATTGTTTTATGTTATGTTTTGCAACTTTTCAGCTTTTGATTGTTTTATGTTAAATTGCCAGCAGTTACACCATCC